>JACCHZ010000168.1:372500-755778 GCA_018907045.1 Wiebesia pumilae | reverse complement strand
TTTGCTGGGTTGGGAGCGGCGATTTCTTTGTTGTGAACGGTGGAGACGTCTTTCTCCTTGTCGCGGACAGTAAAGGCGGTTTTTGTCCTTGCCGCTGATGACGGGAGTGGCGTCTTTTTTGTTGTTTGGGGCGAAGACGTCCTTCTCCTTGCCGCGGGTGGTGAAGACGTCCTTCTCCTTGCTGCGCGCGGCGACGTCCCACTCCTTGCTGCGTGCGGCAGGAACGTCCTTCTCCCTGCCGCGGGTTGTGAAGACGTCCTTTTCCTTGCTGCGCGCGGCGACGTCCCACTCCTTGCTGCGTGCGGCAGGAACGTCCTTCTCCCTGCCGCGGGTGGTGAAGACGTCCTTTTCCTTGCCGCGGGCGTCGAAGACGGCATTCTCGTCGCTGATGATGCGGGCAACCCCTTCCTTGCTGCGAGAGGTGAAGACGTCCTTCTCTTTGCTGCGTGCGGCGAAGGCGGCTTTCTCCTTGCTGCGGGCGGCGCTGATGATGTGAGCGGCTCCCTCCTTGCCGCGGGCGGTGAAGCCGGTGTCCTTGCCGCTGATGACGAGAGCGGCTTTCCTCTCACTGCGGGTGGCGAAGTCGTCCTTGTCCTTGCTGCGTGCGGCGGAGGTGGCTTTCTCCTTGCTGTGGGCAGCGAAGACGGCGTACTTACCGCTGATGATGTGAGCGGCTCCCTCCTTGCCGCGGGCGGTGAGGCCGGTGTTCTTGCCGCTGATGACGGGAGCGGCTTTCCTCTCGCTGCGGGTGGCGAAGACGTCCTTGTCCTTGCGCTGATGATGTGAGTCGACGTTGGAGGTAACGCCCGACACTGAGCTGTGCGGGGCCGCAGATCCATTCTGCCCCGTTCCTTTCGCAGAGGGTTTCCATTTCCTCGCTTATGGTCGTAGTACTGGAGTTCGCGTCGACCGGCGCCATCGCTTGGTAGTTGTACATGTTGATGCGCAACTGGATCCGGAAACTGAATCCCTCGATTAGGCGCCGCATTGGGTGTAGCGGGAGCTCGACCTCATCCTCTTCGCTTGATGGGGCGTCCCCTTCGGCTTCGAGGTAGGCTGGTTCCCTTGCTTCCTCCATCTTCTGCCGGTGCTCCGGATTTCTTGATCCTATGGAGGTTCGCTCTTGGTGGTGTGCTCTTAGCCGCTGCTCCGTGCTTATTCTCTGAGGAGATCTCTGTCTTGTTGTCCCGGGCGGCGTTCTCGGATAGAGATCTGGTCTCTTTGCCTGTAGTTGGACGAGTCTCTCGCCCAATATCCTGCATGGCGTTATGAACCGTCTCGTTGTAAGGCTTCAGATCACGGGGGAAATTTTCCTTGCTATTGTGTAAGGACCCATAAATTTTGACGCAAGCTTCGCATTGAAGTCCTTGGCTTTTGCTGAAAGCACGTGGGTCTTTACAAGTACTTTCGTTTGCAGTGCCGGCTGCCATTTGCGGCGCCGGAGGTCGTAATTATGGCTCTGTTTCTGGAAGGCCTTTGCGAGGTTTACTTTCACCAGGGCTAAGGCGTCCTTCATGTTTGCGGTACGGCTCTCAAGGCCGGGCCTGTTTAGCAGCCCGGCTTGCTGGTGGAGAGAGCCTGGCGGGTTTTGCTCTCTCCCGGTATTCAGGTAAGCCGGAGTAAATCCGGTGACGGATGATTGCGCAGTATTGTAGGCGAAAGCCAGCTCAGGGAGGTACCTATCCCAGGTCCGATGGTCCTGCCCTACATACTGCGCGATCATTGTTTTCAGGACCCTGTTGGTCCTTTCAACAGGGTTACATTGCGGTGTATACGGCGGAGTACGGCGGTGAGAGATTTCGCAGTTCTCTAGAAGCGTGCGGAATTCTCTGCTGACAAACTGTTTTCCGTTGTCTGTTACAACAACGGCCGGGCAGCCATGTCGTAGTACGACCAACTGCTTGAATTTTTCCGTGACGGCTTTGCTGGTGGCCTTTCGTAGGACCGCCAGCTCTACCCACTTGGTGAGACGGTCCTGTATCACCAGAAGCCACACGTTCTGACTGTGTGACGTCGGCTGTGGGCCTACCAAATCAATCGAGACCATTTCCCATGGCTTCTCAACGTTGGTGGCCAACATGTTACCAGCAGGGGCTTGCTGCTGTGCCTTGCTTACTTGGCACTGGTGGCAGCGGCGGACGTATTGAGCAGCGTCTCTGAACATGCGGGGCCAAATGTAGCGCTCGGCTAGTCGGATAATAGTCTTACCGATTCCTAGATGACCGGCTATTGGGGCGTCGTGATTGTCGCGTAAGATTTTGACCCTTTCCTCCTCCTTTACACATAGTTTCCAGGCGTTATCAGAACTTTGGTCCTTGAAATTCAATGAGTTGAGGGCGCGTCGACAAAGACGGCCTTCTTTTATCATATAGTTCGGATATTCTTCGGGGTGTCTCTGTACCTCGGTAGGTGTTGCCTCGTACCAGTCTCTCGTGGTGTTAACGGCGGCGATGTTCTGCCTCCTTGAGAGGGCATCGGCTAATTCGTTCTCGGTGCCGCGGCGGTACTTGACTTGGAAGTCCCACTGGCTTAATTCGATTGCCCAGCGGGCCAATCGGCCGGAGGGGTTATCGATCTTTGCTAACCATTTGAGAGCTTGATGGCCGTTACCACGATGAAGTGGTAGCCCTCTAGGTAGTCGCGCATCTTCCAGATCCCCCATTTTACCGCCAGGCACTCTTTCTCAGTCGTCGTGTAGTTTTTCTCGGCTCTATTTAGGGTTCGACTCACGTATGCGATGATTCTCTCGCATTTGCCTTGCTTCTGGGATAGCACCGCCCCGAGTCCTTCATTGCTGGCGTCGGTCTCGAGCGTGAAGGGTTCTGTAAAATCGGGGCAAGCTAAGATCGGTGCCTGAGCTAGTCGTGCTTTTAATTCGTCAAAAGCAGCTTGCTGTCGTTCTCCCCATTCCCATTTAACTCATTTATGCAGAAGCTCGTTGAGCGGGGCCGTGATAGTGGCGACATTTGGTACAAAACGTCTGTACCATGACATTATGCCGTTGAAACGGCGCAATTCCTTGATATTTTGCGGCGGCGTTAAAGCCATGATAGCAGTTACCTTATCGGGGTCCGTATGGATCCCCTCTTCGGTAATGCGATGTCCTAGGTAGGTTAGTTCTCTGCGCCCGAACTGACATTTCTGCCAGTTTGGCTGTAGTTTCGCCTCTCGTAGCCGTCGTAGTATTTCTTTCAAGAGCTTGACATGGTGTTGGAAGTCTGCTGTTACTATTACTATGTCGTCTAAGTAACAAAACACGTTCTGTTCTTGCGACGCTGTGACGACCCGATCTACGAGGCATTGAAATACACATGGAGCGGAGTGCAATCCGAACGGGAGGACTCGAAATTGCATGAGTCCCCTTCCCGGTACCGTAAAAGCTGTGCAGGGTTTGTTGCCCTCAGTTAGAGGCACCTGCCAATATCCATTTCTCAGGTCGATGGTAGATAGATAGCGTGCCCCCCGTAGTTTATCTAATGTGGCGTTGATTTGCGGTAACGGGTAGGCATCCTTTTCGGTTACGGCGTTAAATCGGCGAAAATAGATGCAGAACCGGTATTTCCCGTCCTTTTTTCGGGCGAGCACTATCGGTGAGCTCCATGGGCTGTTGGAAGGCTCGATGACTCCTTCCGTGAGCATGTTATCTATGTGTTCGTTAATCACCTGTTGCATGGCGGGGTTTCGAGGCCGATAGCGTTGCTTGATCGGTCTCGCATCTAATAGACGGATCTCATAATCAATTAGATGCGTGGGGCCTCTTACTGAGGCCGATAATTGTTTTGCTTCGTTGATTATTTGATCTAGTTTCCGTCTTTCCTCATTTTCCAATGCAGCTAAACCTACTGGACAGATGGGGGTAGTCGGTGGGAAGATCTTTTCCCCGGCCAAGATTAGTTGTAGGCCGACTTGGCTCAGCATATCCATGCCGATCAGCATCTCGTAATCCAGCGATCTGAGGACGAGGAATGTTGCGGTTATCATCCGGCCCTTGATGTTGATGGGCTCCGCTATAGCCTCGGTGATTTCTTTACTGCTGTCGTCCGCTAGTGTAGCGATGTAATGGCTATGGCTGGCTTTCCAGCCCTGCTGGCGGCACCAATTTGCGGTGTTATTCCCTACTAGTGAGTTGATTGCTCCGGTGTCAACGAGGGCTTGGATTTGTCGACTGCCGATGTCGATGGGAATGAAGCATCGTTCGTCCCGTAGTCGATGGGTCGTCCCCGAGGGACGGGTGGGCCGACCCTTCTCCCGTTTCCCTGAGGGACCGGGTGGCAGCTCTGGGTTAGGACTCCATCCTTCCCACAAAACGAACAGAACATCCTGTAGGAGTTTCGGCACTCGGTGCGGTGGTGTCCTCGTTGTTTGCATCTCCAGCAGCACTGGAGTCGGTCATGTGTTACGGCGGTGGCGGCAGCGACCGCTCCTCGGCGGACCGGCGGACGCTCTCCCCTGATCCTCCGGAGTTTACTCTCTATACCTTCTCTCTATACCCGTCGCACTAAGTCGCTGAGGTTCTTGATCCTCTCTGGAAGGTATATTGAAAGTTCCGGGCGCATATTCTCACGTATACACCTCAGTTGTTCTCCGAGGGAGAATCCACCGTGTCTCCTCATCATTGTTGTCATGGCGAGGACAAAAGAACGAAAGTTTTCGTTTGATTCTTGCATACGATCAGTTATCTGACGTGATAAGGCTCCCCCTTCGGTAGCGGAGAGGAAAAACTTCCTTAGCTCTGTTACCAGGTCTGTCCATGTATTGAATCGACCCATGCTCCTGTACCATAGGAGGGCTTCGCCCCTGAGGAGTTCCGGTGCCCCTAGAAGTAGGTGCTCATCTGCAAGCCTGTAGACAGTTTGCAATTCTTCGATCCTCTCCACGAATGTATAAATATCCTTTCCATCGAAATGGCAGTTCCACTTGCGAATCTGATCCATTATAGGATTGCAGCCGTCGGCTTGTAGATCGATTCCCGTGACGTCGTGATCGGTTTCGCTTGGTTCTGCAGTTGGGGGGCCGGCGGATCTGGCATGGCTTGCAGAGGCTCTTTTGCCGATAGTGTTGGTTTCGGTGTTGACGTAGAGGGGTTTGGCGGTGACTCTTGCAGGCTAACGTTGGCCATACTTGGCACTAATCCGCTGGCCCCGTCGTCTGTCAAGCTTTCTTCTCTTAGCGAGTGGTGAGCCCACATGTATGTTTTTAGTCGTCTTCTTAAAGTAGGTATAATTCCCCTTGTTGATAACCCTCTAGCCTCTAGCTCAGCCACCAATTGGTCGTATGTGAACTCGTCTATTTTTAGTGGTGACATTTACGTCGTACTTTTAATTTTTTTCCGGTCGGTCTTATCCCGAGAAACTATCTCGGGTTTCTTCCGTTATTTTTCTCGAGTTACTCCTCGAGTTTCTTCTCGTTATACTTCTAATCATCCGGTAATATCTCGAGATACTGTCACGAGTTTCTTCCGTTATTTTTCTCAAGTTTCCTCTTGTTACGCCTTTTAATCTCTAGTCGGTTCATTCCTCGAGTTACGTCTCGAGTCCCTTCTCGTTACACTTCTAATCGGTCGGTATTATCCTGAGAGATTATCTCGAGTTTCTTCCGTTACTCATTTCGAGTTTCCTCTTGTTACGCCTTTTAATCTCTGGTCGGTTTATTTCTCGAGTTACGTCTCGAGTCCCTGTTCGGGCGCCATGTAACGTTGTTAAGCCTCGTCCCGTCCGCCACGTGCCCTTTCAGACTCCTGTTCGACGTTCGACGGGCTTCTTCTTCGTGCCTTTCCGTCCTTGTTCCTTCGTCCCTCTGCTGTTGTTGGTGGCTTGGTCTCCCGTACTCCCCGTCTGTCCCGTCCCGGAGAACTCGAGGTCGGGCCAGGTTCGCGGCGGGAGGAGGGAAGCGCAGAGAGGCCGGGTCGAAAAGAACAAGGCCTTCTTTTGTTTCTTAATCTGTACTTATTGTCTTTATTGGCCTCAATTTACATTAGCCTTTTTCTTGCGGTGCGCTTACCGCTTACAAAGGAGGCTTCTATGTTCGAAATCCTTAACTTCTAAATACAGTGAAGGCTACATTTAATATTTCTATAGCGTCACGCTCACCGCTTACAACGGAGTCGGTTCTATGCTATTTACTTTTGCGGTGCGCTCAACGCTTACAACGGAGCCGGTTATATTTTATTTTCGCGGTGCGCTCACCGCTTACAAAGGAGTCTTATATTCTGTTTCCCCGGTGCGACACTTTCGCACCATCGCTGTGCCAGTACGTTAACGCGGCGGAGAGAAGTCCAGCCCGATGGCTGTGACTCCGTGCACGCGACCGCGGCCCTAAACCTATACCGGGAGGTACGACACGAGTCGTGCTTCCGGGAGCCCCTAGTGCGCCAAAAGTCGCTCGACCAGGGAGCCTTTGCTCCCTGAGCTCTGCCTCCTGGAGTTCCCCGGTGCGCCAAAAGTCGCTCCAAAGGGTCGTGCGCCAAAAGTCGCTCGACCGGGAAGCCTTCGCTTCCCGAACTCCACCTCCTGGAGTTCTCCGATGCGCTAAAAGTCGCTCCAAGGGATCGTGCACCAAAAATCGCTCGACCGGGAAACCTGCGCTTCCTGAACTCCACCCCCGTCTCCCCATTTCACGTGAGCGCGACCTTTTTATACCTTTTTCGGGCGCGTTTCCCCTCACGTGTCTTAACTCGCGGGCCTCGCGGTGGGGTCGCGCCGCCTAGCCGCTCTCGTGGGCCAGGCTGGTGGGGGGGAAATAGTGGCGGAGTGAGCGCGTCGCGCTTGCTCGCGTATCGCCCTGCATTAGCCTGGCCAGGGCTAGACGCAAGGTTCCCCTTCACGGCCCCATACTATATTCTCTATTCATTCATTCATCCCTCCTTCTCGTGCGTATTTCGGGCCGTCAACTCCCACTATGCTGGTCCTCACTCATCCTTCCATTCTATGCCCGATAATCACGTTTTCACCGTTGTGCCGTACACCCTTTCGCTCTCACTCTCACGTTCACGCACTCTTTCTATCGTGCCCTGCTTTCATGGGCAACGCTGCGCCGAACGCTCTTCCACTCCCACTCGCACGCTCACGCACTTCCTCTCTCAAACCTGACTCTTATAGACACCGCTGTGCCGTACGCCCCCTTCCACTCCCACTCGCACGCTCTTACAAGTATACTTATACATTCGCTCGCTTTTTCTCTTTCACACGCACGTTTTATCGTTTTCACTGTATTCTCTCATTATTTCTCTCTCACACTCACGTTTTATTGTTTCAATGTATTCGCTCGCACTTTCTCTCTCACACTCATACCTTAAATCTTCGGACGTTGTAGTCCGTTCCTCTTCCGGCCCTGTTCCCACGGCAATGCTGCCCTTTTGCGACGAAGTTATTCGTCGCAAGTTTATCCCTTAAATTTTTTAAAAAATTATATATTAATTTTAACAATTAACTAATATAAGAATTATTTCTTAAATTGAATTTATTTATAAAATAACTAGATATACAAATTTCGACTAACATTTAATCTCTACTTAACTATTATCAAGAATATTAACACATTAAAACTCATAATTAATTAACTCAATTTGTTTTGAGAAATAAAAATCTTTTTATTAATTTTAATAAACCCTGATACAAAAGGTAAATATATTATTATCTACTTTTTATTAATTAAAAATTTCTTTTACAATACTATTATTATCAAAATAAATTATCTTTTCTAACTTTATACTAAAATCTATAACGTAAATTATTATTTTTTTTTATTTTTACCAAAAAATTCAACATTTTTTATGCACTTAACACTTATATATATATATATATATATATATATATATATATATATATAATTCTAAATACACTTTCCAGTACATTTACTTTGTTACGACTTATTCTATGCTTTTTTATAGAAGTGACGGGCGATTTCTACATACATTAGATTCATTATTCAAATTTATTAATTTATAAATTTTACTTATAAATTCTATATCCAATTAATATTAAAATTAATCATCAAATAAAAAAAAGTAATTCATCTTACCTCTTAAATATTGCTACATATTAATCTATATTATTTTTTTAAATCTTTGTAAATATCTTACAAATAATATAAATTTTAAATATTATTCTTCAAAGAACATTTTTATATGCACATACATAAGCTTAAAATTTAAGTTTCACCTATCGTGGATTATCAATTACGAGACAAATTCCTCTATACAGATAATATACCGCCATAATTTTTAAATTTTATATAATTTTACTACTTATTAAATCTTTTAATTTTAATAATAGGGTATTTAATCCTAGTCTTTATATAAAATATTCTTAATTAACAATTACACAAATAATATAATAATTTATAAAATTAATAAATTCAATTTTCTAATTTTAATTTTTATTATATATTTAAAGTCTAATTATTATAAATATAATCATATTAATTTGTATTATTTGTTTAACCGCTATTGCTGGCACAAATATTTATTAATACTATAAATATTTCTAATATGTAAGTTATTACAGTAATAATTTTATATATATTAATTATATTAATTAAATTATGTTATTAATTATTAATAAATTATTTAAATTTACATTTTCCCTAAAAGTTATATATATATAAAATTTCAAATTAATAATAAACCAAATTAAAATTTATATAAAATTTAAAAATTTAATTTTATCTTCTTTTTGTAAAAAAAATATTTTATTTTAAACTAAAATTTTAATTTAAAGCAATCTATCGATTATCTTCAGATTATGAGTCTAATAATTTATTTTAATCTATCTTTAAATAGAAAAAATTTAATATTTCAATTAAATATTTTTTGAATCATGAGTCCAATGACTTATATAAGTCGATTTTTCTCACTATATATATATATATATATATAATTATAAAATAAAATTAATTTCAATAATTATTTATTAATATTTAATATTCATCCCAATAAATTTAAATTTTAAAATTATATATATATATTAAAATATATATATGAAATATTTTTAAATTTTTATTTTAAATTACGAGCTTCATGTTATTTAAATAATGCCTAAAATTGAAATACGTGCTTCATGTTGCTCCTTAATAATGTTGAATAATAATAACCCTCTCGAGTATTAGGGAACATTAAAAGACGTTTTTAAAAACTTCATTCTGATTATTTTTGGAAAAAATTTAATAGCTTTTTGTTAATGTAAATTGATGTACAATATTTATCTATTAATAATTGGTAAATGTCGAAATGTATGTTGTCAAAAAGAAATATGTAAATTCTTATATAAATTTTTACAAAAATTAATTGTAATGATCTCTTGTTAACAAACTACAAGAGTTAGTTTCTATTAGACTGCTCATAAGAATATTTGGAAAAAACAAATTTTTCAATATTTATGATGATTTTGATGATCGGAACTAAAACAATTAACTAATGTAAGTAGCACAATATATGTGTAGCTTTGATTAATAGAATACAGAAAATTAAAAGATTTTTTTACACGCATGAAGTTTTTGATTACGTAGACGAACAATGATTTCCCAGTCACAAAAAACTTAATAAAAACTAGAAAAAAAGACTTAAATTATAAATTAACATATTATTTATCTAAACTTATTATTATTAATATTTTTACGTACAAAAGAATTTGTTAAAGATGAAATTTATTAATTATCAATGACTTACAGGTGAGTGCGGAGCTCTGGAGTCCGTAAAAGCTGCATCAGAAATCATGAGTCCCTGTAGCGGTAGGATTATCGAAAAAAACGAAGCTGTTGAAAACAAACCCGGATTGATCAATTCATCTTGTTATGCTGAAGGATGGCTTTTTAAAATCGAACTGAGTAATCCAGAAGAGGTGAAAACTCTTATGGATGAGGACACCTATAATCAGTATCTCAAATCTGACCCTCATTAAGGATAAGGAACACCAAATATGATATAAAATAAAGAAAGTAGAAAATTAAAACAGATTATACATATACATACAATAATATGGCGAAAAATCAAAAGACAAATATGGGAACACGTAGAAATTGAAAAATGAGGTAGAGACTTTAAAATTATTATTTCAACTCACAAAATTTTATGAAATATTTCAGCATATAAGACCTATTTATATTTAAAAACAAATGAAGATTCGTAAAAAAATAAAGAATAATAATTTATAATAAGGTAATTCGATATAATTTCTCTTATTTTGTACATATCTTTACTTAATTAATTAATAAAACATAGTTTATTTTTAAGAAATAGATTTTTCTTGGCATCTGTTTATTTTTCTTTGTTTTATTCTTATCATTTTGAACGTTGAATGAGTTAACAAGTCTTTAAAAATTGTTACATTCGATTATTCAAGTCTTATTTTAACGTTTATTTAATTAGAAAAATATATTTCCACATGTTCTTATATATTTCCTTACGACTTTTAAAAAAAAAATTATCATAAACTTTTTTCATGGTTGTTGTTTTTGGATAAAAAAATCTGATTTATTCATGCGCCGATAAAACACTAAAGATCATTTTATTGTACATAATTGTAACAAAATATTGAAATCGCTGTGACACAGATTGTTTAATTAATTTTAATTATTATAATTCAGATTTTCACAGAAACTGCAATTTATACTATTTTATGGATTCGTTGTGTATTCATTATATTACTGAAGTGGTTAATCAATCAATTTATGGCCACGTCGGCAACTGTGTTATCGACCCTGAATAATTATAAGCAACGTCAACGTACAATAGAAGCGTACGAATTCTTTTTTTCTTTTGTAATAAGCATTATGTAATAAATCATCAATAATTTTTTTAATACTTAACCATAAAGTTTATTTTCTTATTCATATTACGTTGGTAGAATGACTGTCTCGACTACAATTCACATTGGAGTTTAAGGATTCTTCGAAGCACTATTTGAACAATTTATTTTTTGTAAACAGAAATCTTTTTTTAAAACTATGAAAAACTTATCGAAAAATATGCATTTATTAATCTTAAAAATAAATTATAAATAGGTTTAAGCTTTTATAGATTAAATTGAATAATTACAATTTATATTTTTTTAATTCTGTGTAATTGAAAAGCTTACCATACTACCATAGATTAATGTTACATTCATGTGTTTTATTCTTCTGTTATTAATATCATCATATTAAAAAATTTGTAACAGATATTAAAAACATCTGAAACATTTAGAGTTACTTTGGAATATTTGTGATTAAGGCGCAATATTGCACCGCGTGGTAAAAGACGCCAGCGATGCCAAATCTGAGAAGGAACAATAGTTATGTTAATGATAAAGATATATTTACATTAATTAAATTTTCTCTTTCTACATAATTTACAATTGCCAGTGTCTAAATGGCAGTGTCAACAATGGTTAAGTTTTATAACGTCGTTTTTCATTATATATTCAAAATATTTCTTTATTTTATTTTTTTTTAATCTTAGATATTCTAAATTTCATTCCGCTTTTTAAACAACGAATTCTAGTTGAAAAAATAAACATGACATTGTTTTTAAATTAAGGAATTTGCCAATTGTAATTGGTAACTGTACATTAATATTTAACATAATGTACATAACATCGTAATTATATTACTCGCTAATTACAGATACTGTTAATAAACATATTCATTAACAGAATTCATCGGACTATTAAATAGGATGGACATATACAAGGACAATGATTTTTTTCTTATATTGTTAATGGTTAAATAGTTAAGTAGTAAAAGACATTGTCTCCTATATTTTTTTGTTCTTATTTAATAAATGATGCATTTCGCAGTTGGTGTATAAATTGTTCCGAAATTGTCAGATCGACTCGTTCGCATGTACGATACGATAATAATGCTCAATGAACAGTGACAAACAAAGGGTGCTACAAAATAAATAAGGCTCATTTTCCGATCCTTATATCGAAAATGCGCAAGTTATAAAAGAAAATAATGAGATTATACAGTTACAAATGACGGAAAGTTAGATACATTGCTGCAGATACAAACTGATTAAAGTAATTAACAAATGATTCACGGTATAGGTAACATTAATGTGACACACAATGGTACAGATATATAATAAAAATGGTGGGATATATCAACGCTTTCGCAAGAACAAAGCGGTCCCACTATTCACATTTTCCTTTTTTAATAAAAAAAACGAAATTGCTCTAGCTGAACACCTTTGTTCTGAGGTATGCGGTTACTAAAAATGTAAAAAAAAACTAAACTTAATACATTTATGAAGAGGTAGTCATTCGTGTCATACAATCGAATGGTAAAAAGAGTTTCATCTTGGAGGGATTACACATATTGAAGCCAATATAAATTAAAAAAAAAATTATCGATGAGTAGTACAATATATTATAAACCAGGCAATATGAGAATTTTGAAACTCTTTAATAGCAAATTCTTTACAATCTTGTTACTCTTTCGTTACTTTCTTATCAATGTCGATAACAGATTCGCAAAGAAGCCCCTGCTCATAAATTATAACAATGTTCTTTAAAAATCTAGTTTGATCTAATAGTCCTCTATAATTTTTATCTCATCAACTTCTCAAATATACTCTTTCATATTATAAGTATTTTATTTGTAAAATGTGCTCGTAAAGTAATTATAATAAAATAGTATTGTTTTTTTAATATTTAAATTACAATTCAGGTACTTCGTTTCGTAAGTAGAAACAATGGGTACGCGCGGAAGTATGTTAAAATCTGTACACGTTTACGTTATATTACGAGTAGAGGCTTCCTTTTCATATTCTTGAATCATTGTTTTTTTTTTATTATTTTTCATATTTCTTTTATATCCACTTGTCACATTTGACCCTCAAAATCTAGCGTTTGTGTGTAATAAAAACCGATGGCTAAGGTACCACAGGTACGCCGCGATACAGCGACCTTCACAGCACTGAAGAATTTCTGACTAACGCCTAAAAAATAATATAATCTATAAGTGAAAAATAATTACAATCAATATAATAATAACTATTCGTAACGCACAGTAAATATTTTTTAATTATGTTTAACAACTCTAAGAAAGTATTATTCTTATGTGTGTGGTCGTGTGCGTGCGCGTTCGTGCGCGCGCATGTATGTGTAATGAATTACTATCTGCATACATGCATGCATGCACATACGTCTGCGTACTTAAATACACATAAATACACATACATACACATACACATGCATACTTGTGTAACATAGATCTTTAATAATCAATATTCATTGCTTTAAACGCTAGAACATATATAGGACCACATAAACCTTGCTCCAATGATTCGTTTATATTTCTTAAACGGAATCTTTACTTTATGATACAAATATAATAATAAAATATCGTAATCTGTGGGTTATTTCGCGCATTTTTTCTTTTCCGCCACCTATGGTTAAAGAAAAAAGGAAAGGGATAATAAAACCGACAAAAAAAGAAAAGAAAAAATATAAAAATTAGAAGAGAATGTCACATTAGTCAAAGGCACAAGTTAAGTTAACGTTGGTGTACAAGCAACAAAAGTATATTTTATTTTTTATTCAAATAAACTATACACAAAATATTCTGTAATTACATATTTAACATGATTTATACTATACAACATAAATTGGAATGTGTCAACTAATATTTACAAATTCAATAATATAGCCCTACTGAGTGCAAGTGTGACAAAAAAATGCAATTTCTTATTCCGTTCTCTCAACGTTTTAGGTCCGCTAGAAAATTTTTACCGATGCCCAGATAGTCACTAACAGCAAATATTATAAGAGTGAATACATATGTATGTATGCATTTTTACACACGCATACACACACACACGTGCGTGAAAACGCGCACACACATTATACATATCTTTTCGTATATTATATTTTAACTTGGAATATGTATAGTATGTTATATGTACACATATAGTACATTTATTTCATTTGTTTATTTGTCACTCTCAAATATGCCCATTGAATCCCTTGCAGAAGCACGATTGGCCGCGGTGTATATCAAGTTCATATGTACGTATACTCGTGTATGTGTATTTGTGCGCGTCAAAAAGCTTCCTTAGACTTTATTACACGCAATAGGATATTTCAGTTTAAGTAAGAGCAAGGCTTCAGTGGTATACGCTTAAAAATTAAAATTTCACTTCCTTAAGTATTAAAAAAATAGCTTTACTTATTTAGACAAAAGTTGCCTGCCCTTTGACCAATAATTTTTGTTTTAACCACCCTTTGTACTGTTTTCAAGGCATCTCGCTTATTATTTCCCTGCACTTTTGAAAGTTTTTACCCGTATCGCAAAACATCGAAATTTCTTATTCCTACACGGGCAATTTCATTTGTATTCTTTTTTTTCATCATCTCTTTTATCTTCTTATGGATACACCTCTAAAACTTCAACATCAATTATAGAAAATATATGTTATTATGCTTTATATTTAGATACACTTTATAATACATGTACTATGTACTATACTTAAAAAGTATGTATGTCTTTTGCATTTGCACAGGTAGAATCATCTCACAATTGTCAATGTCGAAAGCTCCTAGATAACTTCTACCTCTCTTCCTGTGAAATCAACCTATGCTATTCCGTGTTTGTGTCGACCCAGCAACACATACATTTCACTTTTGTCGTACATCAACCACCCTTACGATGGAAATTCATTCGGATCCTAGCGAAGGCATCATAGACGAAATTAGTGAGATGATCGTATACAGCAGCAGCATCTTTCTCGTGCTGTCGTTGGTTTCTTGTTCATTTTCTCTTAGCATGCAGCATCTCCATGAGGAGCGTTTGCGTGGGCGCACCGCCATTACAATGTTTCTGGTATAGATGATCCTCGCCCCTGCTTGCCACTACGTGAATTTCTGGTAATACTGCCAATAGTTTGTTAAATTTGTCCTGCAGGTAAAACAAAGAAAAATCCGCCCATTAAATATAGTAAAAATGTCCCATTAAGTATAGTAAAAATGTCCAAATTGACGAATTAAATTATTGTTTACTTACCGGTATAGACGGATAACAAGTCAACGTGTAGTCCAAAAGTGCCTGCTGGACTTGCTCGTGACCTTCCTGAACATGTTTCTTATTTACCAACCCACGCACATCTGTAATAATTAAACGTAATATATGCGAATGAGGCTACTTATCAAGAATATTTGCTGATGGAGCATTTAGTACTTTTACTCTAACGTATATGATCATATTAAAAAATTATGAAGATTTAATATAGCCACTTCAATATACACTTTTCATAAATTACTATCTTAGTGACTTCCTTTCATTATTATAATCTTAAATATCTGTTTTGAGTCAAAACCTTCTTTATATTGTGCTCTCATCATCAACAATAATTGTACTAAAGAAAAACAAACCATGGTTAAGTAGCATCAGGAATTTCATACAAATGTAATCGGAAAGGTCGAACTTCAGTTCTTGAAGCTTCGAAGAAAGATTGTTAAATAGATCTGCCAGAGATGGAACTCCAAGTAGGCCAAGGCAGAGGAGATCAAACTTTTGGCCATTATGTAACGTAGTTTCATCTGGCAAGTTATTGTGTAACCTCTGATGTAGGTGATCCAGTACCAACATATCCGACCAGGAGTGTTGAAGCAGTTTCATTTGGTCATCAACCTGTCCAAATGAAAGCAATTAATTTATGATCTCGAAAATTTAACATATTTCTAAAAGTTAAAGTTAAGTAAATTGATTTTGATTAATTTCACGAAGTTAATCACCTTTGACTTTTCCTTATCTTTCGTCCAAATATGAAATATTAACTATACAATTAAAAACTTAAAACATCAAAACTCAATTAGATCACTATAACGAAATATTTACCAACAACAATATAGAAATTATCCAGCAAATTTATTAATTTTGCCTTATTAATTATTCTTCATTTTCCTTCAACTCTAAATAGATCGATTGTATTCGACTCTACTCAATCCTATTATCTGCAAATTGTTTACTAAAATAATTCTACTGATATAATTCAAAACATATTATATTTTTATTGCCATGCCGGAGAAGTTTGATAAATTAAAAATAAAAATAAATGTTAAATTATTAAATCGAATAGTCTGTTTTTTTAAATTGATCGTTCCGATTCATTAGTTTTCAAATAATCTGTCTCTTAAAAATACGAAACAAAATTGCTTTTTACAATCAATAAGCCAATGTTTCTCTATATAAATACATTATAAGTTACATTGACTCTTTTGCAAATTTTACATATCGACGATATAATTTACAGAAGTCATGATATAACATAATGAATGAGTACTTTTCATGTAATCGTAAAATGAATTATATCTAAAACAAATATTGCTATAACGAAGGAAAAATCATTGCATAGGAAAACTAAAACAAAAAATAACATCGGATCAAATTTTCCTCCAACAACACCGCGCTAAGGGTAGAATATTTTCACTTTTTTCTCCTTTAAAAATGTATGCTTTTTCAATATAATGTAGGTCAATCATAAAAATTCCTTTCATAAAACCTCAACATGCCAATCTCCTGAGGACAGTAAATCGCGCGAGTATACGAACACTTTGAATCGCTTAAGATCCTAACTCATTATGGACGTAGAGAAATAAATTTCTCAAAATATGCACGCATAATCTGATTCAAATGAACATAATAAATGAAATAATAAGTATCATAGGCCGAAGATAAACACAAAAAAGAAATAAAAAAAGAAATAGTATTAACACAAAAAAGTATTAGGCGTACGTTACTAAACAATCGCAATTAAAGTGTCAGTGAGTGCGTGCTATATGAATATGTGTTGAATAGAGGTAAGAATAGAGTGGTGAAGTATAGAGGTAGAGGTAGAGGTAGAAGGAGAGGGAGAAAGAGAGAGAACTTTATTATATGGGCTCGCTTTCGGGTAACTACCGTAACCTAGAAACGTATCTTGTTATGACCTAGATATGAAGCGATGCTTGAAATCATTCAGGGATTGTGCAATACCTCCGTCGCTGCCATGGTTACCTCACATCCCTGTGGCTTACGTCTCACGTATGTTTGCACCAACGCAAGAGTCACTAATTCAACTCAGTGGCAACAGGGGCTTACTGCTGTGATGAACGCGCTACAAGCTCTCTTTATGAATAGAAGCAATTCGCACCGTTATTTTTTTTTATTTTTATCTTCTACTCAAGTCCTTTTGATTTTGGCCAATCCTAACTTTTTCGGTGAATCATTTCCTGAATTATACAATCGATTCTTTTCGTAATTTTTAAATAATACATCTTTTACATGTTTAAATAATTTTTTAAATACTAATAAATAAGATCTAAATATAATTTCACTTTTTTTTTCTTTCTTTTTTCTACAAATATTTTTTTCACGATTTAAAATACATATAGCAATTTTTTTAATCATAACTCAACTACTCGTTATATGTAATTTGTCTACTTAATTTTGTATTTATGAGCCATTTCTTCTCCACGTATTCCATTTAGTATCTATTAGTGACAGGAGTAGCCAGACTAATAACTTTTCACAGTTTCTTCGCGAGCTTTCATAGCGACATAAATATTGGAGCATGAAATGCACTTTTATATCTTTATATAAAAATAGACTTTTTTTCGTTCACTTTTCTACTTGGCTTTGGAAATTATCGTTTTTGACGTGCTTTTATGGTATAATATGAAATGCAAGAAGTACTTTTAGTTTGCTTTTATCTTTATACCTCATTACAGGTGTTTTATAATTATAAATTCTGGTTTTTATAGTTATTCGATTTATAATTAGCTAATTAAATTACCTATACCTTTTACGTAGATAAAAAAGTATGCTACAATTATCTATATTAACTTTTCATCAAGTTTATACAAGTCAAGATTATACAATTAATAAAAATAACAGATATCATCAGACAAAATTGCTTTTACGATAAATTTCTCAGCACTTCAAAGTACTTAATTTAATTTATCTACAATCAATTTTGCTTTTTAAGCATAATTTTGCAATAAAAATCTTTTCTTTTGCGACAATATTCACATATTTCATATAAATAATCATCGAGTGATGATCCAACTTGCAAATGTAAGTAAACAAACTTTCAATTACTACGGAAAAATTGTACTTTTTAAATAAACATTAATAATTTTGCGTAAAGTATTTTATGATATTTATATAATGTGAAATACCTTTGGACATGTGATGAACGAAATATAATAGCCAACGTCAGAACGTCTCAAATCAATGTTTACCTTCTCAACAGTAGGTCAGTTGTCGCATCGTCATAATTTTACAATGAAACCTCTATTTCATGAAATACAACAAAGCTTTCATTTCACAGAAAAAACGTATATTGTGATTTTGTGCAAACTATAACTCCATATAATCAATTGAGTAATATTGTTTTTCGAATACATTAGTCATTAGTTTACCAAAATTATTTTCGGTAATACTATATGCTTAATATGAATGGTATTATTTACTTAAGCCTTTGAATAAATTGTATTTAAATATTAATAATAAATTCTAAATAATAAGTAAATCTGTTGAAAGGATAAACAAAAACCGTAAACAAACACCAATGAAATAATATCGAGGATAATTTGACTTTTATTGTGTTCTGTAATATAATAAGTGAAAATATTTTAATAAGAATATAACACTGATTAAATAAAAATATATCAAAAAACAAATGTCATACATTTCTAAAAATTAAAAATTCTTTAAATTTCATAAGTATTTTTATTTTTACAAAATAGACTCCTAATATATTTCTAGTCAATTTTAAATACTTCTTTTGATAAATTTCAAATATAAAATTGATACAAGTTTCAATAAAGATAGCTACTTCACTACGCTTAAATATAATACATAAATAAATAAATAAATAAATAAATAAATATATATATATATTGCAAAATTTTATTTTCTACAAAAAATAAAATTATTTCACTCTCACCTGAAGTATAAATTTGATTAATATGCGATTGAAATAATTACTTAATATATCAAATCAAAATATAAAAGTTTTAAAATACAACATTTAGTCTACTAGAATTCTACGACTGGTAGATCAGTGATTAGTTGGCAATTAGAATACTGATAAAAATTTTGCATAAAATGAGAATTTTGAAAATTTATTTAATTTATGCTCAAACAAATTTAATATTTATTAATTCCTATAGAAAAGATATTCATTTTATGAATATCTAAAACTAAAATAAGTGAGAGAAAATAGTTTTTCTAAAAATACAAGTGTCATATATAATAAAATCGCTACTATTAGTTCCAATTATAATATTAAAATATGCATTTGAAGAATAAAATAATAAAATTAAGGGTAGTTTCCTCTTTCTAGCACATACTCGATACCAAATTCAGTAACAAATACTTTCACTAGAAAAATATAAAGATTACGACTCACCTTGAGATCTTTAAAGAATACGGAGTTTCTCGCCCAATCTACTTGTGAGAAGAGATTCTGATCAAGCACCTTACACATGAGCTCGAACAGATCGACTTCGCACTGATTGTACGTTTGGTTCTGGAGTAGACCAAAGAGCGAGGCTTGCCATTCGCGATCGTCGACCGTTTGCACGAAGTCTCGAATCATAGGACTAGTTTTAATAGTGAGGCCAGTGCCTGGCTGACCAACCACATTTGTGTTCCCCAGGACACTAGCAGCGCCACCCGCATGACTCGGAAGGCTAGGTTGATGCAGGTGGCTGCCATGACTCGAGTGCTGATCAAAACCACCAAAACCCTTGGGACTGGGTGTCGTAGAATTGGCTGGCCATAACTTGGTCCCATCAAGTCCACTCGATGCACTTCCAGGCCCGTGGACCAGGTGACCACTGTTGCTCGTTGCCGAGGATAAGGAAGCCTGTGTTGAAGGTGCAATCATTTGATGCTGTCCGCTCTGTAATTGTAGAAATTAGTCTCAATTAAAAATTTTGTAACCTGAACCTTTAGTTTTAAGAAATTATATCCAAATCACTATTCAAATATATATAGTAATGGAATAGATTACAAGGGAATTTTACAAATTTAATACAAATTTTATTATGCCTCTATATCAAAATAGTATAATATTAAAAATATCAATGTCCTTTTAAAAAATGTCTTCAATTTCGATCTCAAAAGACAAACAATCCATGTATGTAATTAAATATAAAGATTAACAAACGAACGCTTTCAAATAAACATCAATTATCAAATAAAATGTGTATAAAACTATAATAGCGAATTTAAGCAACAATCATGTTATGCCAAATTATATGAAACGTATTTTTTCTCTTTTTTTCCTTCACTTTAAATAAATTTAGATGGTATTTGAAACATCCTAAAATAATATCCTAAAAAGTTAATTTATTAAAATTTGGTAAAATTATTGATATATTTATGAAGGTTTTTATCAAATATATTCAAATCACATCCTTATAATAAAGCTTAATTAAAACTAAGCTTTATTAATAAGCCTTATTTTTAACTAAGACAATTTTAAAAAAGTATCAAACTAAAAAGTATTAAGTATATACTATTTTTTTTTTAATAAAAAATGTAGATAATAAAATTATATTTTTATTATTGCGCGTTTAAATTCAGATATTATTTCAATTCTTATTTTAGAATAATTTAGTTCCTAATTTTCTTTCGTATTCCATTAATTATAATTAAATATGCTTTATAAATAGAAGCAGCATTTTAAAGCATTGTCTTGTATAAACTAAATATAAAAAGCTAAATGCAAATATGTTCATAAGACTGTTTCTTCACTGTTAACAATTATAAAACGATAATAAATTGATCACTTTTTTAACCTAAATAAATTTGTGTAAAGAAGCTTTTAGATCTTTAATATAGATTTATAAGATCTTAACTTTTTTAGATCTTTAAATTATTTAAAATTCAGTAGAGCTCTTGATGTTATATAGTTAAAGAATATTTACTCTCTACGGATAATTAAAACATCAAAAGAAAATTAATCTAAATGTATTATTTATTTATAATTATACACTTTTAAATAAAATACTAAATATGATTATAACCTTCTTCAAGTTGCTATTGCTTTTGATAAAATGAATTCTTCGATGATCCTGCGATTTATAATTCGTATCGATCAATCGTTGCCAATAGCAATTCTAAATAAACGATTTATTTGTATTAGGTTTTTCAGTCTCTAATCTTGGCAACTTTAGTAATTCAAGATTTCATCTTACAGTTTCCTTCAAACTGTCCTTTAAAATACATATAAATTTTAATTTAATGTATTATGCAGTTGTATTAACATCTATAGTTTACGAAACTTAATTTTTTTAGAGTATACATATATGTATACATAAAATTTACTAAAAATCATAAAACCATATTATATATAGTTTTTCTCACAGTAATAATCAAAATATTTATTCTCGTGTCTTCTAATTAAAAAGTAATTATAAAAATGTAATAAGAATAAGTCAGAAAATAATATAAAGTTAAGTACATCAAAAATGTATTTCACTTTAATAATAATACCTGCCAATCATTAACATTCCATATTGAAAACTTAAGTTAGATAAATATCTTAGATAATACAATGTGATAACAAAATCACTATTAATTTGTGGAGAATAGACTATCGTATCTAAACAATGTTTGTAATAAACATTTTATGTATAAAATTGACTTTTTTACGTCCAAATATGAGAAAATATTTCAACAAGAAGTTGAGCTAGCGCTAATTTCAGGTACTTTTCTTTTTGTGTTCTATAACTGTATACGTTTAATAATACGTTAAAAGGTTCGAATAAAGAAGGTGGAGATTCACTATTGATGTTTAGCTTTGTCGATTCACGAGAAGAAAAGAAAATATAATGGACTGATTGCTCGTCCTAATACTCACCCCAGAGATATTAGCAGCTTGTGCAGTAACAAGGCCGGCGGCTACGGCCGCTGGCGAAGGTGACGAATCCGGTGACGACGTTAGTGACGAGACCTGTGGTATTTGTATCTCTTGCTTGATGTGTAGGAAAGGTGTGACCGACGCCGGATAGTTGGCCGGGTCACCAAGAGTGCCCCGAATCGTCTGCAAGGCGAGCTGACGCTGTCTCATCATTTGAAGCTTTCGCGCCCGGTCGCGTTTGTACATAGGTCCAAACTTGTTCCTACCACCACGCATTCTGTCTGCTCGGACCGCTGCAATGAGACAAGCAATACACTTCAATACTTTATTATGTCGACTTAAATTTTCTTTACTTTGTAATCTTTATTATTCCTTCACTACATCTTATATGAGCTATGTCGAAAATTTTGTTTTTTTCAAGGCGTTTTCCTTTAATTAATTGTTAAAATAAAGCTTTGACATGCCACACTTGTAACCATTGCAAGTGATTCTATCAATTTTGAATGCATACATCAATTTATGTAGACTAATTACGTCTCACATCATTTATGTGCTTCCACATACATAAAATTATTATATGTACTTATTCAACGTTCACGTATAAGTTATTGGTAGAATTCTATCAAGTTGAATTGATATTACTATTGATGAATAAATATTCTGTATGAATTATTCAATTTTTCAATGAACCTAATGTACTTTACTGTAATGTAATATACAAAAAAACTAAACTTTGCGTATTTAAGATATTCCTTTTAAGGTATCAGAAAACTTAGAATTACAGGAAAATGGAGAGTCAGAAATAAACAACGAAAAGAGATTTGAGAGGTGGATAATTGGAAAACATAATATAACATCTACGTTAATACTAAAAATTACTTAAAAGATATCTGATAAAATCGTACAATGTTTAAACTTATAAAAGATAAATATATATAAAATTTATAAAAACTGGTTTTTATTTTTATTAATTTATTTAAATCCTTCTACTCGTTATGAAGTAATAGCTGTAGTAGAATTTTTAATCTGTTCCTTTCATCTTTTACGTAGATTATTAATGTATTTTAATATTCTACAACAATAACTTTTTAAAATTTATTTAGAAAAATATTTAGTGAAATATTTGTATAAGATCTAATTAAATAGTAAAATATCTGACGATAATTTGAGCCAGTTAATAAATATTCAATATTATTAATTATATATTAATACTGTTAAAATATTATTAGTAATACGGAAACTTCAAGACTTTTTATTATAAAAACGAACTAATGAATAAAAAAAGTATATAATAGTAGTCTTCACATATCATGAGGCTTCATGATATTATGTGTTTAATTTTAATCATCTTATATAAACGAAAATTTTTAACATATAAATGTAATCATAATCAAAACCGTTGAATTTCAAATCGGTTTTTTATTAAATTCATATTTTAAATAAGAAATTATGCATATCGAAAACATTATTTCTAAACTTAATAAATGAAATTTCAAAAACAATACTTCTTTAAATAAAAAAATCTTCATGAAATCCTTTAAAAACCTGTTAAAGAACAAAAATATTGTACAAAATAAATCTTATCACAAAAAAATGTGAAAAAAAAGAAAAAAGTAATGATAAAGAACGGGAAAGAGTATAAAGCTATCGTTATTCTGCAAGAGGGCATTTGATAAAAGTTCACATAGCCTTGGCTCGTCATGTGTTTAGTATAAGCGTTCCTTTAAGGTCGCGATTGCCTGTAAGGTAGAAGTCACAGCTAATCACGAGTGAACTAAGAAACAAAGACTAAGAGCAGCCTCCACTTCTATATTCGCCTCTGCCTTAGTTGGCATCTTGTATACAAAGTAGACAGTCTGATACGAACAGCGAATTTAATTTCTTAACCACTTGTCTATCCTGCTCGGGTGACCATAATACCCTATTCACTAAAATTTTCTTCCATAATTTTCGTTTATATTCCTTTTTTTCTACAACAGTTAATGAAGTACCACTTATGTTATTTTCTTATATTTTCTATATTAAATGGTAGGAAAATTCTGAACGAATAATTTTTAATTTGTTAGATGTTATTGCATTACAGAAAAAAACATTTCAATATCCTTAAATTTTCTTGCATCCTAATACTAAAAACGTACAAAATATAATATACGTAAAATCTGTCAATTTCAATATAATGTAATATTATATAGTAAAATAACATATAATTTTTAAACAATTATTAGCGGTTTCACAGAAATTGGTTTTTATACAAATTGCGAAATGCTCAAAAATTTTATAAACCCAAAAAAATCAACATCGTTATATTCCACCTAGATATTCTTGTAAAACTAAATAAACTCCACTAAAGAAAAATCATAATATAAAAAACGGAGCACAATTAATAATTATTATATCGCGGTTTAGTATTTAAAACATTTATGAGTTCAAGTAGTTTAGTGTATGTGTACGTGTGTATGCGCACAGATACTTGCTCCCTCTCACTGTTTAAATAATGAAACTATGTACTACTAATGAGCAATGACCTTATAATCATAATTAATGATAATGATAAACAAAGTACCCTAAAGGGATAGCTTTCTGTAATATAGGGAACGTAATTTTCGGTCTAATATAGTATAATGTTTCCGTATTACAACGAAAAAAATATAATTTATATTGCTAATATTGGTGTACACATGCTTACATACATTGTCGCCATCTTTTTACATGTAATGGATAAATTTGTGCGCTTTTTGAACAAATTGAACGATTGGTGTTGTATTAATGGCTTTCCTGTTAAGATAAGATATTTCTGATTGTTTAAGTTAATTTCTATGTAAAAAATATTTCAATACTATTATAGAATTTCTAGTTGTATTTTTGGTTAGATACAATTGAATCTTTCATCTCATAATGCATTTTTACTAATCTAATTACTTAATAATATTTCTGTGAAAACATTTATACGGCTTATTAAGTTTCAATTACAATAATTCTCACATGCTTCTAAGTATTTAATATGCTTAAAACATAAAGTCACTGATAAATTTATTGGAAAAACTTAGCTCGTTTATCATACTTTATCATATTGAAACCTTTAAAAAAATTATTTTAAGCTTTTGCTGAAATATTCTGTTCTTTACTAAATTGAAATAAATTGAAGTTAATAACTCTGTCGGTATTTAATGACATTTACTTCAAAATGAAAACTATAATCAAATAATTTTTATTTCCAACAGATAATGCACTAAAACTTCGTTAACATTGCTGCATCTCGATAACATGTTCGAGATTTAACCACGAAGAAAATTTATAATGAATGAATTTTTTGAACTGATGTACCCTAAATTAGCTAGAAAAAAGATAATGGAAGTAAAGAAAAAATAAAAAAGAATTATTATAAATTAATAAGAAATTGTTTTTCTCTCATGAATAACATCCTTTAATCAGCAGTGACTAATCATAAAGCTCGTAAATATAAAAATGTTGTAAATCTTAGAACAAATCGTAAGAAAATTTTTCCCTTGCAAGAAAAGGGAAAGGGAAAGCTCGAATTCCCACACATCTGCGATACGAATATTAAAGAGCATGCGTGGCACCGGTGCACTTTACGTACACACTTACACCGTAAAGAGAACAAAGCGAATGAGTGAGTAAGTAAGAGAGACAGAGAAAAAGAAAAGGCCAACTACAGAACTACGGAGCTGCAACGAGCTCGTCGAAAGTGAAAGGAGGTTGACTGGAGCGCCCACACAAACCCAAGCAGCCTATTCTCTGTAAATATCTGCCTTGTCCACTGTTCTGTACTTAAGTTTATCTACACCGATATTGTCATCCTCCTCCTGTATCTAAATACTTCTGATGAGAAAGAGAAGAGAATGAGGGATGCAACTCGCTATCAAACATGTTTCGTAAAATTATCAATTTAAACGAAAATGCGAAGCTTTATGTAGCAAAATATTTTCTATTTATTCGCTAGTTTCATCTTTTAATTTTTCACAGCTAAGCCATCAAACATAAATTTAAAATTATTTGATTGACGATAAATTACTAGTACATTAAAAAAAGTCACTGCCAAGTTTTTTAAGGGTAAAAGATGCACATTTGATGATTAGTAAAATACAAATGGGATATTCAAAAATGAAAAGAAATGGATTTTCATTACGTTCAAATAGTTGCTTTCTTTCTAACTCGTTGAAACAGACAAGTCAAGAAGCCATAAAATTTTTGGATTTATTTTGAAATAAACATTAATAATTTTTAAAAGTATTTTAAAAGTCAAAATATTCAAAAATATTTTCAAAAATTTAAGAATTCTCAAAAAGTACTGATTATTGATGATCAACATCGCATTTGATGTAGCGGTACCTGCTGTTGTAATAACGTAAAGCTCCATAATGTAATATTGAGACTTGATAATTCGAGTCTACCAAGGCTAAATAGACAGGCAATATTTCTTCTCTTGTGATTTCTTGCGCGAGCACTAAAGAAAAGAATATTGCTTGTATAGGATCGCGTACGCAATTCTCAATGAAAATACCTATTCCTCCAATGAAACAGAAAGAAGTAAATTGAGAAAAGCAAACGTTGGGCAATGAAACTAAAACTACGCAGCTACATCATTAATGAATAATTCGATAGTTGAAACATGTAATTACCAAATCGCATAATTTCTCCTCCATTTATTTTAATCGCGAGCTCCATTCCTAAATGTTCATATACATTTCTATATTTGTTCCAATACCACAATATAATTATTTCTTTTTCTGCTACGTAGATATAGATGCCATTCTCTCGTGTACGCACGATAGTTACATGTTTTGCGAATTCGCTTGCTTTTTTACTCGGAACACTTCTGATTCGACTTTAAGAAATTGGACAGAAATCGCTCAATTGCGTGTCGTGTGATACTCAAAAATTGAAGAGACACGGTGATATTCTGCGAAGAATTTTCGAACATTGTAATGAAAACGACTATCATAGATGCTTACTGTGAGTACATATAGAAAAGAAGGTTAGCCAATACAACTTTATGTTATTGTAATTAAATAATGTGTCTGCGACTATGTACAAAAATCTGAGGGGTAAAATTCCTTTCGAATTTTTTTTGGTAATGTCGGAATCCATTCGATCTTTTTACGCATCCATTGACAAAACTCTGCTTGTCTGTATACAAAATGTATATAATGTCGCTGCAAAATGTAAATATCGTATCTCTTTTCAAGCCATAAAAATATCGACTATTTATATGGAATGAGACATATTTATGAAGCGCAAAAATTGAATTTGCTAAGACTAACCGAACATATGAAAGAAGAATTATTGTGTGAAAATATGCTCTTTTAATTTATGCGCAACGTAATTTTACTAATTTTCATTTGTTCACTTTTTCAACGTTAATTTATATTTAATTTTCAACTGAATCTCAACAATATCTTACATTTATTATTGACACTGTTATTACATATTCTATGAAAAGTGTTAAACTTATCATTGTTGAATGCAAATACACCTAAATTAAGAAATAATCATGAAGTAAAATACTTGCAATTCATTTTGAGTGGAATAATTTAATAAACAGTCGTCACTATGGTACAACATTATATTCTCAACGAAACCATACTATTGTCTAAACTTCAATCATTTTCTGCACTTCTAGTACAATTTCCAACTAATTAATAAATTATCTAATAAATTTTTATGTACTCGATTTTTTTCAAAGCAGTATGATAGATAACTGTAAGATATTGGCTATAAAACAACAATTTCATTTATAATGTCATAAATTTAGTATAATATATAAAGCAATGTTGAATGCATCATTATAATATATCAGCCTTTTTTTCTATTCAAATATACTCCTACTTGTGAATGTGCACAAATTGCACCTGAAAATCTAGATGAAAATTCTTACACATATAATTTTTTTACATGACAGACCTACGCTAAAGGATAACAGTCAGTATGTATGAATTTCATATTTCTTTGTATTCATATTTGCAAATATATTCGTAACAATGAATAAGAAATAATACATTAGAGGGTAGGTAACAAAGAATTGATCATTAGGTAAGAGAATAATATTATAATCATAGGCTCACACGTATACGCGTTCAGAAAGAAAATCCACGATGATTGAATGTAATGAATAAATACTGCAGGAATAAAAGTGAAGATATCCTAAAAAGTATAAGTAAACCAAAAAATTTCAAGTACTTTTTTTATATTTAAACGATTAAAGAAAATAAGAAAATTAAGCAATTGTGTTAAATCTAACACATATACACGTTACATTACGTATAGCATATTGGCACCGTCAATCTCAATATAATAGAGAACTGCATCAATTGTACCGAGCTTAAATAAAAACGAAAATGAAAAACCAATAATATAATGCTTATTAAATACAAAAAAGAAAGAGATCGCGTCATATTCAGAATGTAAATAAACTTGACTTTGGACTGGTGCGACCATCGCTTTTGATATTGTGAATATTACAAACGCTGCAACCTCGAAGGCCCTCGAGTGAGATCGAGAGCAATGAATACAGGCGTATGTCCTGTGACTGGAATAGACCTGCTACTCTCCCAATACCGTCGCTAAAGTCATAGAACACTTAGGTGTAGTGACGATATTATCAAGCGATAACGGAATCCTATTAAAATTATCGCTTTTAACTATCTCTTTCAATATTAAGAGATCGTTCGATATTTTCAGTCACGAAAATTGCTTTCCATATCTACAGCTTAGATAATATGGATTTTAATTAAGTATGCGTCAAAATATACAAATATTTTGTTTCGTTTAAATGATGCCTATACATCATTATATCCATTTTTTAATAAATGTGATTCATAAATTGACTCGTTCTTTAGCTTTGTTTATTGAATTCATTATAAAGTAAAAGTTAAAAGATGAATGAAATACTGGAAAAAAAAAAAATAAATTATCATATCTTGATTTTTGAATAAATACATTTTTGGATTTTCATTAAATCGAACTTACTAATTGAGGGTTTTGCAACAACAAATTAATCTTTTTTTGTTCTAATGTTGTTCTCTACAAATTAATTACTTTTAGATATAAAAAAAGCATTGAAATCTATCATACTTTATAATACCTCCCTTAAAATTATTATATAATTCTCACTGAATCAAGATACTTTTATTAACTGTAGGTAATACTGATACAAATGAAGAATTGTGAAAATAAGAAACTTGCTCAAAAGTATGTTGGATATTTTTTTGTTTAATACTTTTAAAATTGGAGAGATCATTGAATACCTGACTTAAGAGAAGCTTCTCTTCTATCTCATACATAGTTTCTAATAAAATCTAAAGGATTCGTGACATTATGTGACATAAATTAACAAAAAATAACATCAATAATAATAGCTAATAGAATTAAAAAATTGATACAAAATTAACATTCAAAATAATGAGCACGAGACAGTAAAGCATTACTCGTTTTACTGACAATAAATAAAATTGAATATTTGTTTTAAAGACTTTTCATTTAAATATGTACACTTAGTAACTAATCATATACATTTTAGATCACCAAATTTTTCAAGTATGTTAACATTAATAAAAATGATGCTAAAAGTATGTATATAATAATAAGGCTATATTAATCTATATTAATCTATAATTACATACGGAATAAATATTTACGTATTTTGTCATATTAGAATAATGCTTTCGAAGAATGAATTTTTTTATGTAAGCTCTTTATAAAATGTTCGTTAGTGAACATTTCAATTGAATCATTGACGCACATTCTTTGTAAATAGTGGATTTAAATTCAGATGTTTATGTGAACTCAGTTTCAATGAACGTAATCGATAAATATGTCAATAATAATTATTTTCACCACTAAAGTAAACATGACGATTGCTTGTGCCGTTGACTAATAAATTTATCAGTGTTTATGATTATTTTATAACCACTACGAAAATTTAATAGAAAAGACACAATGCTTAGTCACCAACGTAAAAAAAAGTAAACGTAATGGTTACTAACTTACGAGCCTTTAAGTTTACAAAAATCAATCTTTCCCATTAAACGTATATATATACTCTTATACAACTCCGTGGCATCCCCATTCTCTCTCTTCCTCCGTCTCTTTGACTTTTTTATTCGGTGCGGAACAAGAATTAATAATTTTATTAAAAGGTGCAAAATTTGCGATTTTACAAAAAGACGTATGAATCATGCATACATACTATAAAAAGAGGGTGATTGGCGTGTTCTTTCTCTTCTCTTCTTTACCGTTTTTAAAACTTCATTTATCATTAAAAATTCATATGAAAGCGTATTCTCATCTCGAATTAAATACTTTTCCAAATTTACCTTAGTACTGAAAAGTGGAAACAATATATTTCACTTATATGATTAATTTCAATTTTTGTTTTAACAATATCAGTAAAAGTAATGCGTGTTTTCAAGTTTTTATAATGCAATATTACTAATGGCTAAGAAAAATATTTAATTTTCAAACTTCTTTATGAAATTATCATGAATGTGTAATAAATTTAAAATAAAATCAATTAAATACAGAATCGTAATAATCGTAATAATAAAAATATTAATAGTGACTACAAACACATTTCAGTTCAGTTCGCTTTTAGCAGTAAAAATTTAAGAAATTACAAAAAATTAATAGACATTTATGTGTAAAGAGTAAAAATTTACCTCTGAAAAAAGAAGTAGAAGAAACTAGAAATTTGAAACAATATAACTAAAAGAATATGTTATACAATCACTTTGGTAAATTAAACAAAGATTAATTTGTATGCCTATGAATCTGCCAAATGCAGGAATATATAAAACGTAGGCCCTCAACAAAGAAAGAGCCGATAAGAAAAGGTTAGATGCAATAAAATTCTCGTCCAATGCATAGTATTAGCATTAAAAGAGCATTTTTGTATGGACTTTTTCCTTGCGTGTCTCTGCATTTATGTATCAATAAATTCTTCGAAGATCAGGTAATTAAAGAGAATATTCTTATACATCGCCAGTAACAATATTTAGAGCAATTTAATTTTTTTATTTATTATGAGAAATCTTTTTTACTTATAAAAGTAATTTTTAGAACCAAAAATTATTCTACCTCTAATTAAAACTAATTTGAATGCAAATTAAATTATCACTAAATTATTGAACTCTGGATTTATATAATCACTGTCCCTTATTACTTATCATAAGAAATGAAAATAAAAATTGATAAAAAAAATTACTTACTATTGGTACTTTAAAATTAACATTGTTTTAAAAAATATCATAATCCACAAAAACTTAGTTTCAATTTAAATTTGACTGAAGGATTTTTCTCTTATCATTTCATTTAATCGTCAACGTTCTTCATTCTTATTTTGATTTAATTATTAGCATAAATGTTTCTTCTTTCACGTATTTTTTATTCAATGAATAATAAATAATTTTTGTTTGAAATATATATATATATATCAGAAAATATAACGCAAAGTTTGTAAAATATATTCCAAAATTTTAAATATATTAAATTATTAATTGCATTGCTAGTACTATAAAATAGATTGAAAATAATCATAATGTGGATCTGATAAAGGAATAATAATAAAGATAAGAGAAGTTAAAAAATAAAGTTAGTAATATACCATCTATTTTTATGTACATATGCAACGTATCTTTAAATTGCAATTTTATTTATTTTTTATTTAAATTTTATGATTAAATATTTTAAATATTTTGGAAAATATTTCATGTTGCATTAACTTATTAAATTCAAATTACAAAATGTTGCAAGCAAAGTTTAACGCAAACTAATTTAATTTACCTTCAATCTACTCACAAAAAATTATTGCCAGTGTATTAAAATAAAATTTAGTATTATTATCTTAATAATTTATATCGGTATTGAAATTCATACACATGATTTAAATATTTGGGCTCTGTTTTCGTCTCATTTTTAAGGTACTGATAAAATATAGAATTCATTAGTATATAATTTTTATTTTAAGAATTATAAACAATTTTCAAAACTCATAAAAATGATTTTACAAGAGTAGAGTTTCGATAATTGAGAAAGGAGGTTAAATATTTATCTGTCTTTTAAATCCACAAGATCAAAATTATTCATATTGCTGTTAAAATTTTTTAGAAAGTAATATTGTTTCACAATACGTGACTGCATGAGCAAGAATAAATGTGTATAATTTGACAAGATCAGGAAATGATTAGAAAGAGTTTCATCTTATCTTCGTAGTGATTCCCGGACTCGCGCTACTCTAAATTCAAGGGTGTTCTTCTCGTAGCTACTTTCACATGTCGCATTTTTTGTCATGTCAGTAACTTCAAATTTTAAAATTTATTATGCAACTAAGTTGCGAGAAATTTTTTAATTAGTGATTGACGTGCTATTAGATGAATTTTCGACATACTTATCGGATGTGACTGTTTAACTTTGCTTCGAGAGTAGCTTTCAACTTAGAAGCCTTTAAATATTGAATGTAATAAATTAAGATCACCATACATTGTATCTACACTTACCATCTAATTACAAACGTACATTTTCGATAATTTTTTTTTATAGGGAACCTTCACAATGTGGCAATTAAATTCGACTTTTAAATACGTTGCTTTAAATTTATGAATATTTTTAATCTCTTTCTTTTTAAAGTATTATTGAAAATTTTTTTACGAATTAAAGACGATATAAAAAATTACCCAAATAGTTTGGGAGATTCTTTATATTCTTTTCGAATTCTTGTCGAATCTGCTTAGAAACTCATTAATTTCATAATTATTGTATCGTATTGTAAGAACCTTCTACAACTTAGCTTCGACTCGCGCCTTCGAATACCTGATCAGGCATTCTCTTAGGATTGGCTGGTACTACTCCTTCTGCTCCCTACCTAGCAGTCATCTCTCATTCGGTCTCTTATTACTCTCTCTACGCATGTACTGTGTCTCTAGCTTGTGTTCGGCATGTCACCGATCGGGAAGAATCAGGGGAAAAGGCTAGACACGAGCAGGTGATTGTGTAATACCTCCTTACCTTCTCTTGCACTTTTTCTTTTTTTCACATTATACAATCCAAGCAAAATGGGCATTTCTGCAACTACATGGACGCGAATGCTCATCCTAACAAGAATGCTCGAAAACTCGGAAGATCTCGGGTACCTTTACATGTCTAGATGTTATGTCATTCCTGTACTCTTGATCTCCTCATATTCAAGATGATTCAGTTGTACAGATATTTTGCTCTTGTGTGGCGAAGAATACTGCCCGTATACGAACGCGCGGTTTTTTACCTCTTACACATACATACGTACGTTTTCAGCCTCACTGCTAACGCTCGTCTATCAGTTGTAGGGATCACCCTACTAAAGTGAATTGAAGCATCTGAATTATTTCAACGATTTAACATTGTTTAAATTTTAAATTTTGGTTGATAATACAATATTCTAATTATAGACGTTTGCTCTTTATATTTATCTTTGAATTCTAGAGTGTACCAACTAAACGTACGCTACTTCTTACAATAATTATAAAATGTATGCGAACTTGACTTCGATTCGCTACTAATTATATATTACACGAATGAGCATATTATATCTATATTTTAATGATGAATTAAAAATTCCGAAGTTCTTAACGTTATGTGCAATTGTAATGTCATATACTTCAGTAATATTTCTTAAAATAATTCTTGATTATCATCACTGAAAATTACTGACCATTTCTTTATATTAGGTGCTTTTTTATTTTATATTCTTCATTGCTTTAGTATATTTTAATACCTCGATACTAATGTACATATTGTATATGCCTTATCTTCTACAATTGCTGATTCCCTTCAGGGTTTTCATATAAGGCACGAAAATGTAATTAGGGTATTTGATCTTGTGGATTTAAAAAACAGATAAATATTTAACCTCCTTTCCCAATTATCGAAACTCTACTCTTGTAAAATCATTTTTATGAATTTTGCAAATTGTTTCATAATTCTTAAAATAAAAATTATATACTAATGAATTCTATATTTTATCAGTACCTTAAAAATGAGACGAAAATAGAGTCCAAATGTTAAAATCATGTGTATGATTTTCAATACCGATATAAATAATTAAGATAATAATACTAAATTTTATTTTAATACACTGGCAATAATTTTTTGTGATTAGATTGAAGGTAAATTAAATTAGTTTGCGTTAAACTTTGCTCGCAAATTAAATGCAAAAATACTTCGGTACTCTCTTTTTTAAGTTTCGTTTCTTAACGAATGCAACAGAGCAGAAATTACAGAAATAAGAAAAATGCAAGTATATGTGTATGATTATGTAGAGTATATATATATATATATATATATACACGTATAGATTAAAAATTAACCAGTTAAGATAAATATACTTATTTGATTGTATTACCGTTAACTTATTTATATATTATATTTTTTCATATTATTTATATAGTATAATTGTTTTAATATAAAGTTTTTTACTCAAAATAAAATGCAATTAAAATTATAAATACATGCATTAGTCTTCAATTATGCTTAAAATAATAACAACAACAATATTAATAAATTAAATGAAATTAATTTAAAAGTAATGATTATAGTATGCGATCATAAGTAAAAGAATAACTAAATAAAAGTCAATAACAGTCGTTTGATTGAAAATATTAATGTTAAATAAAAAAAATTCTCTTTACATTTGAAATATTGAAATAATACATACGTTTGTGTTTGATATTATTATCTATTGAAACAAATGAAATAAGTTTAGTATACATATGTAAAAGCAAGCAAAGCCATGAGATCTCTCTAAAAGCCGTTCTGCGCTATTCACGATCATTTTATCAATAAGTTTTCGCACCTTTTTTACTACGCAACATAAATTACAAAGGCAAAGTAGTGCACGCATATGCTATCTGCTCAAGCCTTCGAAATGCATTTTGTGTGCGTTCGACTTTCGACAGAACATTAATTTTGCGTATCTTCACAATTTCAACTCTTATACTTTATTTTTCCCGTTGAACAGTATCATTTGGATATAGCTGCATCAAAAAGGCATATAAATTTTTCAAATTATCATTTGAGCAAATCTAATAACAATTTTTATTGACAAATTATTAATGTAATATCGATAATAAATGGTCAATTTCAAACACTTGTAAAAATCGTAACTCTTATGTTCAAAATAACTTATATCCAACCCAAAACTCGTGCTTAACCAAGTAGTTGAGTTAAAAGACGCCGTCGTTAAAGACGACGGCGTTCAACGTAGCAATAACTAGGCATTCATCACCCCACATCGTTTCGACAAGGCCGGCAATCTTTGAAATACTCAGCATGTGAATGACTCAGCTGAATATTCAATTTATGAATATCTAAACACGACCTTACAAAAAGAAAAATATAACTATGTATAAGTAACTTAACCATTTGTAATCGCGATCGCGATTTAAGTCGTATTGATGATCCTTCCCGATAACATTGCTGATACCACCAAAAATTCTTTATGTAGGTAGAAGGTTATAAGTTGTCTTACGCGTATAAAATACATCTGCTATAAAATTTAGGTGGTTAGTGACAGAAGCTTGAGATTTGCTTAGACTGTAAGAGCGGCACACCCTTGCAAAATGACAGTAGCAAATCCATACATGGTGAACTTCAATTGCAAATCTGCAAATGCACTCACGAATATCGACATCTAATTTGTCACATACAAAATTTCGCACAGACAAGAAGATCTTTTCAAAGATTGATTTAGTTTGAGTATACAATCGGATTCTGGTCAAGGAGAAGAATGTTCACATTCATACGATCGTCATTGCATCATTTAGCTAATTTGGGTTTCCTTTTACAAGTTTCAAACTCCTGAACGAGAAAATGCTTTAAACGCTTGTTAATGAGATGATATGTAGACTGAATTTCTGTTAGGCTAAATATCAGACATTCTGGTGGCATCAGTCACAAACCCACTTTAACTATGTATTGTAGATAAATGGTAAATACAAGGGGAAACTCTTTTGACCACATTCACTGACATTGAAATATTTAAGATAGCACAAATTATGCTCATCGATCATCAATAATAGATGAATAAAAATAAAAATAACAGTAACATATCATAACATGGAAATTAATTCAACTTTCTAAAGTAATCAGTTTGATGTATTAACAGAATATTAAGTACTTCGAATGTAATGCTCGAATATATTAGGCACGGAAGAAATGCATGTATAAAAAATGATCAACATTATTTTCTGTTAATGATCGCTAATTTAGAGCTAATATCCTTTATCACATAAAACTAATGTTTATATAATTAACAACATTTTTATTAACTATAAATTCATTTTAATGAAAAGTATTTCTTTAAAGTGAAGTAAGAAAGAAATCAAGTAATAATCATATTTAAAATTCTCGTTCGCATATTGGAATTCATGAAAATCGTTTTGTAATGATTCACTTTAAATTCGCTAAATCTATGTAAATCTATGTAAAATCTATGTAAAAAATTTAAAGATAATAACAAATGACTGGATATTCTTAAAATTTCGTAACTCGTCCAGATCCAAGTCTATATTTTCGACGATATAATTTCCAAGCTATGTGATCAAATAGTCAAGATTGAAAATGCAAACGGACACGTATTAATTACAGCGAGATGCGTTTGCTACTAAACTACTGTGCTATTACTTAAGAGTAATAGTGCTTATTTAAAATAATTTTTAAATCGATCGATAAGAAAAGAGAATCGATATTTCGTTCTCGGTGATGGATACTAGATCCTTTTGTAGCCTTATATTGTTAACGTAATAACTGCTTATTTAAGAAAAAACAAACGAGCGTGAATATGCTCAAGGTTTATCTTATACTTGCATCTCTCACATATTAACAATCTACAGAACTCTTAATGTTTTAAATTTTATTTACAAAATCATATGGATATACTTATATTTTAAATTTAGTTATATTATTTTAATTAAAATTTAGATTATCCTTAGAATTTTTACAGATTACATAAGGAATTTTTTCTATTTGAATACAAAAATTTGAGTTGTTGAGATTTACCTAGTTAATTACACAGGACCAGGGAATAATAGAAAAAATGCGTGTATTGTTTGAAAAGTGGTATTAACTACGGTATAAGATTGTGTGATATTGAAAGAATGTACTGGTGATAATGGTAGTTATTCAGCATTATTAATTATGCGATTACGAAATTTGTTGTATCTTTAAAAAGAAGAATACCCAATGATCGTAATTCAAGAAACGCAATACTTAAATAGAACTTATCTATCAAATATTAAAATTCATTAAGTTTTCTGTAATGCACATATACAATTCAATAATTATTTTCATGTATATAGCGGAAAAAACATATTATTAGTATGGGTAAATGGTCTCTATGAGAAAAGAGTACGATTTGCACATATAAGATTCACAACAAACTAAAAGAATAATCAATATTGCATACGTTTAAAATCACTATTTAATTAGATAAAAAATTGCTAAAAAGCTAATTTTAATCGTACATTTATGCAAACTATTAGTAAAATTTTGGGAAAATTGTCTTAATTGTACGTAAACGTAACGAATTATATTTAATCATAAGCTAACGCTATGGACATACTGCTGGATGATCTAACCTCAAAAATGCGGAGCTGTATCATTTATCCGTAATCATGCCACAGTGATGCGACTAAAATAAAAGCGCTCAAAAGTTCGATAACTCGCGACTCTATTAGTACAACGTAAACGAAAAGTGAATCGATCTGAATTCATTTGAGTAAACATGGTATGTGAGCAACATTGATCTGTTGGAGCGAAGCCTATCATAAATATTTAATATTTTACTTTGAAGCGAAGTCTCGCGTAATGAAATTAGAAAAAGAATTCGTAATTGTTTTTTGAAAAAAACTAAAGTTAAAAAAATTTTTTGTTTAGAAAATAAGTTTTGGCTTGCTCAAAGTAAAGTTATTATTTGTTAATCGCTATAAATTCAACAGTGTCATTAGTAACGAGGTTAAATTTTTCAAACTTAATTAGAGTTAGTAAAAAGTACTTTATAATTAGACATAAAATACTTTTTACAGATATCGAAGCTTGCAAATAAGAAGAATCGTAACGCTCGAATTTGGAAATATGTAGCTACGCGCATGCATATATATAAAGAAAAAAGTATACAATGAAAGTTTTTTTATTTTAATTTTTGTTTCTGTTGGTGGTTTCAAATAAATCATCTAGTCGATCCAAGTAATAATTAACCGATTAACCAAACGCTAGTAAACTAAACCAGAGTTTTATTATATTCTCTTTTTGCTCATGCAAATATTGGCGAAGTTTCTGTTAAGAAGTAGCTTTGCAATTTTCTTAGTATTGTTGACTACGTATGAAAAAATGAAAAGATAAACGTAGTTTAAATAAAAGGGCAATAACTTACATCTAAACAACTAAGAAAGAAACTTAGCGATCGCTTAAAAGCAGATGTGACCAGTTGCTGCAAATGTACAAAGCCAACGAAAAAATCAGAACATACTAAAAAACTGTAAAAAGCACGCATAAACCTTATTGTTAGAAAGATAAAAAGACTAGAAGAGCGTACTAGTTCCGTATGAAAGCTTGAATTAAACGATATGAAAGAAACGAGAAATAAGGCATGCTCGGCTGCATGACTTACTTCTCGTTTTCTCAGTCGTCCGCACTAACGACATCAATTAATTTTTTACGAACAGTGACAAGACTCGACTTCGATTAAACTGAGGTGCATTCAAGTTACACTCTAACATCGTGCAGCGGTTCTTGTTTCGGCGAAAATTACTGCATAAGCTTATAAATTCTATTTACAGAAGCAAAAGATTTTAATGGAACCTCTGTGATTGGAGGTCGTATGTAATTGCTTATCTGCACGTTAAAAATCTTGCTGTTTCTTTCCGTACTGCACTTCTCGGCTTACAGATCATCTTAATAAGTCGTGCATTATTGTACATCTTCGACATTGTCGAGCGTCCCGAATGCGACATTTCGATAGCGAGTTTGTGAGTGGATCTGATAGAAAAAGTTCCAACATGCTTAAAATGACAAGCTCGGATAATCGTTATAATTGGTAAGTCACGTTACACTAAATTTGTGAAAATTATTAAATCGTAAACCATGTTAATTTTGACGCAGCTAAAATGATGGCGTAAATTAAAAATTGGTAACAATTAAAAAGCTCTAAAAGAAAAATATAATAACATTATTGTTAGTTTGACATTCATACATAAAACATCTACAGAATTAAATTGTTATTAAAAAATATCTGAATATGTCACAATGCATTCGCGTGTTTTCACATATGTTTATTCTTATTGATACTGAATAAAGATAAGGTTAAAATATTAAAAATGGAAACATCGATAAAATAATAAGTTAATTATTACAAATTTGATGATTATACGAACAAAATAAATTTTTTATACCAACTATAATATTTATATTGAAATTAATCTAATACCAAATATGTTTTTTTTTCTTCTTAGAATTTTGTGAAAGCAATTTCCTATACATTATAGTGAATATATATGTATATATAATTATAAGAAATGTATCTATTAATTTTTAATTATTAAATGATGTTGATAGGCCTGTACTATGTTAAAATTTACATATGTATTATACAAATAATTTCGAGAAATTTCTTAGAAATACTTTTCGCAGAAGAATAAAAAATGGAAACTTCATTTATTAAACCGTTGATGAATGTCCTTTAGAAAGACATTTAAACAAGTACAGAAAATATGATTGTAATGCGAGAATAAGTTTCGATTCTCTCATGCATCACGAAACGAAAAGAAGAGTAGGCGTTTCAAAAATAGAAAAGTCTCGTGTTCATGCTCGAGAGGTGCGGTAAGTGCAAAACTCATGCATGCGTACATTCGTTCGCAACAAGTGTTTAAAATAGTGTGAACGTATTTATGCAAAAGCCTTCTCCACATCGCCATCTTTTTATCCAACTCATTCTTCTTCACCTTCTCCTCTTTGGTCAGGCGTGTAAAAGGCAACATTAAAACAAAACGTTTAGCAAAATCCAGTCTAGAGAAATGCGTAAATAATTTCTTGTATTGATACTTAATTATTTTTGAAATACCTATTAAGTTTAATTATTACTGTGTTAAGATCTGTATACATTAATATAAGTATTCTTTTTTTTAGTATTCTACTTTAATGTAAATGAAGAATGTTATACAGTTACTTATCGTACAATATGTGTAGGAGTTTTCCGTAAAGAAATTTGAAATTTGTAAATAATTATGTTGGTTTAGTTTATCAATTATTATCAATAATAAGAATCGAATGATTATAAAATAATAATAAAAGAATTTCATTTCTTTATAGTAAGCTAAATTTATGTTGAGATAAAAGTTACTATTTGTATGTGTTGACACAAACGCTGCCTAAATTTGTGCAAACATTTTGAATTAATTCTATATAATCTATAAATATACTGAATAAATACTGAATTAATTAAAACCGTATAATTTTCACTAAAATTATCAGTGTTTCGTATAAGAATTTATAAATATATAAAAGAAAATATACTATATCTGAAACAAGGGAGATAGGACTCCAAAAATTTTTTTTATATATTGTAGATATAAAAAGGATAATTCTACCAATATTTGAAGCATTTCAAGCATTTCATCTACTTACTCAGCGAGCAATCACTTCTTTGAAAATAGTTTTTTATATGTTATATATTTTATTTCTTAATCTGTAGCGATATGTTTCCATGGTGTACAAACTCACGTATATAAAGACATGTATATTCCTAGTGCTATACTACATACGATCACTGTTTTCTATCGCGTAATTCCCTTTGGAGTCTATAAGAAGCGCATACTCAGGTAGTCCATGTTACGGTATGGAAACACTTAACGCGCTGAAGCATTAATGCATTTAGTAGGTTCATAATATAAATATACGAACGATTGCCGTTCGTATATTTTTCTTCTCTCTCCGTTCTATCTTTCTCTGTATACTTAATTTTTGTAAGTTCTGTTAATAATGTATAAAGATTGATATATCTCAAAACATCCATTATAATTTAAAGACATTATGTGCCATTTGTTTTCTAAAATTAGTACTTTCTATAAAAATTACAAACTTGCATAATTATGTTTGTATTTCAACATATTCTAGCAATATAATTTTAATCCCGTAGATAAAAACAGCTTTTTTACATGAAAATAACATTAACATTTTATTTAAACTAAAGAGAAATAATGTACCTTGAATTTTATTAATGATAATTCAACATTTCACAATTACATACGAAATGTAAGAAAACCTAATTGTCAACTACTTGCATTTCTTATATAATTAAGATTTATTTCAGTAACATATTGTTCAACATGACTCTACATAAACAGATATTTAAAAGTTTGATGAATCTTTATAAATTACTAGTCCCAATTTGAGTCATTTTTTAATTACATAAATATTCAAAATAATCGTTTTATAAATTTTATAAAATATTTACAATAAAAATTTACACAATAACTCATAGCTTATAATAAATAAAGTTTCTGAATTCAAGACTTGTAGAAACAACCTGAACTTCCGTCACAATCGTTGAAAATCACAACCTCACGTTTCATATCCCCATAAACTAAAAAGTAGTTTAACTACCATCAGAGTAATCGCAATCTCTTGTTTATAAGGAAAAAGTCGCATCATCAATGCCGACGTTTTTGTTGTGAAAGATCAACAACACACTCGCTATGTACCAAGATTGGCTAAGAGAAAAAGAGAGCGATAGAAAGAAGTGAGAAACGACGACAATGATTTCGAAAAGAGCTGTTTGAGATTTGCTTAATCGTTGGGCCTTGAGGGCCTAGACCCATTTTAATGGATTTCAGTGTGTGAACTAACAAGTATTATAACCGGTATAAAAAAAAACAACTTGTTACTTTAACCTTTTCCTTTCTCTCCCATTTCTATCATTACATGTTCTTTCTCCTTTCTTTCCTCCCACTCTCTTTCGCTCTCTTCATCACGTCATCTTTCGCCTTGTACGATAATGATTATTCAGAAAATTTAAAACCGTGAACATCACAGTTACAACATTATAATGTATAGTTTTTCATACTGATTGCGTATTCCCAGGAAGATAAATAAAAATTGCAATCGTCACTTCAAAGTTCATAATTTAAATTTAATTTACTTTCAATAATAATATATTCTAAAGTAGACACCAATATTGCTTATACGGAATAAAAAGACAATATATTCATAATAATACACGTGTTAACAAATCAAACACACATGTATATATATATGGCTTTAAATAATACTTATCAACTGTTAATATACAATAAAAGATTATTTGCTCAATATATTATTGAACAATAAATGTACTTTGTAACTATAGAAATGTAACTCTTGTGCTACGCAGTTTTTAGTATAAAATATAATATATATAAAAAATAATATCATCAAAATTTTAAAAGAATAAAAATATTGTTATAGCATAAGTTAGTAGATAAAAATAATAGCTTATTTTTTACAAAAAAAAAATGAATGTCATTTTCTATATGAAATTGTTAAGAACACAAATTATACGTTAGGAAATTTATAAATAGTTGATTTAAATATCAATTTGTGCATCTGTATATTTTAATGAATAGATAATCTGCTTTTTAAATATTACTTTTCTAACGACTTACTTCCTGATTTTCAGTCTTATTTTCATGAAAATATGTGAATATAAAGTACGAATAAAATTTTCGAAAAAAATTAAATTGAATAATAAAAATAATCGTTTATATAATAGTTTTATATAAAAATATAAAAAGTCCTCATTTGAAATTTCTAAATTTTTCAAATTTTTTTAAAGATATAATTTTTAAGCCGAAATGTACAAAAGTGGAAGGGGAAACATTACTGACTTTTTTGTGTCGGTATAGCTTTAAAACGAAGAGGTTCTATGGAAACGTTATGAATTGAAGGTAGAGTATGGACAGTTACCATTGACGTGAGGTTGCTGTAGTCGATGCATTGTTTTCTTGATTTTGGTATAATGGCATAAAAGAATGAACCGTATCAACTATCGACAAGTCCTCTGTTTATGTATATTAATCGGTTGGCCAGCTATAGGTACTTATCCTCGATGACGAACAATGACCCGTAGTACCTACATACAATGCATATCTCTAGGTATCTAGGTCAGCAATCGTATTTCTGTATGAGCGCTCGAAATGCATTAATCACTTGATTTGAGTAAACATCACCTGAAGGCCGTGATGAGAACTGACATACGTGAAACAGTGATAAACGAATCGTAGCTGCCGAGTATTATTTATACGTATTTATATGATATACAGCTTGGGTATTGTAGCATGGTTGTTACAGGCACAATAATTCTAACTCTAACTGGCACAATTATTAGAATATAAAAATATTTATATATATTTAAAAATATAATGTTTGTAATTTTTCTTTTATACCTATTCAAACGTAAATTTTACACGTATTAAAAAGAAAAGTAAATACGAAAACTATCAGACTATTGACCAAACAGAAAATGAAAAAGTAGGTCAGAGACAATCATAGAGGTTAGATGCTAACATTGTGGAGGGTGGGAGGGAAAAAGTTACCGATGGGTCATGATTTTCTCACAAAAGCCAACCCGTCCTTGAGTGATCTTGCGCGCTTTACTTTTTGTAACCTTGAAACGTCGCATCCTTGACACGAAAATCTACATACGCATGTGTATGCCTATGCGTATATATTATATGTTCAAGATAAATTTTAAGGATGTGGAATTATCTTAAATTCCTTGTGTTCTTTTACAACTGTATTACACACGTTTTTCATATTAATTTTGTGTTTTACATATTGTTATTGTTACTATTATGATAACAATAACATGACAATAACAATAGAAAATAACTTACATAGAAAAATATATTTTGCAGCCATCTTTTTTAGAATTTATAAAATTATTGAAATAATTTTCAAGAAATGTTAATCTAATACAATATGAAAATTTTAATATAAACGTTTTTCTCTCGATGGTAGTGGTCTTCACTAGTTCCAAATACAATTTGGAAATATGTATTTAGTAATTTTACAGCAACAGTGGTACTCGTGGATCTCTTGTGTAATAAAAGAGAAAGAGCATGCACACAGCTGCTTCGAAATCTGCCGTATACACATGTAAAGATTATGTAGGATGACTAACGTGGGATTCCACTTGTGCCTCGGGACAATTTCATGTAGCGGAAAGCGCAAGCGCGTGCTCAGACCGAAGAAGAGGACGGCTATATGTTTACACCCAATGAATTATATAACCTAAACGGAAAAGAGATCAAAAGAGTAGGGATAAATTAAACTGTTAATTTTTTATTTATAACTAGCAAGTTTTTTATTTTTATGGATAGAATTCTATTAAGATAATAATTTTATACATCGAATTAGATTTAACTTTTAATGTTAACAAATTGTTATACATTCTAAAATTTGCAGTAACCATTTCTATTTAGTAACATACAAATCAAGACATTTTAATAACGAATGTTCAATTGCACATTTCAAATTTGTGTAAAAATAAAATTACGCAATATATCTTAAAAATATGAGTCTATATGGAGTAAATTTAAGAAAACTCTTAAAAGCGTATTCGCATCGTCAACTACTCTGTATAGATAATGCTCTATTGCTACAAGTAATTAAGAGCAGTATTAGATAAAAACTATCAGCACGAAGGAGCGTACTACCTACTTTGACGCATACTTCACTATAAATATACTTTAATAAATGGAGACGGACATGCAGATTCTATTTTCTTAAAAAAAAATTTTATAATTTAGTTCGCTCTGACACGCCCTACAGATGAGACAAGGTAGTCCAATTTTTTATTCCCGAATAGAGCTTCATTTTATATTTTGTAAATGTCTACTTATAATTCATAGAAATTTAATTATATTATTATTCAATTAAATAAGTGAACTATTTCAAATTATTATTACTCTATCAGCCATGCACGCATGCATATGTTACAAATGCAACCTAAGTTTTTTACGTACATATCATTTGGTGACTGTTTAGACAAAATATGAGCATTTTTTGTTTCTCATAACTATATAAATATACCATGCAATTTATTTAAGAAGTTCGTTGTTAATCGAATAGACCTTATACTAAACATTATTTATGTAAATATTTGGCATCAAACCTCTGATAAGCTTACAGATACATTCTCTAAAAGGTTATTACAAATTTGTCAAAAACTAACTTTCCTATCTGTAAAAGGATAACATTTTATTCTGAATAAAATATATTGATCTTGTAATAATTATAAAAATACACAAGATAGTATGTTTGATAAGCAATGGCAATCAGGATTTACTATATTTCCTGATATCATTAAACAAATTTTCCAAATTTAAGAAAATAATATGTTCAATTGAAAAATGTTGTCGTTTTAACAAGAAATAGCTCAATGATAATGAACAGAAATGAACAAATAGCTTATAAATAAATATAACTTATAAATTCCCAACTTTTCCACAAATGCTAACAGATACGTATGATTTATAAACTCTGATACCAAAGCATTTTATAATAGATGAATTAATAAGAATTTTCCTAAATACAGCTATAAGTAATACCACCAAATAGACGGAAAATTTAAAAAAAATGTTAAAAATATTAAAAACACGTCACAAGGAATATTTGAATTATACAAAAAATCTGCATAAGAAGGAAAATAATATCCTGAAATTTAAAAAAACCTTGTTAAGCTTAATCAAAAAGATAACGTACTCTGTCTGAAATAAAATGTATAGGTAGAACTGAAAAATTTCGTTCTATGGCAGCAATATAATTAAACCATCACGACTAGGACAAAACATACTAAAGAAAGTACCAACTACAAAGTTAATAATTTTGCTTGTAATCAGATAAATAAATGGTTAATATGAAGTGTATTGAAAGTTTACTTCTACATTGTTAATTCATAAATTTTGGAATTTTTTTTTTAAGATTTGATCACTCTTGTCTCCATGGTTGGACTCTATGCACGCATACATTGGAAATGCAACCTGTAAGCTTTTTCGACACTAATAAATTTTTCATTAAGTTAATAATTATTCTCTACAAACCATTCGATAACAAGAAAAGACTTGTAGAATACTTTCTGGTCGAAAAAAGCGTTTTTTGTTGAATCACAAAGTACGTGCATATGTTTTTAAAAAACAACTTATATAAAACTTAAGGCCAATGCACTATATTTCATGAATATATAAGCCCTAAGTTTTTCGTTTCGTCACAAGAAAATCATAAATTTACAATTTCTTTCAGTTTTTTAATTTTTCATTGCAATATTATCGTATATAACGTGGCAAGCATTACATTTCGGCGAAATTGCATCTATACGTAATTAGTTTATTTTAGAAGGACTCGCAAAGAACTCAAAAACTTATTTCGAATTAGTGAGAATAACAAAAGTAATATTCGAATTTATTAAATTTGAAATATAATAAGAATCTTATAGTGCTACAGCCGTACTACAGATAGAATTCTTTTAAGTTTCTTGGATATTTAAGGAATGCAAAATTAGACCAAAAGTTTATTGAATGAAAAAGTTTATTCGCATCGTAACAGTTTTTCATTATTCTACAGTGCATAAGATTAGATTAGATCTTCATGATCCGAAAACTTTTTGATGCGTTTACTTAAAAGTAAAAGACAAATATTAATATTGCATTTTATTTGTATCAAACCTTAGATATTCTATACAAAACCAATTATTTAATTCAGATCTTCTTTTGTAAAATTAAGTTTTGAATTGCACTTGAAGACCAAAGTAAATTTTATTGAATATTCAATTAAATATCAATATTTATAAGATATATCAACATAGTGTGCATGCCTAAAAATGTCTAATTTTTTAATACGAATCTATGGGAATAATGATCGTTCTTACATGTGAGTGTGCGAGGTATTCCTTGAAGGAACCAAACACTTCAATACCTTATATAGGTGACTTTAGCTATTCACTTCAATACTTCTTGTAGGTGTGCGCATGAGTATCTGTTTTTAGGCGATAGTAACTTTGTCACTATCTTACAATGAAAAGTTAATAACTGAGACGGGAATTCTTTTTAAAAAATATATAAAATTTTTGTAAGGCTTTATACATTTTAAACTTTTTAAAAAAGCATAAGACTTAGCTTAGAAATTTATTAGAAAATAGATTACTTTTGAATTTACTAAATATATAATTATTAGTTATTGCACACTTAGAATTTCAAAAATGAAATAATCTTTTTACAATTTATTAAAGAAAAAAAGACTATACATTTATTTTAAAATATTTTCTGTTGCGTAAAAACATACACAAATGACACATACATGTGCTTGTAAATGCAAGTGTATATATTCTCACAAAATTTCGTCGCAAAAAACGTTGCCGTATTTATCATAATTTTAACATATATGTAAAATTCCATATATGCGTATATGTAACATGTACAATGGTTAATAACAAATTTACCAGAGAAATTACACAAAATTTGATTGCCCTAAATGGCATCCCATATAAGAGTATATTCATAAAAATCTCATTCTGAAATCAGCGTTAAGTCGCGCCATTCATTTTTCACCTATGTATGCATAGAATACATATAAATGTTATTAACATTCTGAATTTAAATTAGAAATTTGTAAAGTATTTTTGCACCACACCTGATCATTGACAAAATACACAGAAATTTCCGTAAGAAGCTTATATTTATAGAACCTTTAGAAAATCGTAATAATCGATTGTCTGTATATTTTCAATAATTACATAATTAAATAAATTATCCTTTAAAAAATAAATTCGTTGAAAACTTATATTTGTAACAATCACTTTAATGTAAATATAAAGCAACTAAATTTTTTTGCAAATATATCTTGAAATACACAAAGGTATTGATGCTTTATTAATAATTTATTCAAAGATTAATTTTTTTATTAAATGTCGATTAGAATAAATAAAATTATTCGAGTAAAAATTGTGTACTAAATATTTTAAACATTATTTATTCATTAATTTAGTTAACGTTAGTTTCAATTAAAAAAATTTTCCCCAGGAAAATTACTAAAATAATTTTAGTAATTTATTATGTAATATTTAAATTTGTTTAAAAATAATTGAAACAATTAAATTTATATAAGAGTATTGAGTTAAATTTTAATAATTAGAGAAAAGTAGTATAAAAAATTTAATTAATGAAGTGCATATAAGTATATTTAGTAAAAATTTATTTATATCACTAAGTCTTAATGATAAAGATTTATATAAATATTTTCTTTTTAGATTAATAATTTTAATTCTTATAGTAAATTAAATACATTAAAAAGTTGAAAATAATTCTAAAAGCATGTATGAATGAGATATACATATAACATGAAAGTAAATATAATTATAAATACATTAAAAATTTTTAATTTTAGCCTTTACAATTTTTATTTCTATTTATTATTTGAATGATTGTTATAATTATTTGAAAAATTTATTGTTTTTTCGAAAAATTTTATATGTAAAAAAATTTACAAATAATTTTTATATGGATAATTAAAAATAAACATGTAGAATTCTAAGTAAAAATAATGTGAATTGTAAATAAAGTATGTTTCTACCTTATACTTGCATTCCATGCCTAAATTTTTGTAGTAAATAATTATAATTATGCAACATTTATTAATTTTTATTGAAAAATATGAAAATCTCTTTATTTGATATTTACAAGTTATAATCTAAAGCCATAGTTTTAGGTTTCTAATGTAGTGATAATTATGTACATATCATTTGGTGATTGTTAGACAAAATTTGAGCGTTTTTTGTTATGTTCGAATTTTACTCATAACTATATAAATATACCATGCAATTTATTTACTAAATTAAAACTAACACTATAATATAATCCTAAAATGATTTAGTATAATTAAAATACATACTTATTAAAATTAAAAAAAAATATTTTCTTTTAAAAGACGATCGTTACCGTTATTCATGAAGGAATCTGCTATACCGACTGCACACACACTATAAATAAGCATTGGAAAAACAATACACAAAAGAAGAAAGTAATTTAGTAAGACAGTTGCGATACTTAACTGATTTATTGAAAAAATGATTTAAAATAGTATTAGGCAATTGTTGTATTTATAGTTTTATTAGACATAAGTCTAATTTATTAATTTAAGAAATTTAGTTTGCCTGAGTGTGAGTGAAACAAAATTTACTAATTATACTAAAAGCTATTCTTTTAATAGTATTTCGGTTGCAGTTATTAAACTTAAAGATCCGTACTATTATAAGTAATGTGCTTTTTAAGTATATAAATATTATTTATTGAAAACAGTAATGTAATTATTAAATAATTTTTTGTATGAAAAGAATCCTAAAAATATTACTGCTTCTGATGGGCTCCGTGACTATACTATCAGGCAGCGTTATTTATAATACTCATCTATTTACAGCATACTGTTATAATATCCTCTTTTATTTACACAAAAAGGATATAATTTAGCTGGATAAATGTTTTAAAACAAATAGGTGAAATACTATGTAGCTGACTATACAATTAAAAATATTTTAAGAGTGAAAAAAAGAGTGCTCATTATTTTATCGATATTTCTCATGCACATCGGTATCTTTATTTCATTGCATCTTGTAACACTAGACAAATATTTTAATTAGAAGGTTTCTTTACAGAAGTAAATTCACATTTATTTACAGAAAAAGTAAGAAACGTCAGATGAAATTCAAAGAAATATAAACAAAAACATGAATCTTATTTAAATTTACATATTATAAAACAATTAATAAATTGTTGGATGTTTCCATGTTATTCCGCAGTTTTATAATAAAATTCGTATTTTAGTTATGAAATTTTTTTAAATCATGCATGTGATTAAATGAAATCGTCTAAAGGACAGGTATAGGACTTTTTGCAAATTCGAGATGAGACTCTGTAAATTGGGTGTCTTTAATTTTGCCACGGAACACATAAAGACTAATAATGAAGACACGAGAAGAATAAGATTTTAGGTACATGATAAAACCCTCGTCGATATTTTCCACATCTCGCATAAATTAGACATACGTTATAGATGAGGCTACGAGAGCGCAGTACTGTAAAATTACTGGATTATAAGATTGCTAATGTATTTCTTTTAATCAAGAAAAAGACTGGTTTACAACAGCTCGGCGCGGGAGAAGGAGCAAGAGAGAGCGAGAGAGAAAAAAACCGGCACGGTACGCACGCGCACTTCGTAAGATGGAGGAAAAGGCGCGATCCGAGAGCGAACCAAATAGCAAAAAGTTAAAATTGAGAGGTACTCACCTTCGAGTTTCATGCCGACTTCAAGGCACTTTTGGAATCTGCAGAAGGGACACCTCTTCCTCTGGGTTTTATCTATGTGACAGGAACGCTCGGCCACACACGTATACACCTTCTTGTTTTGCACAGTCCGTTTGAAGAAGCCCTTGCAAGACTCGCAGGTGAGTAGACCGTAATGATAGCCCGACACCTTGTCACCGCACACAGGACAAAGCTCTTCAATCACGTCCTTTGTGTCCGGGAAGTCCGAGGATCCTGGTAACGAGCCTGTGACCACGCCCACACCGACCTGGCTTCCGAGGCCCGGGTGGCATATGCCGCCCGGTACCGAGCTCGAGGCACCGTTGCCGTTCCCGCTCCCATTTCCACCACCACCACCACTGTTGTTGTTGCTGTTACCACTGGTGTTGCCGTTGCTGACGTTGTCGTTGGTGCTCGCTCCGTTGGCGTTACCACTAGCTGTGTTACCGGCGCCGCCCCCGCCACCGGCGCCGGATGTAGATCCGGCGTAGCTGTTGGGTTCGAGGCCGGTGGAATTGCTGCCGGGGCCCCCGCCACCTGTCGGCGAGAAAAGACACGTGTACACTTTCTTGTTGCTGCAGGGCGAATTGTTGCGTTTGAAAAAGCCTTTGCACGACTCGCAGCTCAAGAGCCCGTACTGGTAACCGGACATCTTGTCGCCGCACATAGGACAACGCTCTTCGAGGCTCGTCGCGTCAAAGAAGACGGCCTCGAAGCCTGACATGCCACCGCCCGTGACACTTGTCTGTTGCTGCTGTTGGCCTGATTGAGCGGTGGCTTGCGAACCCTGACCCAACTGCGACTGCTGCGGGTGACAGAGGCTGGACGCAGGACTCTGGACACAGCTTCCGTACGGTGAGGAACTGTACTGGTGGGACTGGTGGGACTGATGCGACTGGTGGGACGAGTGGGATTGTTGGGGCACTGCGCCGGCGCCTTGCGGACTGCTTTGAGGGCTCAGGTGGAAAGGCGACATGTTGAGGGATATGAGGCCCGAATGCTGCTCCATCTCCAATAACATATCGGGCGGCTGCTCTCGTACCCCAGGCGCAACATGCAGCCGCGACCGTTGTAAGGCTCGCCTGGGAGGAACGAGTTGCTGTCGCCGAACTGACGGGAAACGAAGGGAGGGCGTCACTGACGGGCCGCGGCGCCGCTAAACCGATACTGGAGCGAACAAGTCATACTCCCAAAGCATTTCGAATCACTGGGTCGCACAGGCTCAGGGCGGGGTCACTCGCAAAACCGACTCACGCGCACTGACGCCGGGAGCCGCGATCTCGGGCGATGCGTGCACTGTTAACTATTGTTGCTATTACATTACGTTGCAACTGCTTAGTGTACATACGACACAATAACACCGACGATCGGTCAGCTACTACTCTCGCGTGTCGTCTTGCTCGTTTCCTGAAGGGTTCTCTTTTTCCCTCCCCACCCACGCTTCCTTCCGTCCTTATCGGTCTCCGTCCCTCTCCCCGTGAGACGTGCGCGCTACACCACTTGACGCGACTCGACAGCAGCGTAATACCCTCGTGAGGCTGCTGTACACCGAGATTGAAAGGGAAAACGGCCTGGCGCTGATCGCGACCGGCGCGTTGTCTCGCATGTGTCTCTCGATAATATGGGCCTGACGTTCGTTACTGCAATACACGAGAGCATACGGCGCGGGCGCGTGCGGCATAAGTGAAAGTGATTCGGCGGCGCATGCCACCAGGTGCTCTGCGTGCGCTACGCGGCCGCATCGCCGGAGCGTGGAAGGGGAACGCGTGGTCGGAGGGACGCGGGGGCAGTGCCGGGGTGGGGGCAGAGAGAAGCCGCCACGGTGGGGTTGACCTACTTAGAGAACCAGGTCTATGTCGACCGCTAAAGAATTGTCCAAACGCGAGACAGCGCGTGCGCGCGTGTGGGTACAATCGCCAGAAGCGGTGGTGCGCTTGTCTGTGGAAGGTACTGCAGATGGTTTGCAAGAATACGGATGACGCTGATTTGGGGGAGGTGAGGACCCTGATGTGAGTAACGAATAACTATTGGTTAAAGCGATAATGTTACCAGTTGTCTTCGGGGTTGCTGAAGAAGAAGGAATATAGCGTGTGATATTTATAACTCTCAAAAATCTTTTTTTCTATAAAAAAGCGCCAACGATTAGACGAATAAAAGGAATCACCTTAAATTTTGAACTCCCTATAATATTACTTAAGAATAAATATTTATAATGAGCTATTTTTTACCGATTCTCTTCGACACCTACACAATATCAGCAGCGTGAAAGATGCGTTAACTCTATTTTCTCAAGAACGTATTCTTGGAGCAAAAATCGACAGCAACAAGAACGACACCAAGCCGTAGGAGGATGATAGCATTCGAGAGTCCAGTTTGGAAAGGATTGGAATTACAGGGATGAGAAGTAATGTCTAGCGCACTCTCATAAAAAATGAATACAGACCGTTAACTGATTATCAGAGTTCCTTGTGTCTTAATATATACTCTAATGAATAAAGTTGTATAAAAGCATCAATTATTAACTGCAATTCCATAGCTTACCTCTACAGCATGTATAAAAAATAATGATTTTTTATATTCTCTCAAAATGTCGCATCCGTAATACTACAACTAAAGATAATGGCACGTACAGTGTTTGTATAAAAATGGCTGTATCCTAAGGATCGTGATCATAAATCAAGAATTACACTTATCTGTAAAATCGTGTACACACTAGAGTAAAACAGCCAATATATACAATATATTAAAATACAGTAATGTATCCTAACAAATTCTATTATAAAAGTAGTAAAATTCTCTAAGTTTTCTTCGTACACTGGCTAGGGCTTGAACGTGAATATCAAAAAAATATCGCGCCTAATTTACTTTTCGCATCTTTATCGGCTGGTAAACATAATACGTGACCTGACAAATCTAACACTTTTTAGTATTCGAAAGAGATTAAAGAAAATTTTTGAAGAAATCTTTAAGCATTATCACGCTTTTTTATTTCTCTTTCACACCCACACACACACACACACACACACACACGCTCCTCCTGTCACTCTCTCTCTCTCACTCTTGCGTTCTCTTAATAACTAAATCCTGTATAAAAGTAAAGGAAAGAAACAATCTTCGCAGCGCTTAAAGAGCAAGTTTTTGAAGTAATGAAGCATTGTATCATAATCAAAATAATTACATATTTACAAAATTAATGAAGAATTTTTATTTTGTAAAGCTGACTATAAATACTTCAGATTTTACTTTAAACAGAACTACAAAATACACAATTATAGAATATAATTAACTTCATATTTATAGATATCTGTTTTAATCTATAATTCATTGTACGTGTTATCACATGATTCCAAACTGATTGAAACTCGTATCAATTTTTTTCTGACTTCAATTTACCTTGACCTAGCATTTAATAGGAATAATTTTAATAAACGATATTATAAATTCGGTTTTTCTTAAAAAATATATTGATTTATGTATCGCAATATGATAATAAAAATTAACGTTTAACATTGTATTTGCTCTGAGAATATTCATTTAAATGACAGTAATTCAAATTACAGTAAAATTGTATAAATTGCAATTAATAGATAAGCAGAAAATCATGCATGTCCGAAAAAAATGTTCAAAAACTTCAAGAGAAGTTGTAAAGAATTTTTTTTAAAGAATCTATCTTTTAAACAAATTTCTATTCTTTTAACTTCTGTTATTAATAATATATAAAAAAGTGATATTTTTTAATAGATATTATATATTAGATGAAAAACTTAGATATGTTAATAATAAGAAATTAGATATATTATATAGATAAACAAGAAAATATATATTTCATTTTTCATGGTTTTATAAAAATTAACTACAATTATATTTATTATTAACAAAAAGTTATACTGATTAAAAATTTATTGCTAAATATTATCTGAAACTGTTTGATGTAATAAAAACTATGAAACTTATTTTCCATTAATTATTCTAAAAATATAATTGTAATTTATAATAATAATAATAAAATATAATACCGGTGTATGTTTTGAAGTTTATAAGAGTTTCGAAGTAAATGAATTCAATAATAGTTTATATATGATTAATTATTAGAAGATATTTGCCTTCAAGATGTAGGTCTCAGCGAATCCTAATAATAAAATTATAACCATGGAATCATAAATGTCAATATAATCTGAACACATTGTATACAAATGATATTAACGTTTATTTATTAAGAATCATTATATTCTATATTTTTTTCAAATATATTTGAATGTGTAAAGAACTAATCAAATCTTTAAATAAAATTTTATTTTAAAAAATAAAATAAATTAATTTCAGTTTAAAAAAATTTTTTTTTGTGTAGACGAAAAATGGCAATTACTTGATTTTCGTTTTACTTTATTTTCAAGAAAGTGTCTATAAACACAAAGAAAATATATTAATAACTACGTATTTGGCTGTGTCTTTTTTGCATAACGATAAAACATATTCTGTGTAAATATGCTATCAATATTTACGAAATTTTATCTTTAAATAAGTAAAATTATATTAAAAAGTATTAACAGTGAATAGGTTAATTTTAATCTAGAATTATTTTTCTTGATCGTATATTATTAAGTTTTAATATATTATGGTGTAATTGGAGCTATTTATTAGTTAGATACAATTTTGAAATTTAACTGTAATTAAAAAAAAGAAAATTAATAACTGCCAAACATTCATAAATTGTTCATTGAACTTACTCATCTATTATATAGAATTTAATATTTAATTATAATTACACAACTAAATTATTGCTATTTTAGCAATCCCAAGCTCAAAGCTAGATTAGACAAATAGGCAAAATACAAAAGCTTCAAAAGTTTGTTCCATTCAGAAAAGATACTTTTTATATCACTTTTTGACGTTGTATTTTCTCTATTTTCGTCTGCTGCTCTTTCTTTGGTTTTCCTATCCGCACTCTTAAGGCCACTGGGTCAACTGTCGGCAGTACCTTGTCTATCACAGATTGCATGCAATAATTCGTTGAGCCGATTTTTGTCGTGCGTGCGACCTCTTTTACACAGCTAGTCCTCAAAATATTTACACTCCATCTTAATTTACGGCTCATTCATCTCCAATGCTCAGTGGGTTTAAAAGACCCCCCGTTGTTGCTGTCCTTTATCTATTTTTCCCTTCCGAAGGCGCGTTTCCCTCCTTCATCTGCTAATTCGATGCGCTTGTTCGACTCATTTCATCTTGACGTCTTTGTTTTCATACATTTTTCTTAGCTTTTCTTTATTTTTTCTTTCTATTTTCATACTATTTTGATACGCCCTTTCAAAGTTTTGCGCAGGTAATATCGAGCGTGGAGAGCTTGAAAAGTTTTCAAATTCAGGCAGTTGGTTTAAAACCGTAATTCCGAAGTCTAGGGCTGTAACAGGGTACCTTGTTATGAACAATACTTGCAGGAAAATTAAAGTGACAACTTCCAAAAAAGTAGATACCGTAAAATTTTAAAGCTAAATCTCCAAATGTTCTTAGAATGTGAACAATTTTAGCACGAGGCTTCAGCAATTTTTTAGTACAGTAAGACAGCGTTATCGCTGTCTTACTTTCAAGTAAATCAAAGGCAGCAAAAATGTTTGTTTTAATTTCTAATAAAATAATTGATAAAAGAAGATAAAAGGAGATTAAATGTGTTTTCTTAAAATTTAAATGATTTAAAACGAAGATATTTTTAAAGGTTTTACTGCTTTGTAGATTTAGTTTTAGAAAATACTTATTTTTTAAATAAGAAGAATCTTAAAAGATAAAATTAGAGAACATAAATAAAATATAATAATATCATAAGTCACTATGATGCATAAATAATGATAATTCGCTACTTAAGCAGCTTTAATTCATTAACATTTTATATGACATTACCAAAAAATTGCATGTGTTTACTATATATTCCTCTCAGAATATGTATGTCTGAATTGAATATTTAAAAACTTTATAAAAGGAATTTAGAATTAATAAATCATATTTTTGCAATTTACTTATAAGAATTCTTTTTTACTTTTGTCTGATAAAAATTTACTAAATAGTTTTAGTATATAAAAAAATTACTTCAAACATTTGTTTTCAATGTTAGTATATGTATGAAATATTATAGATATTACATTTAGCCTTGAAGTAACTATTTAGACACGAAAAAGAAAATAGTTTTTTCTTCATAGAATTTTGATTTCTTAAAATATTTAAGCTTTATAGTTGACTCATTTAACTAGTTTGTTTTTTAATAAATTCATAGAACAAGGTCATAAGAGATTTGTAAAGGACTATACGTAAGCTCCCGTATTATAATTGAAATGTCCTAAATTATACGTATTTCACAAAACTAATTGAGAACTTGTGATCGAACGTATTATCAAATAAATACGAATAATAAAATTACAAATAAATTGAATAAATAAATTTAAGTTTTCACTAACTTTAACTAGATACTATTATTTTTATTTAATATATTTTAAAGAAACGTGAAATAATTAAATTAATTAAAGTATTTAAATGGATGAAAATAATGATAATCAACATTATACATTTTCTTATTTTAATTTTTCAACTATAAATAATTAAAAACATGCGTTCTGAATTTAAATTTATACTATTTATATTTGGACGTTCCTATATTATACATAAAATCATTTTTTCAAGTAAATATTTTGTATTTAAATAATTATGTAAATAATAATGAAATAAGATTATTCAGCACCTATAAGAATTTAATTAATATTTATTATGATGTAATAAAAATTCTTTTTATACCTGGAAGTGTTTTCTTAAAAAACTAGAAAATGTATTAGTCTCTTGTTCATGTATGTGACTCTTCTCTCTCTCTCTCTCTCTCTCTCTCTCTCTCTCTCGCAAAAATCCAGCATTAAATATTTATTCATTTATTTGCGGTTGTATACGATTTCATAAAATTACAAAAAACACCATTATAAATAAGTAATTGAATCAAAATTTTTTCCACATACATGTTATCCTAAACTTTTTTCAAAATATCGTTTTCATAAAGTAAATCTACTGAACAAAAAAAAACAGTGATCAGAAACATTTAAAATAAAACATTCTATAAGCTACAACCAATGTCTATCTTATCCAAAAGAATGTTCTAAGCGTTATGGATATTAAAATTACTAGTAATTAAAATTACTTAGTAATAATCATTTCGTATCATGAATAATGCTTGGCGTACTCAGCATAAGATAAAGTTATAGAGAAATAAAATCATTTCTGTAACTTTTCAACTTGGAAAAGAGATTAGATTGCAAGTGAAAAACCACCGCTAGAAAGTTTTGTCACACTTCATCTTCGGTAGGTATACATAAGTTCAACTCTTGTGAAACTTACGTCGTCTCACCTGTCCCTATATATATGTGAATATGTGTCCGTCGAATCTTTTTTCAATCCTAAAAGTCCAATCGAGCCTAGTTCCATGTAGAGTATGCAGTGTGTGTAAGATTTTTTGCTTCGCTTATGAAATGAAATGACTGAAATTTAAATGAAATTTGTTAAAAATCTTTTATTGAAAAATTCTTTAAAAACTCATACGAAATTATAACTATTTTTAAATAGTATATTTTAAATATTGTATTTTGAATATTCAAATCGGATTCGTATATAGCGTCTTAACATCGTTTTCACGCACATTTATAAGTAATCTAGCAGTTGATATTTATTCATTGAAATTAAATTAAATCTTTGATTGATTCCAAGGTTATATTATTTATAATTTAGTAGTCTAACGAATATTTTCTGTAACTAATTCGCTTTTTGAAACTTAATTCGATAGAAAAATGCAATAAAAATACAATTGTTTGGTAATCAAATGCAAACACTTTAAAATTGGTAATTTTTAATAAATATGATAGTAGTTAATAAGTTATAATTGATTGTACTAAAAAGGATTAAAATTCATATATGTACTCATTTAAAATTGATAAAACATCATATCTATTTTTTTATCAACAAATTAATTTCAAAATTAAATTTTTTTTAAATGGTAACAAATAATTTGTATTAAGAATAAGATTTAAAATACAATAGACTTACATAAATAAGCTTCCGATATTCGAATTCATATAAATTTAATAGACTTATTGAATTTTATAAAATAAAAAAAAGATTATCTTTCATTTATAGAATTACTGCGGAACTACACATTTTGCTTAAAAATGAACAAAAGCCACTTATTAAAACGATTTTATTTGTTTTACGGCAAACATTAAGAAACTGGATAAGAAACGTATTATTCATTATTATTAATTATTAAATATTAAAATTACGTAATAATCATTTCGTATCATGAATAATGCGTGGCATACTCAGCATAACATAAAGTTTTAGAGAAATAAAATCGTTTCTATAACTTTTCAATTTGGAAAGGAGATAAAATTCTAAATAAAAATCCGCTTTAATGTTCATATAATATACAAAATATATTTAAATTAAGAACCTACATACCTACATAACTAACTTTCGAATCGATTTAAAAGGCAGTATTTATGAAAGCTCGTATATAAATATAAATAAAACTGCAATATGCAACTTGTATAAAAATATAATTTATCAAATATTTTTAACAAATACTACCGTAAGATTCGTTTTAAAAAATGAATAAAACAAAAATTCTTCAAATCGTATTTTCTATATTTTTATTTCATCATCGAACTAATAGTAGTATTTAAAAATAGAAAGAAAATCGTGTGATTATTACTATTGCTAAAATCATAACAACTGTATGATATCTTCATCGATCTACATTCGAATTCTCATCTTGAGGAATATTTAAAGAAATTTAATATTCATACGGTCAGACGAAAAATGTTACAAACAAGCATCAATAGCTAATGCATATTATTAAAAGGTAGGTTTGAGCTACATTGGCTTCAGTAATATTGGCCAAAAATAAATAAATACCTTTGACTAATCTATACCATGAAAAACTCTCGTCACATTTTCATAATCCCTTGAAAGTTATATGCCCTCATCATGTTAAGGTACAGATCTTCTTTAAAAATAAATAAGTCATACTAAATAGGGAATGAAAATGTTCCACTATACGCTGAAAAGTAAGATTTAAAAAATGAAGAAAAATTGCTTAAGTCGTAAAAATATGTGTGATCGCAAGTTTTTCCTTACAACTTTCTTGCTTTGCCATCAATAAAATTATAGACATGATTACAAGCCCAATTTTCGAAGTATTATCAAAATAAGGCAGTTCTTTTTAATATCGTGATCATTGTAAAAAATTAAATATGAAGTTAAATTAGATAAGATTATTTCATTGTAATTATTATTTTGTAAATTTATAAACAAATAATCGGCATATTAATCATAGAATTGAAAGTTAGAAATATAGTCATGTGGCCCTTATTCATTCGCTTTTATTTAAAGATTTACCATTTTTTTTCTATTTTTATTTTTAACTCAGTCAACTCGAAGTGGTACTAAGAATTGATATGTTTATATTAATTAATCTGCAATCAATTAAATGAATATTAAAATATCTTCAATTTATATTATAATCAATAAGAAGAAATTTCATTCTGAAAGATATTATTTTATTAAGTCAAATTTTATTTCTTTATTGTCACGTAAGCAAAAAATTTTTCTCTACTAAGATAATGCTATTTGACAATATTAAATATAAAATCAAAGGTTTAGTTACATAAAATCTGAGTATGAAAGGGTTTTCTTTTTTCGTAAATTCGTGAAAAGGGAAAATAACTCTATATATTAAGCTTTCACATATGTAGCCTGGTATAGTTAATGTGTATAAGTTTGTGATTATGTACGGTATATATATATTTTTTCTTTTTATTCACTTGCGCTCATTTTGTTCTTGCATGTGTTCACAATTGCAGCGATTCATCTTTTGTGGGTACGTGTGCTGTTATTAGCGAGTTACTGTAATTCACTCTCGGCTACTCGAATAATAATCGAGAGAGAGAGAGAGAGAGAGAGAGAGAGAATTATGAGTAAGAGAGGGAGGGGGTTTGAGCAGAAGGACATTGGACAGCAAAACATGCACACACGCCCCCACGCACAGTCAGTGTTCAAAGGACTGCGAAACAGTTGCTTCATTCTCTACCTTTTTTCTCATTTTTTCTCTTTACATATGAGCTTCTCTTTCCTTCTGTATCTGTCTTTATCGGTTCTCTGGCATCGCTGTCTCATCTGGGTAAGTGTGTCAAGGACGTGCGAATTGGGTTACAAAACGGCGGATAGCGTATTTATTGCATATCATCGCCAATGAAATATCTCTTGCATATATAGAAATAAGAGAGGAGTTTGCAAATCGAACACATAAAATTGCAAGTAATAAGGACACTCCAATTTGCGAAATGGAGGTTTTTTAACGAGAAACAGAGAATGAATGAAAGGGAAAGAGAATGAGTGGGGAGATAAGGAGAGATAAAGGGAGGAGAGGTGCACTCTGAAAAAGAAGATTAAAAAGCGGATAATTTTATGTGGACGGTGAGGAAGTTTCGTTGAATCAATTTATCACTGGCAGTAAGGCGCATCTAATCTACCGAGAATAGAGGACAGTTTACTATATTCTCTCATATATATTTTTGAAAAAATGAAGAGATTTTTGACAAATCATAACCCTGGAATCTATTAACTTCACTAGATTTTTAGCATAAATTTAAAAACTAAATCTACAATCAGTATCTTCATTGAATACTCAATGGATATATAATTGAATAATTTGTATTTATAACTAAAAATGCTGACAGAATTGTTATTCAATTAGACGATGTTGTTTAAATGAATGTTGTTGCTACAGCGTCGTTCTAATTTTATATTCCTTTAAATTTTGTAGATTAATATTTTACGCTGAAAAGAGTGAAAAAGTGCCAAACAACTACCCAATCCTGAATAAAGTTTTATTTGACACTATCTATTTTTTATTTAGAAAAAGAATGATTAACATACATTAATTTCTAGTTAAATTTACAATTTTCTTAAACTTCAAGTGTTAAATATATTCATATTTATTGTATTAAAATCTAACTTTATTACTTGATTCAAACAATTCATAAAAAATTTATATTGCAGCACATTCTCGTTCTTATTATACTTTACACTTTAAAATCTTGAATTTTCCATCAAAACAAATTTTTGTGTTATTTTTTCTATTATCAGCATTTCGATTTTAAAATAATCTAAGCTATGCTATATTTCAAATAAAAAGTTAAACTACATTTTGAAGTCAATCATTTTTAATTCGATAACTACTATTAATTTCGATAAATGTATCACAAAATTAATGTTCTTGTTCTTTAAAAGTAATAAAATTTTGCTAAAAACTTTATTTTATTTTTATAACTTGGCATTGCGATAGATAAAATTACATAGTTATATTGTCACCTACTTAAATATAAATAATTGTTCTTATATATTTTTAATATTGTATAAATTTGTATTAAGAATACTAATTATTTGTATTTATTTTATACAATTTGCTTTTTATGTACTTTAAATATTTTATTATTGTATCGGGAGCAAAACAATATTTTATTACTAAATTTAAAATATTTGTACAAATACTTGTGTATTTTTTAAATATGTACATTATAACATAAAATATTGAAATACCTAATCATAAAATCAATAGAAAATATTTAAAAGCATTTAATTCATTTACTTAATAAAAAAATGCTGTTTTATGTTAATAATTCTATGTAGTATAAAAGTTAGTATGATACTTATACTTTTAATGAATTCGTATTCGAGATTTATGGGTTCGTCAAAAATCAAATCATGCTTATGTAAGTAACTTTTATTTAATCTAACAATATGCTTTGCTCAAGGTCTTAATGAGCTTAGAGATTTCTATTTCTATTGTAATTTAGTTATTAAGATACTTACACAATAATTACCACAAATCTATTAGTTTCGCTTGATTTGTTATTGAGGAAAGGAAGTTTTTCACGCTTTAAGGTTAAAATTAGATGTTTTCGTTCAAATTCTTTGAAAGAACAGATTGATACTGATTATTTTTGCATTGCTGAACACTTTATACACTTTATATTGTGCCAAAAAAACTTATTTAAAAAACAGGAAGATTTTAGTAATTTAGTTAAGAATTAATTTTGTAGAAGAAAATGAAAAATTTATGGAATATTTTATTAGAAAATTCGAAATTTATGATATTTTAGTAATAAATAAAATTAAATAAATAATCTATAAATTAGTATGTCACTAGATTTCACATTTTAAATTATGGTGGAATTATATTTCTAACTAAATATACTTTTATACTATTTTATTTTATCATGATTCAAAGTCTTGAAATATTCATGAATGAAAAATTTAGTGGTGCCTATAATAAAATCTTTCTTCTCGTAATTAGAAGTTTATTTTTCGACCATTTGAATTTTTGTCCTTCTTTACACTATAACGCTATATTTATTTCAGGCTTCCGTTGCATTGATACTTTACATATTTTATTTACTTCACCTCATCGTAACAACCTTTTATATCGTACACTTTTCTTTTCTTTTCTTGCCTCTGTTCTAATTTTATTTTAATTTTTCATTATTTACTGTGAGTTTTCTCTTTTTTCTTTAAGTTTTTGTATTATCTTCCTTCCTTTTATATTTTTAATAATCTTTTTTTCTTCTCTTGACCAAACTTACAACTTAGGCTTACTTTTATCAAAATGGTAATTCCTCTTATCGTAATTAGTAATTGAAAATTAATTGACTCACAATAATAAAATCTTATATGATCAAATTAAAGCCTCATGTATAGAATCTATTATACGATACAATTTGGAGTCTTACGTGGGCAACATAAAATTAATCAAGCTCTTACAAAAAACGCACGTATTGTTCTAATTGTAAGAATTGATGAGGACTTTATACACTTTATACACAGCTTTATACAATGAAACTTTTCGAAATCAGTGCGAATAAGTTTAATCAGTGCAGATGATCAACCATCTTTAACTAACTCAACTAATATGATTAGGATTTGTTACTCTACACTTAACAATTTGTTCTTTTAGAGAAAGTATTTCCTTACGTCAACTCGAAGAAATTGCTGGAGTGGATAGTTTAATCTGTGCAATTGCAGATCCATGACCACAAATTTAAGACAAGTCCAAGCAGAACTCGCGAAATGATTCGCGCAAATATAAGTCCGAACAAGGCCGTCCTATTATCGGAACCGTGGAAACTTCAATACAAGAATATATCTATCGCAAGTTGCTTTTGCAATATTACATGACTTTGTTTTTTGTGATTAATATAGTTCAAACACCGCAAGCACGTGACGCTTACGATATGTAAAGTGAATACGCATGCGTTCGTGCGCAAAGCAAGGAATTCTATTTTCTTTTTCTTTAATCATGAAGAGCGAGTCCCTTTTCGTTTTACTTACAGTTAAAGAGCCATTTCATCAGATGTAATCGTCGTCTATTTTTATAACTAGGATCCTGAAATTGTCTCGAAAAATTTTGAACGTAAGTTCTATCATTTTATCAAAAATTACTTTCCTGTGTTGTTCTTTTTGTGCACCAACTTTTTCGTATTAAAATTATTATTATTCCAAATGTTTTCCATCGATGCTTCGCTTGAACGTAGTCAAATGTTTTTTATTTAGCAAAGCAGGTCAATACACGTAAGTTTCACAAGTTCCAACAATTGGCAAATATATAAACCTGACCAATTACAGGAAAGAACGAGAAGTATTTAAAATGAAATACAAATTCACAGTTATCATTAATTGTTACAGTCACGTAATCGTATATTGTGCAAAAGATCTCATTATTTTATTATTTGTGTTTGTTTATCTTTTAAAACTTGTCAAAAATCAAGTTTCGTTATAAATTCGAAACTTCTTAAGTACTCCTGATGTAGTCTAATAATTGTTTTTACTAATCACTTGAACTTTAACTACATTTTTTTAGAATCAATAATAATTGTAGTGATATGCTTATGTATTATAAATACGCTTATTTTTAAAATTGATTAAGCTTCATTAAGTGAATGTCTCTAATATTTTAATATATTTGGTTGGTTAATAGTTGTCGATATGGAAATTTAAGAGAAAATTCGTTCGAACACGCTCGTTGATTTTAAATTAAGCACTTCGCTTGATCAAATGTTAAACAGCGTATCTGCTGATTGTAAATACGCGTAATTATTAAATAATAATAAATTAATAGCTCGATCAGCATTCTCAACATTATTAGAATTATTATAATATAAAGATAAAAATGTACGGAATTCTTAAGACAAATATTAAAATACGTTTCAAGACTATACAAATGATCCTACGAATAGACATTTATTTCGAAGTTTGTAAATATATTTTTGAGTTAGATGTTAAATAAAAAAATGCTGTAGTTAAAGTATTTTGTTACGATTTTTTTACGATTTTGTTACTAAATTATGAGTTTTTACTCAATAGAAGCTATAAATGTCATTGCAACAAAGTATTTTCTATTAAAAGAAGCCTTTACGCGAATAAATAAAAAAATGATTTATTTTTTGAAAATACATATTGTCTAACTTAAAGAAATACATTATGCCAGTAATATATATTCATTTTATGAGGCCTTCGTAACTTTATAAATACATCTTAGAAGAAGAAAAGATGTTTCAATGTTCTGTACAGGCACCTTTTTCATTTTTTCAATCATAGTTTTTTCTTTCTTATTTAGAAGTATATTGATAAAAATCATTAATATTTCAAGTTTGAAATACAAATCAGAAATCAAGTATTCAATTTAAAAAATAAAAGTCCCTTAGATCTACAATTATATGGATTGTATATTTGAGATTTAATTTACCTTTGTCAAATAAAATGCTTCCCTTACACTTTTATCTCTAAATAAAAAATCTGAACTTTACGAAAATCAATATTATTATCATAGAATATTTTTATATTTTTCTAGAATTATAATATCAGTGTCATAAATAATATGCAAATGAAACAGTATGTTTTAAATCCAATTCAGTCCCAATAAATCTGAATGTAAATGTTTGTCAAATTGAAAACTCACGCTTAAAGAAAGTGACTTCTGTATACAAGAATAACTTTAGGAATGAAAGTAAGAAAGAAATAGATTTCGTTAGGAAATCAAGAAATAATTAATCTTTAATTTAATAAAGTTTAGTTTCTCAATGAAAATCTCAATTCATGTGTACTCTGCATGTATATTGTATTTCCACATCTCTGTTATATGCAAGAGAATTCCCGTTTCTTGAGAAAAATGCCGACCAAGTTTAGTAACATAAATGCAGTCACTGAATCTCAATTAATTTTGAACAGTGATAACAAATGCATGTAGGCGATTTTGTTGTAAACTTGGAAGCTGAGAATGGATCGACTTTTAAGAGGGATCCGCTTGTTGCAAGGGACGTCATGCGTCATTATCAGACGAGGCAAATATGGAAATACAGGAATTGTGATCCATAAATTACCTTCAATTGTCTCTTACAAGAACTTCGTCGAAAAAACTCTTTTTCAATTTGCCATCTCCGGCAGGCGTCCGCTCACGCTCGAAACATAAAGACTTAGATTTTACTTTTAGTTTCGAAAATGGAGATCGTGAGGTAGGGGAAAAGGCCTTGGCATACTTTTCGAACGCCAGCGAACGTCGAGATACGCGCTTCAGTGTACGTGCGCTGGTCCCTGCACTTGCCGTAAAGCTACGGTTCACCCAAGCGGCCAGCAACAGAGGAAGTCGAGCCGAAATGTCGCGTGTACCTAAAGGAAAGCGGCGACCTCGGCCGATTTCGCTCGACGATCGTGAGTACCAGAGTCGACAACGCACGCCCCAAGCTATTCTTGGAGTCAACTGCACTTCGGAATTTCACCACTGAGTCGCGGCAAAGTCTCCGTTGATGCTAAATTTGGCCGTAATTCGTGCGTCGACTTATGATACTTCTGTTTTCTTCTTATTTTTCCTTCAAAGAATAGCCGTTTCCATACCTTTTTTCATGCGCTAATAGAATTCGCTGAAAATCGATAGAAATAGAGCAGTGATACAAACATTTCCACATTTTTCTCTTTTCACTCCAGAAATGCACCGAAACGCCATTGTTCACTTTTAGAGATAACTCAAATCTGTATGACGTACTGTTCGACTTCAATGCCAAGAATGTCCAATTCTGTTTTCTATTGAAAGTGAATATGATTTGCGTATTCCTAAATTGGATCTGATATATTTTATACGCAGAGCTCTTAGTGTTCTGTACGTGTCGCTGTACTTTTTATGTGCCGTACAACATATTTCCTGCATGTTTCGAAATTATTTGCATTCGTGTCGACGTATTTCCAGAAAACTTTTCCTCCCATATTTGATTTGGGTTTCTTCCTCCCATGCATACTGTTCTTAACTCATGGCTAAATAATCCATCGAATGGCTATATTTTGTGTTATTTTGAAATATATAAAATTTTCAAAGGGGTGAGACCACTCAATAACGTTATATGTAAAGTTAATTTTTAATTAAATTAAATTTTTCAGTAAACAACAATAAAAGTAAAAACTAAATTAATAATAAAGAAAATATTAATAAAAAGAGAGCAACAATAAGTGCGTGTAAAATTTATAAATTAAGAGTTACTCATCTAATCTGTGAAGTAGCTCCATAAATAAAAAACATTTTATTTTTTTCATACAAACATTAATATAAATAATTTAAAAATTTAAAAACATATCGATATGATCTAATATTTCTAAAGATCTAAATATTACAATAACGCAATTTAGGTCAGGGTTCTAACTTTAAATAAATTTTTTACAACATATTAATCTGTGACAATTTACGAATGAGTAAGAATTTTATACCTATCAATAGCAGATTCAAACGGAACACTTTCAAATTTTAATCATTTAATTAATTTTAATCTTTAAATTTTTATTTTTGTTTAATCGTAATGCATCTTTTATAAATGTGAAAATGAGCTTGTACACGTATCCTTGAATCTTCCACTTCTGTGTGTTATATTTATTAAAAATTGATATAGATATGATAATTGGATTACGTAAGCACTTATCCAATAACGAAATACATCGTTGGCACTATAAGCAATTTAGTATCAAATCAATACAATAAATTGTACTAAATTTATTGATGAAGGGCACACAAAACTTATTATTTTTAAATGAATTTTTATAAATTTGTATGTTTTGATTATTTGAAGGTAGTGGTGTTTAATATCATTATTGAAGACTTTTTTTATTTTTGAAAATATAAAAACTAATGCGACGTATACTTATAATGCATGTTAATATCTGTAAAAAATATGGTTACTTAATTTTTAAAATTTAAGTGAAGAATAATAATACATATGCCTGCTAATGTAATGATGAACTGAAAACTTAAATTGATTCTTAGTCATATTTGAATAATTGGATAATATGATGTGATTACTGTATGTCCGTTAAACTGGAAAACTTTAGTCGAAAATTATGTGAAATTTGAAGATACCGATAAAGAAGTACGCCCAAAAATTTTTCACTTACACTTTTCCAAGTAGGCACAGGCATATTGAGAGCATTGGTCTAGGACACTTTTCTTCAGAAATGGTTCTGCTTTGCTTCAATTGAAAGTCTGAGCAACTTCAAGAATTTTATTTTTAGGTACTTCTTTAACTATGATCGCCTATTTCTTTTAAATGGTATATGAGTCACGTTGGATAAATAAAGATGAATTGCTAAAGAATGCCATTAAGAAGGCCCCCCGTATAGTTTTTTTCGTGTTTCATTGTTTTTTCATCACACAAAATTATTCGTTAAATAGCATTGTTCTGATAATAGAAAAATGTAAAACGTCCTCAGATCATACGGGTAATTAAAAAAAGAGACTTTGCGGCTGTGCGACTGCAACTACCTTGCGACAATAGTTGTTCATTTGATAAACAATTGTACATCTACATAAAGGGAAACTTCGATGCGTGCTGCAAGTTTTACTCGATCTTGCGTATGTGAAATCATAAAAAGTATGTGTGACCGAACATATTTGATTAATAATGTTTTTCTCTTTATATCGATGGAGTTGCTAGCAAACCATTTTATATTCTTATATTATAAATAAACTAAATGCTGTTTTTTTATAAAAAATGGTTCGTTTGGTTTTTATTACGCGTCACGACGTCTGCGTCTTGGAACTTGCTTATACAAATTCTTTTCTGGGTCAGAAGAACTTTCACTTTCAATTCTCCTTTATACGACATTGCTGCTGTGCGCACTCACTTACTCTCATATAAAAACTCAACCAGTCAATTGCGTGTTCTAAAGTTTCGCTTTTGTTTAACCCTTTTTTACGTCATCGGTGTCTCCCTTTACATTACGGTCCAAGTGCAATTGCACTCCGCTCTCTTTTTTTGTCCCTCCTGTCTCATAATTTTTTCATTCTCTGATAGTTGGAGGTCAGTTACTGCTGAACTCGCAAGCTAGAGTCCGGATCTTTGTTTTATTTTGCATAAATCTCATCGAATAGATAGAAAACAATTGTGAAAAGTACAAAGGAAAGAACTGATGGAAATGTTAATTGTTCCTTTTTTCCTTTCCTCAATACAAAATACACAATTGTGCATCAGCAAACTTTTCAAGAAACGTTATAATAAGACACGGAAAACCCAATTCATTACAAATAGAGTAAATCCATGATTATATGATAATGTTAATAAATATTTAGATTTATTAATTATTTTGAAATTTGATTCTCAATATAATCGTTACCGAAGAACAAGTTCAAAATAAGAAAGATTGATCAGCATGATCCACGAGTTATTATATTTCTTAGTGAAAAGTATAATCAGTAAGTATAATTCAGTAGGCACAAGTCTTTTTAAACATTTTAAATGACTAGAAAAATTTCATTTGTACATTTTGATATTAAAAATCAAATGTTTACATAACACAATGTAACGTTATCATGATGAATTGTAGAGTATTCCAATGAATAAATTAATTACGTTTTGAGTATTTGTATAAAAAAAATTTCAATATTACGTATTTTAAGTGACTATTATCATAGAAAATACATCTTCTTAAAAAACTCGCTATAACTAATAAAAATATAATAATACTAATAAATATCGACAATTTGATACAAGTACGAATAAAAATTATAAAGTTTAATAAACATTATATTCATAAATCGTAAACTTCCTTTAAAAACTAACAACTTAAATTTAATATAATCTATCTATTAAATAATCACTTTAAAAATAACTATATGTAAATATGTATTATGAATTTTATTCTATACGTATGTATTTTATTAGTTTGAAAATGTAAATGGTACAATCAAATAATGATAGTACATAAATTAAAATTTAAACAGATATAATTTGAACATAGAAAAATAATTGTAAAGTGCATTATTTATCATAATTTAAGAAAAAACACAACACAAAGTATTATCAAATTTATTAGAATATGTCCGTCTTTTATGGAAAGTACCGAGTTCTTTACAGATATTCACACAAATTCCTGTTTCATCATTGTTTTAATATAAATTTTCCAAGAAAATCATTAAATAATTTTATCTTGCATAATCTACAGATTGTTATAAAAAGTTTTGATTTAACTGTTCAGAAGAAAATAAAAATGAAATAAACAGAAATATATCATGAAAACTGATAGTTTAATGCGTTTCAATAAATTTGGATCACGTTGGTAAATGTTATAGTTCCATTTCAACATCAATAAATTTATAATTACTTAAATTGTTTGGTAGAAATAAAATTGTCTAAGACATTATATACTATATGTTGCAACAGAATTATACATGTAATATGATAAATTATAAAAGTAATATAATTGTACGTTCCGATACATTACTTATTCTTGGCATCAAATTACCAAGCTTACGATACTAACACAAAATAAATGAATATTTCATTTGGACTAATCACAGAGATTTCAACGATAACAAAAAAATAACCATGAATTTTTTATAAAAGCAGACAAAATATATAATAAACCCATTTATCAATATAATGTTTTCAAATTTTGTAGAATAGATTGGTATGTAGTTTTTATATATTATTTAAAGTTTATGTAACAAATAACTTCAATTGATAAATATCTAGTATGATATAATACTAAGCGATTTGTACAAGTTTTCTAAATTTAAATTATCCTGTTAAATTGTTATGTTAAATTATCATGTAGTCCAAATTAATTCAACAACTTGCTTTAGTAGTTGTTTTATAAATAAACGATTCATTGCAAAATATCATAGCGAATTAATTACTGCTCAAATAGCGTAGTTCTAAAAAAGCATCATTAAATAAGAAAATTATTATGAATTTGATCTTTCTGCATTTACGTTGTAAAATATATTAATAGTACAGGGAGAAAAGAGCCAGTTCGCGATTAAATCTCATGCTGCATCTCGCAATCCTACCTCATATATAAATATAACATATACCTTTCATCTGTCTTTACTAGAAGACCTGCTTTCAGATAAAAAAGTGATAATATGAATACGAGTTAGAGAAGAGAGAGAGAGAGAGAGAGGCCAGATATAAAAAAAATACGTGGAAGGTGAAGAAAATAAAAAACTACTTATTAGTAGATCTTAAATAACGTCATTGCTATTACCATTGATAAATTAAGTACTGTATAGATGAGCTCTTTCTTATTTGGGTTATTCATTCACATAAAAAAAGCTTTAAACTCTTATTTTTTTAATTTATATATTTGTGTACTTGTTTTATTTCTAATCTTTTCTAGCTTTTTCAAAACATTAAACATTTTTTGTTTTATTACTTTTTTTGCTCTAATTCGTTGAATATTTATTCATATCAATCAAAATATGCATTTATTCTTCAACTAAAATTGTATGTGATTTATTTTGATTTTGTAATATAATTATATAAGTATATTTTATAATAAAGAACATTAAAAATCGAATTTTATTAAACGTAAATCTTATTTAGAAGTAACACTAGAGAATAAAATTCATTTAGAATTTGTATAAAACACTTTTTAATCTATTTATTCATTCACATTTAGCTCTTATAGAAATTTCTTTTGTACAAATCAAAGAATTTAGAAATGTGGTGATAATAAGTTTGCAGAAATTTTTTACCGATATATTATATTTTTTAGATTTAGTTTGAATATTTAAGAACAACTTTGTATTAAAATGAATTCCAAAAACATTTATTTTAAAAAATCAGTTCCAAAATGTTTTATATACTCACTACAAATTTATTACATGAAGTAATAAAAATAAGTATTGTTAATTAAACAGAAAAATTTATGATTTAAATTAATGGTCTTTTTAGAATCTCTATGTCCATTTAAAATAATAAAATATATGCAAAAATTGGATATAATAAACAATATTTAAAAAGATTAGAAACTTTTTTCCAAAATTGTGTCTATAAAACTTTAACCATTACGACCCATGATTTTAACACCAAGTTTTGTATAAATAGTATAATAAATAAAAGCATTAAAAATTTTTCAATGAATCTTAAACCATATAAACTTTCTTATAAAATCGACTAAATAATTATTAAAAATTACAATCTGATGTACATATATAATATGAAAGACTCTAGAAATATGAAGTTAATACAAATAACTTATTTTATAATAATATATTTTTAGAGTCATTCTATAAATCACGTGTATGGTCAATAATATAAAAATGAAGAAAATTTTATAAAATTAAAACACGATACTTTTAACTATATCATTCAACAGAAAATATTATAAAAAATCTGAGTAATATATATTTTAATATAAAAATCAGAAATTATTTAAGGTATTAGATAATCAATTTAAAGGAATTATACAAATAAAAATTATTTGAAAGGAAATTATCTTGTTGATGTAATTGTGAATATTAAATTTTGTAAATATGTAATTAAATTATAATTAGTGGCTTCTTTTGTGAGTTGAAGTAATCGATAAAAACTGAATTTATGATTATTGTAAAAGCTTATAATGTTAAAAATATATACCTATGTATGTAAATATATATTAAATATATTTATTGAAGAAAGAAGATATTAAAGATCGTCTCAAGTGTTTTTGATTAATGCCACAACAAAGTTAGCTACTAACGTTTAAAATAATACATTAATTTTTAACGTTTAAAATAATTTTTTTAATTTTATAAGTTTTATCAAAAGATGAAAATTATCAATTATCTTATAATTTGAAAGGCTTAGATTTATTTGATGCAAATTAAATATAATGCTTTAAATATTTCAATTCATTAAATATTAAAATTTCTTACACGTTGCTTAATTATTATTTAACATTATACGTTAAAAGTATATCAAATATAATATTTTTATTATTATTATAGTCAGATAGTTATAAACTTAACCTTTTGTTTTTTCAATAATAATTATAATTTAACCGCCTAATAATTTTGTAGTATTTGTTTATTAAATGTTTTTAGCAAAATAGATAGCAGTTTCTTACTCAAGTCGTACTGCTCAACTGCTTGACAGTTATTTACGTAAGAGTTCGATTCAAGGATAGTAGTATATATATTTCAGGATATCATCCAATTTTCTCGGTCATTCTTTATTACTTACTGCTCCTTCGTTCTTCTGAAGTTGGCATAATAGATTGAAGGACGAAACGAACTCGGCGCATTACCATATTTTCGTTCGAGTAATAGAAGCGAATCCAAAAGCCCGATCTCCTCTTTCCTCATGTACAAGCACGCGTAACTCCGAATAAGGAAGATACAGAATGTACCACCTAATTTTCTGCTTTTCAATCAATCCAGTCTACTTATTAGTTCGGTTTCGTAAGCCGTTCGGCTTTAAAGTGAGTAACTTTTACCAGATCATCACTTCATTTTCTTGTATAAGAATAACCGCGGGGTGAGTGGATTCGAGTTTTATTTGGCAAGGTTATGTTCATGTCTCTTTCTCTCTCTCTTTCTTTCTGAACAAAGGCGGTACATATCGTAGTGTATTGCATACATTGTACCTTCGCTTATCATCGTACTGTGACATGCCGCCATCGATGACACGTTCTTAATTCGATTCTTCCTCTTTTTTTTCTGATTTTCAACACTCTTTCATACTTGCTTGAAAAATATGCATATGTCAGTGGTTAAATCACATACGATAAATGATATGAGTAATAATACCGCACTAAAATTTCTTCCAAATGTCATGTTATTAGGCACATACAGTAAATTCTCGAACTGGGATGAAAACTCTCATCTGAGAAAAGAGGATGTTAGAAGATTGGCATTTTTGATCAATTAAGGATCCATTCGTTGGTAGTATCACGTACTATTGGTATTAAAGATATTGAATTGTAAAATATCCAAAATGAACAGAAAATGCTTTAGAGGTATTTTGAAAAATATTTCTGTGTAAAATTATTCAATTTAAATTAAATTTTTTTATTGCATAAAACAAAGTAATATTAATAAAAACCTGTAATAAATTTTTTATTGAACAGATAGTTGAAATTTTTACAAATATTATTTAAATATTATAATAAATTTACTTGATGCTCCTGAAAAAAATATTTATAGGAATTATTTTAATATCTTTTTTTTGATACAATATTTCCAGTTATAATCGATAAATAGTAAATTTAAGATATTATTTTTAAAAGATTATTTAACTACAATATAAAATCGAGGTACGTCAAATAATGATTTAGTATGATTGAATCTTATTATAAAATGTTATAAAGAATTGTTGATATTGAGATAATTTTGATTCATTTAAAATATTTTTACACAAATATTGAAACAAATCATACCATCATTATGAATTTACTTGAGCAATTAAAATAACAAATAATTTACGGGTACGTGAAATTTTGAAATAATAATCGCGACCGCAAGTGGGTTAAGCAGCAATAACGAAATGAATAAGTTAGAATTACTTGCTGCAAATTGTGCACTGCTAAATGTAAACTTCAAAACTATTTCAGTATTTTAAAAATAAGCCATTAATATTTCATGACTCTATAAAACATGAGATATATACTTTGATAACAGGAATATACAAATATTGCTGGATAAGGTATCAATTGTTTTGAATCTCATTTATTATTATAAAAAATAAGTTTTCGCGTAAAAAACTTTGCATCTATAGATTTAGTTCATTAATTTCAGTAAACATTTAAGCTAATAAAAATATTAGTAAAAAGTAAAAATAAACATGACAATTAAAAATTTAATTTGTTTGAGAAGCGCAGATCATGTACATATAAGGTACTAGAACCCAATAACCGTTTTTTCAGATGAAAATACAAAGAAATATATTGGCATCCGTGGACACGTACATGAGATATACTTTTGACTCTTTCTCTCTTATTACCCGCATCCGTGTATCCACGTTTTCGAGAAGCAGCGCGATAAATAAATAATAACGTTGCAACGGTACAGCTGTATCGTATATGAAAGAATCAAATGTAAAATCGAAGTTACAGAGACTGTATAATAAGTTGGTTCTTTCAGCGAATTGTAATGATCGCAAATGTAGGTTCTGCAACCGCTTTGTGATATCGTCGCCACCGCAACAGTTATACCGGTATGAAATTCGAGACGAGCTATGTTACGTTGTAAAATGGAGTACAAGAGCTCGATGAAAGTTCATACAATTTGGGTAGCGCGTTTGACGTTAAATCACCTATGAACAAAAAATATTTATCGTTTATATCGTTGAAAACAAAATCATTAAAAATTTACAATTCAATAATTCTTGCGACACACGAAAAGAGTAGTATCAATTGTTTTTTTTCTTTTTTTAACGGATACGCTTGCAATGCTATAAATGAGAAGTTTTGATATTTTTCATTAAAAAATAACGTCGGCACTTTCTTTAAAATGCATGGAATTGATGGCAACTGTTGCATGCCTTAACAACGTTACGTAACGGTTAAGGCACGAACAATAGGAAGAAAAGACTGGGGTGTTATCTCTTAAGGTTGGCTTTCTAAAAGAAAAATTATCCATTTATGTGTTTGATAACAGTGTCAATATTAAAATATAAATGACAATAATCCCTTCCAAAAATCTTTTTTATTTGTCTGCGACACGACGCAAGACATTATACACTACGACATAAAAATGATTAATTGTAAAAACTTAGAAACTTTTGTAAGCAAGTAAAAAGTAATAATAATGTGTTGTAGAGTTCAATGGCACTCATCAAAATTGTAATAAGAAAAGTGTAAACGAAAGGAACGTCTATCCGAAGATTTCACTAACTAAGCAAGGTGCGTGCAGAAGTAAGGCGAGAAGCAAAGAAGAGTACACGTAAAAAGAAAGTATAATTAAATAACAAAGAAGGCATAATTTGAAGAACAAAGAAAGGCGGACAGGAATGAGCGAATGCGTGACTTACGCGCAGGCGCAAACGAGGAAGCGAAAAGACGCTTATCCGAGCACTCTTGCTTTTATAGACATGCATGCATCAAAAAACGATCTATATATTTCTTTGTCCTCGTTCCACTCGCGAATTTAACGCGTAGACAAAGAAAGTGGCAGAGGGAGGGATTGGAAAGAGATGGACGTATCTAGAGATATACACAATGAGAAGGAACGGGTCGTTTAACTGCGTCATGTATTCCAGCAAACTGGGTCAGTAGGTCTCCCCACCATCGATTTTTCAAGACGCAGCAGGAGGTGGAGAGCGAGAGGCAATACGGTTAGGTTCACTCGTTCGATAGAGCTGGCAGCCAGGAAATACCTCGACATGGCGTCCTCACGGCTGAATTCTTGCTCGAGCGGATTCGATCATACCACTTACTGGTAAGAAGCTTCATTGCTCAAGCTTCTATCATTAGTTTAAATAGTATCACATCTATGCGTGAAATTAAATAATTTAATGTCGACACAAAAGAAAAGTATGCTTAGAATTTTTTTATTTTTCAGTGCGAGACTATTTGTTTGGAAAACTATTTCAGAATCTTGTGGGTTTTGGTAACGCCTAACATACTTTCAATGAAAATTTCGAAGTTCCATATCGTTCATTTAACGCGATACACGCGAAACGCACTGCAATGGACAATTTTCCGGCGTTTTAAAAATAATGCTGCAATGATATAATTAGCAAGGAAAATATACAAATCTTTTAGATATGCTTTATTACTTTTCATTAAATGAATGTACGCGTACAAAGATTTTTCAATTAATTTTCTCGATTACGTATCCACAAAATATTCATGGAAAAAACTCTAAATAAATTGAATTAATTATATAAAATAAAAAATTAATACAAAAATTATTGTAATTGAATTCAGAAAATCATACAGGAGTTTTAAGAGATTCTTGCGCCAAAGAAACGCGAAAATAAATAATCATCCCTTTATATATCGTTTATACAATTATGTACTTTGTTTTGATTTTACTTGTCCTAAAATTGTTTAATTCTTTCTTATTTAAGAAATTTAGAAAAATTAAAAAAAACTCACAAATACACTATGATCTTTTTTCCTATGAATCTTTAAAATCCTGATAATGTATAAAATTTTTTATTAATCAATCATGAAAAGTTTTAAATATTTTAAGAAAAGAATATTTAGTCAAAATGATTTATAATTAATATTGAAACCAATCCCATTAAAAAAAAATGATTAAAAACTTATAAAAGATTATTTGAGGTATTCATTTTCAAAATTGCTTTAAATAAGTAACAGTTAACGAACGAAAGAATTTTGCTTATAATATTGCTCAAAAATGTGTGAAAAATAAATTACTTAACGTATGATTACGGCAAAGAAAAATAAATATCGGCATGCGAAAAGTTTCTTGTGCCTCAAATCGGGCCACTATGACATTAATATAGATAAAAAAGTGAAAACAAGATTATTTGTTGTTTTCTCTAAGGAAGAGAAAGGAAAAACTTTAGATCTTTTGCTCCTGGTACAAAGTCGACTGCTCTATCTTGCAGCCCTAGCCTCATATCTCTCATAATATACCGGCTTTTGAGTCCTTCCTTTTTCATTCACACTTTCTCCGCCTTTTGAGTGTTCTTCATCGCATTATGGTAATCTACTTGCACGTCGGATATTAGATAACACCTCCTTCCTTTCTTACGTTCATTTTTTAATAACTATATCTCGCGGATCGCGATAACGATTCGTTGTACATGATAAAACTGCTCACCGATAAGCGGAGAGAACGATGGAGGTAAGTCTCTTATTACCCTTTTGAGGAACATTTGCGATTATTACAATCGCTCATGACTAAGGCTCGGTTGAATTTGTGAGTACTTAGCCTCCAAATCATTGAGATGTATGATTTTCCGGCACGATCAAACAACTTATTATCAATAGTAATTAGGCTGTATTATATAATCAGTATTATTATTATTGATGTTATCGTTTTTGTTTTTGTTAAACGGCAATCTTAAAATCAAACGTTCCAACACGTTTGTACGTTAAAAATAAGTAAAACGTATAAGACTATAGACATATTTAAAGAAAGCCATAATAAATGAGACTCGCAAAATATTAAAATAATTACATTTATCTTTATGAATATGTCGATAATTTTAGATAAAATTATTAATTTAATTATGGAAATCTAGGTCGTTTATTTAGAATTTAGAAAATAGAATTAGATTGGGATTGGAAAAATACAAGATATAAAGTATTATAGTAATATAGAGAAGCACTCCTGTTTAAAGAGCAACATTCCAGAATGAGATGCCAAATTAGAATACTCTTTCTCGCTCGAGAGCAGAAAATGGGGGCATTAAAGTTGACGCATTAGCCTCCAGTAATTTAATGACGATACAATAAATTTCACAATCGCTTTTCCTTTTTTTTTGTAATAAAAAACTTAAAAATAACGTTTCCATAATATCATAAAGACATTTATTCTTCTGAATATATAATGGGCACTTCTTTTAGACTTAAATTGTGTAAGATAACGTATTTAAGTCCGTTAAATACTTAACGAATAACTAGCGAAATAAATTAAAAAATAAATCATGTATAATACGTATTTCCTCGAAAATATTTTAATGTTTTCAATTTGAAACAAGAATTCGGAGTGAAAAATCTATAAAAATAAATTATGATAAATAAAAGTTTTTAATAAGTAAAAGTTTTAGAGATTCAAGTCCCGTCAAAAAATCATGCTACATTTTATTCTTTTTAAATAAATAAGTGAATTATTATAGGCAAAATTAAGCAGACTCGAACCCAGAGAACTCTTATTAAAGCGTTCGTAAATGTAGTTGGTTCGTCAATTTTACTTAACGCTTTGTCGACCCAATCGTTACTCTAATTTTAGAAATTTCGCTCGTCATTGCAGCTATTGTGTAAATATTACAAAATCAACAATTCTGAAAAATTCTTAGAAGAATATCATGGAGAAAATATCGGGCATATGTAAGAACCGTTTGTAGTAATAAATTTTCATAAGTAAATTCATAAATAAAAAGGATGCATCAAATATCTCATAATACTTGTCTCGTGCTATTCTTTCAATGTAGCACTCCGAAGTATTTCATATTGAAAATAAATGCATAAGATCCAAGCCGTTTAAGCAAAAAAATATTTAGAATAAGCAGTTACATTACGATGAAAGGTTAGTGTTGCACTCAATTTGATTTAGCGTGCCACGAAATAGAAATTTTAAATCGAATAGATACTATCCCATAAATTTAGAATGTTGCAGCCTTTGTTATTGTATAGTTGTGATCGTGATTGTGATTATACTTGCGAGAAATTAACTTTTATTGAGATCCAGATTCTTTGAGAATCCTCTTACGGTCACTTTTATATTTGAGTTTGAATATAACATTTCACTAGTTTTGATCTTTCCTCATCTTTCTATGCTACATTCATTTTTAATAAACTGCGGCTGTGCGATGATACTCAAAAGTATACTCGATGTATACTTTTTGCTCGTGTTTATTAAAATACTTTATCACAATGTCGGTTACACGACCTATTATATATGCACCACTTTTCTGCACTCTTGTTCCAGTCGTCTATTCTTTTCTTTCCCTCTCACCTTTTTTTTTAATTGTCGGAAAATTTTAGACACATTACTGGATAAGTCTCTCTTTTAATGCGATTTTCTAGAAGACTTAATAAAGAGATTTATTGGAATGAGATTTAAATAATGATAAGAGCTCGCTTTACGATTCTGCAAAGCTTATACTCTTACAATTACTCGATAAAATACGTATTTGCTCCTAATTGTAAATAAACCAAGAATTTCTTAATGAAATAAGAAATAAAATTTTGTAAAATAATTCTACAGTATAGTCGTCAGAGTGAAGCTACTTATGAGCAAAATAGTATGTTTCCAAAGCCATTATTCGAATTTAAAACGAAAACACAAAAGCGACTTTCATACGTACAAAAATTCTTATCTTTGAATTCTAACAAAAAAAATGTCTACCATACCCTCGAGTCTTCCCTTCAAGTAAATATTAAATAAAAAAGTAAAAAATTAATATTAAAGGTCCATAATTTAATCGCCGCTTTTGGTAAAGTTACGAAACTAACTCTTTTATATTAAAAAGAAATCAATCGTTTACATTTGGACGCTTATGAGTATTTAAAATGTGAATTAAAATTTATTAAACCAGAGTATTTCGATCTGAATGATTTCTTGTAGAGAGCATCGAGCTGACTTTGGAAAGCATTTAGTGCTTTTTATTCGAATGTACTAAATCTAAATATTATACTGTCTTTTTACACTAAGTAAACTAGATAATGATTTGAAAAGGTTGTTAGTTTCTTATTTTATATTATTTTTAAAGAAGTTCATAAGAAGTCAGACATATCAAAATTAAGTATCCATCAAATTTTCAAGTAATTTTATGAAACATAATTTCTGAGAATAAAGTTTACAAATATTTCTATTTATACTTTATAGTTAATAAATATTATGAATATTATTGTTATTATTATTATGAAATATTTTTTATCATAAAACTTAATTTTATGAAAATGGTATCCAACATATATCCTGTACTTTGAATATCCACTTATTTATTTTTAATGAAATCTTATAAATATTATAAATAGAATATTATTTTATTACAGAGATCCATGCAGATGAAGTAGAACGTTTTTTTAAATAATAAAAATAATCTTTTCTTTTTTATAAAAAAGATTAGTAACATTATTTTAACTATGATGAAATAAATCTGTAAAATTCTGTAAATATTATTTTAAAGTATAAAGTAATCATTCATATGATTTGTTTATTATATCGAATAATAGGTTTTATCAAAGTTCAAATTTATTTAAATGAAAACGATCTACCTTCTGTTACTTTTATTCAGTATTGTCATGTCGGACATTGTTCGAGTAATACTGTAGAAAAGAACAATGTTTTCATCTTCTCGAATCAATGTTTACATTTATTTCCATTTTTTAATTATTACTATTTATATCTAATACATTGGATAAAGGTTCTATGTGTTTAGTTTGTCACATGCAACAACACTGATTTATAAATTATCATGTGCTATGCAATTACTTAACAATGTTTGCTAATTTCATTTAAAATTGAACTAACTTTTAATATAAGCTCAGCATAAAACTTGATTAGAAATACAAATAACGTCTTTATTATACTGTATAAAGAAACGTAAGATAATTAAATTTATATCTAGAAAAACGTAAAGGAACACAACAAAATTGTAGCTTGATGTGCAGAAATCACAAAAGGTAAGTCTAGTGTGCAAATGTGTGTGGATATGACACACAAAGGAACTAATTTATATCTGTAAAAAGCAACGGGGGTATTGGTAGAAAATAGACGTCTTCAATAAAGAATAGACGACGATGCGTACCCTGTTATACGAATGCGTTTATTTTTGTTTGCACGTAAGAGAGAATTATATTTGAACTGCGAAGGCGTATATCACTTACATAATATACTTTTTATTTATATTATTTATTTCTATACTACTTACAACTATGTGCATGCCTAGTGAGATTAAACTAAGGGGTAATTTGTTTTTCTTTACTAAATCATAACCGCGCACTTTATTATCTTCTGTCAGTTTAGTAGAAATTCATCATTTGAGTAGGAATATTTTTTCAAATCAACGTTAAGATGATTATGTTGATACATAGTTTCCATATATATGTTTAACAACACTGTATGTACCTAAAATGATTAATGAATATCTCTCTCAAATATTGATTTAGATAACTAACCATTATTGGACAACAAATCTTAACTATTTTAAATGATTCATACATGTAATAGATTTATTTCACCTTCCATGGGAATTTAGCTTTACCTACTTAATTTATTTGTATTTATTTAAATCTTGTAAGGTGAACTGGTCTATGTTGAATCTTATTATTATTATAAATGTATTGAATGCATAAATTTACTTGTACGTTTTAAAACTTAAAAAACATGAAATTTTTCAATATCAAGAATAAAAATGAAATGTTTAATTTTTTGAATGATTTGACATTATCGTAATTATAACAGTAAAATCTTGCGAGAATTTCAGAAATAGTGAGTATACATGATATTTAAATGAGTAGAAACGACGAATGGATCATTATTATTCAATCGAAATAGTATTTATTTTCATTTTTTATTACAATTCTCAATTAAGACATATTTTTTCGTATTCTAAAAAATCAGCGTGAAAATACTTTTATTACGCCTTCGAGATATTACACATTGCAATTTAAATTAAAAGTATTCATGGTAAGTGAATCAATATTTATAATTTCTAAAATAGAGAATAAAATTTTAATTGTCATAATTGACTTATGATTAAACTTAATTGGCCTAGACGGTTAGTAGAACATTCGTAATTTATATTTTTCATATTCCCAATAAAAGTTAGCTTAAATTCTCTTCAAGTAGTTTAAATAAAAGCTGGTGAATTGAAAAATGACTAATTTGATTTCAAACAACTGTAATATAATTCCGTATCATTTAAGTCCAGGTCAATGAAGAAAACAACAAAAAATTCTAGTTATTTATGAAAGTATATTCATTCTTTCTTTATTAACTGAAAAGTTAGATCGAAATACTTGGTTGCATCTTACGTAAATGATACATTTACAATAGTAAATCAGTAACGTACAACAATTATGATATAGCGAGATGTATGCCCAAATTAAAGAAGAACTGAAAATATCGGAACAAAAGATGATGGAAGCAAAAAGAAAGAGGATTTTTTTCCTCGCTCACTTAGTTGGCGTTAGAGTAGATAAAGAAAGTCTTTCTCCGTACTTGTCTCCCTCTCAACTCCGTCGCACCACGAGGCGAGAGAAAAAGTCGTTCGTCAGCTTTACTTTCTATCGTTAGTGCCTCGCGCGACTTTCATTAGCAATGATTTTAGTTACGTCTATTATGTATCTTAATGCAACGGTTACAAAAATACCATAAGAACATTGTGAAGAGCCTATGAAGTAAGACGTTCTTGCTTTCTTCGACAAACGCCCACAACCCAATTTTTGGACTTTCGTTCTCAGTAATGCGTGAACAGGTAAAGCATATATCAAAACATTTGGGATAAGGAACCTTTTTTATTACATTTGGTCTTCTTTTATTTTTTTACGAGTTTCTTTGTATAAGCTATTTCTTTTTTTATGACGTAAGAAAATTTTATAAATTGAAAATCATGACACTGTTTTTACGCTTATTTATAATATATAAACTCAATCTTATTTTAGAATAACGAATGTCCAAAATTAACATTACTATTTAATAATATTAATTGTGAAAATAATTATTATTTTTTAGACATAGTGTGAGAAAGATAAACTGCAACTCAAATTATTCCTAATAGGCAAAGAAATTTAAATTTATTTAAATTTTTTCCACGTTAAATTATTTCTACGTTATATATATATACCACTTTTACGACTTTAATACAATAACTTTTATTATAAATAAAAATTATGCTATTTATACATGTAAAAAAGTATAATAAAAATTATCAATAAAGGTAACATAAAGTAGTTTTTTGAGAAACAACAACTCGATAAGCAAAATGGTGAACAAGCATTGGCTTCATTAACTGTAGACCGATTCAAAAAAGTGCAGTAAAATATTTTTTTATAACGTATGAAACAATCATATTTTTAGATAGAGTGAAGAAATGAATCTCGTCTTAATTATTTAAAATTTTTCATTATACGTTCTTTTATACGCAATATTGACTTAAATTCAACAATTATACACTTGCGCAAATAATCAAAATAATATTTTTATAAAGTAATAATGAAGTAAAAACTGTATATTTAACAGAATTTTATAATATTTCGAATAACTTATTATCGAACTATGTAATATTTTTTTTAACAAATTTATCATCGTTCAAATATTTATGAAGTTTTTAATGACTCACGCATTTTGTAGTGTATAGATGAAGCTTATAGGTTGTAGTCGATAGATATAAAATTTTTATTTTTACCAACCGCTTTACCAAATTACTTTTCTATTTTAATACAAAAGCATTTACTTTCTAATTAACTGACATAAAGTTTTAATGTAAATTTTGTATTTTTACTAATATTTATAAAATTTTTACAATGAACTAAAAGAATTCAAAACCTGAAATACATGGTCTTTATAAAGCAAATACATAGACAAAATTTTGCAGCCACAGTGAAACAGAGTGTGAACGTTCAATTTCATAAAGCATTGGATCTTCATGTTATTATTAATTGTACTCATAATTTCATGCACTCCTGCAATATAATTAAATACATATACTAAAGAAAAGAAAGATAAACAAATAATGTATAAGAAAACCTTAGGTCCTACTTTGAGTAAAATTTATATCAATTTTAATATCCACCATCTCTTATAATAACTTATGTGTTTATATCAATGATGAAAATATGTATATATTTTTATAAAATTTTTTTATAAAAGTAATAAAATAAATGTACTGCGTCTATTTCATTGTGATTTTAATATTTTTTATAGTTATTATTAATACATATAAATAAATTTTATAGTAATTTTATATTTTTTTAAGCACAACGTGTATCATTAGCAATTAATGCTTCCAGGAATTTATATCAAGGAGTACACTTATGAAAACGAAAAGATGCACAGAGTAATATAAAGAATAATTTTGTATAATATAAAGAATAATGTATACTATAAAGAAAAATTATCATTCTTACAATGTTGCGATAAAAGGAAAATTTATTCGCTCGAAAGACACTAGAACTTTTATTTACTCATTAAGGCAAAACATAGAAACATATAAGTATCGGTTACTGCACGATTTTTCGTTTAAGTTCTAATAAGAGACTGAGCCTCGTCGACAAAAAGAAAAAGTTTCAACATGCGACTTTATTTGCAGGTGCAACGAGGGCTCGAGCTTAGCAAGTCACCGTGTTTTAAACTATCGACACGTAGTTTTGGAACTAGATACAACACTGAGTTCATATAAATCCACTGATTGTGAGAGCATTATCGAACTGTATACCAAACGACCCGATCTCGTAACCTTCAATTCTTGTGTCGAGGTAATCGACAAAGAGAGAAACTTCAAAGAAGAAGCTGCGCAAGTGGCTTTTAAATTATTATTATTTTGTGATGCCTAATTAGACAAGATGTGAAGGTACATATCATGATGCAAATAGACACTGAATCTAAAAATAGTGAAATTAGCTCAACTAGCCAATTGCTTGGAAAAAAACTTTTATTTATGCTAGTTGATAGAGTTGAGGTTGATATGGTTTATGATTCAGTTGATAAGTTGATAGAGTCATTCTTATAAAAATCTAAAAAGTATCATACCAGCAAAAGCTATTATTTTCAAATAAAAATTCAATAACCACTATATAACTTACAATAACATACAATAACCACTTTCGTACAGTTTCTCGACTAATTTTTTCCGTTTTCGATATTTCCTTTGTATATTTCAAGATAGATAATTATACATATTTTTTAGTATTTATTAATAAATCCTTGAAAACACAACATTATTGCATATATGCAAATATCAATTATTTCCTTAAAAGTTTTAATAAAAATTACGTGGTCTGACAGCTCGACAACCGCTTCTACAACCGCTAAAGAATATTAAAAACCTTTTCAAGTGGTTCATCATTCCATGCTATGCAATTTCTAATGTACGTTACTACTTAATATCCATATACAAAATATTTAGATAGAAATGTCATTAAAAAAGATACAGTTTCCTACTATAAAATATATTATTATCTGAATCAGTGAACCAATAATCGTCGCAGCGCATACCATGAATTTAAATAATTTCCTATTGATTAGTTAGCACTTCAGTGTTTAAGAAGTCGTAATCCAAATGCAATAAAAATTTATTGTAAAATTGTTTTACTCAGTAAACAAGAATATAGAGTCAAAAAATTAAAAATTAATGAAAATGAAAAATAAATAAGTCAACCTGAAATGAGCCAAAATATCTAAGCATATGTTTAAGTTGATTTATATTTATATCTTACTTTTTGCGTATTGAATGAAAACCATGATATAATAAATTATCTTTACATTTTTATTCAATAAATAATTAAATTTACATTAGAACATTTGTATTGATTCTTATGTAATTATTATACGAGTGTACTTATAATTATATAATAATGTTGATAATTATTTACATGAAATCTACTTGTCATATCACATTCTTACTCGTACACTTTACGTTAATGTAAGTTGATAACATACATAACCAAAATATTCTAAAAATTTTGTGACGCTTTGTTATTATTGATTATGCCAAAGTCGTACTCACATTTTCTAGCTATAATACGTCGATAAATATCAAATACTCTATAAAATTTTATCAGTGTAATGTATAAATTAATATTAAAATGGTATTTTTGAAATAATTGAGGACTTAAAGAAACATATATCATGAAAGAGATTTTTTATCTTGTATTCACTAAAAAATAACTGCAAATTTAATTTAAATATTGTTAATTGCTATATACTTATAAATAATACGTTTTACAATTGAATATGTATTTATTTTTTAATACTGATGAGTGACATTCTAATTCGATGTAATAATAAAATTAAAAAGTTCGAACACTTTTAAAATCATTAATTAGATTTTAATAAAAATATAAATTCCTACAACATTTTTGTAACGATTGCACTGCAAATTTAGTATATAATTTTACTTAAAATTCGAACGTTTAAATAATTATTCAATATTAGAGTTAATTATATATATATCTAATTATATAATAATTAGAGTTAATATCTTGAAACCAACAAAATCGAGAAAACGCATTGCTAAACGACCCAATAAGATATAAAAAAAATATTGACCGAAAATTTGTCCAGATAAGAACAAATAGGTTAATTTTTATTTTACCGTAAAAAAATCTAATTTTGGATATCAGTGATATGGTAAATCGTCTCGATAATCATATACAACTTATACATATATTTATACCTTCTGCTTAAAAATTTTTTCTTATTGCTGATCTTGAAATCAAACAATACCAGTATGAAACTCTCAATACAATTATTCTAACAAGAATGCATAGCTTATTGGATTATAATTCAGCAATCAATTAGTTTTATCATCATCTTATAAATTTAATTGTCCCATAAAACTTCTATAATTTTTTATAATTTTTAATTGAAAAACCAAATTGTCGAAAATCCATGTAACAAAAATATTAATTTTAAATATATTAAGAAGAAATTGCTTTAGGTCAATAATTTGAACATTATAAGAAATATTTTTTACATAATGGAACACATATTTTTAACAAGTTAGTGGGTCATCTTGACTCTCCCACGCGTTCACAAAAAAGGAAGATGAGACATCATGCATGCATGCATACATAGTTATACACGCGTACACGTACACAAACACAAGAATAAAGATTCTTACAAAACCATGTCATGCATTTTTTTATTTCTTTTGCAACGTTTGCTCATAAAATCGTGTAAGATATCAGTCATTCATCGCTGCTGTACATAAAGTTTTTATTTAAAAAAATAAAGATCACAACAGAAAAAGAAGAGATGGAAAGAAAGTAAAAAAAGGAGAAAAAATGAGGCAGACCCGTGTGTTGACTGAATCTTCTACCGGTATAATCATACGGTTAATAAAGGTTTTATCAGCCACGATACACACGCGATAAGCGCGTATGTAGGTCAATTTGATACCAGTGACCTGATTCTATAATACTTTCGACTCTTTCTCTCTCTCACTCTCGTAGATGCATACCCGTGCATTCACGCTACATATTCTTATATAGAGGAGCCGCATGTGCTGTCTCGTCGTCTAGGCACACAAGGTCGTACGCCGGAGATCCGTCAACGCCGTTACGGCACCTCGCAAGATACACATACTTATGCGAGACTTTTTTTGTAACTTTGTCACCAATGGCTATTTCTCCCGATGTTCGCTAGTACACGTACTGTTTGGGCTATAATTATTTCGATTTATTCTCTACTTTAATAATATTGTAATCATTTATTTGATACATATACTAGATATTTTTAAATTTTTTTAGCATTGTAACTATAATAGATTGATTGACTTATTAATTTTTTTTTCAAAGTTCCAAACTAAAAGGTTAATAACACTGACAAGGACTTGTTCTCCACTCTGAAATGTTTTCATTTGAACTATATTTCTTTAAACGTTTTTAATTTAAAAGTGTTGTGAGAACAGTGTTATTATACATCTAGTAAATACTTATATAAAATCTAGTATGCTCTATATATGTACTATAAAACTACACATTTGAATATTTTTTCTGTGTTTTAATTTATAATTTAAGAAATAGTATATAAATTCAGCTTACTGTCAATTATAACACATTTTAGTTTTGTTGTAACGCAATTTACTTCGTACATTTTTCTGAATAAAACACAGTGCAAGTATAAAAACATATAATGAAGATTCAATATTTCGTTTTACTATCCGTATATATGTATTTTCACTGCATTATCTTTGCGTGATTTATTCCATAAAATTATATCTATAAGATCAGTTAGTAAAGCTTAAAATAAAAATTGCACGCTTATTGAAGTAGTTGCAGAAAATGAAGATAAAATTAAAATAAAAATTTTTATTTCATTCAAGAAAATTAAATTCGATGAATATAAAAAATATTAATTTCGTTAACACACAAAATATTTTTTATTTGAAAAAACAGTCTTCAATCTCTTTAATTTTAGCTGAAACAAGCTTTGAATTATTTGGATTTTTCTCTACTTTAGTGGGATAAGAATGCTTAAGGAGTAAAGAAATTAGTTATTAGTACATCTCAATGATAAAGCAACTCGTGACAACTTTATGAAAGTTCAAATAGCAAAAGCGTAATTTCATCATTCTCGTTCTCGATCTTTATAATCATTTCACTTGAAATACGTGAACATTTCTGCGAAGATCATTTGAAGACGAAAATAGAATTGTTAACTTTATGCATTAAATCTAAACTAGAAAGTACATCGAAAACAAGAGCAATAGACTCGACCCAGGAAAAATATTAATTATTTCTGTTGCATTCAGAAGTAATGCATAGGTAGAATCGTGTAAATCCAAGTATTTGCAAGAAAAGAAAAAAAATGAAAAAGAGAATGACCATATTGTTAGTCATATATAACAAAGATAAGGATAAAAATCGAAAATTAGACATTTTGTTTAAAGAGATATAATATTAGCTTGAGAGCGCGTTTGGAGGAATCAATGATTCGAGAACCTATTTATTCATGACCAAACGAAAACTCGCGCTCATCTGCAATTCTTCATCATTTTCAACGCAGACACACTATAGCTATTTTCAGAACTCATCGATCGCGTAAAGCTACTTATCGCTGCACTTTCAACGTTATTAAACTAACATTTATGTTATAATACAACCATATTACGTCGATATTACAACGATAATGCGTATCACAGAATGTCGCGAGACCGGATTCGCACTAATACAATCCGTATAGCCACGTAACAACTTTTAACAATTATATTTTTTCTAAGAACAATGTATTTAGTAAAGATTTTGCTCTTAATTTCAATTGTATAGCCACCCTAATCGGTAATCCATAAGTAACGGATAACTTTAAACCTTTATCTGATCATACAAATAAAAACGAATTAAATACACCTTCAAAATATTTTATTACATTCTTAAAAGCAATTTTCAAGCATAAACAAATTGAATCTTATTTATAAAAATGCTTTTATTCTTTAAAACCATATATTACTTGAAATTGTTAAAACATTTCTTTAACCGAGCAAAATTATAATTTCTGTATCATTAGTTATTAAAGTGTGTAACCTAGTTTCCTTTTATTGTAGTTAAGTGCTGTTGAAAATATACAGTGCACACGATAAGTAAGTATATAACTGTATAAAAACTATAAGTTGTCAAGGACAAATTTTTTGTTAATCTATACGAACAGAACTAATTTACTTGATAATCTATTTTATTATGAAAAAATAATTTATAAAACTGAATACAAACAAGTTTTGTATTTATTAATATTTTTAAGAAGTTTTTTTTATTACTTTTCAAAGTTTATTGTCTAAAACAATGTCTTTATTTGATCCATGCATATATATGAAAACACATAAGGTGAAGTATGTTATTCTAATCAATTATACGTATCAACGTTTTTTAATAAAAAAAAACTTATTTAGACTAATTAAAATTTACTAGCTATAATAAAATTCGTTAAAAGTAAAAAAATTCTGTAGCATTGACTAAGTGATTTTTTTTTGGAAGTTCACCGTACCTTGCAACATAGTTGTGAAACTGCCTGCTTAATGACGTATATGTAAGAAAGTTTTATTTACTGATAAAATATATTAAATTATTTCACGTGTACAACCTATTATTTTTTTTTAAATAGTAATAATATTTCGAAAAAATTACTAAGTATTCAATCTTCAGTGAATTCAATAATTTCTTCAGAGTATTAGTAATATTCATTAATTATAATTTAAAGCTTACAAATCTCTACAAATAAAAAACAATACTTCTTTTTTATTCTTATTGTAGTTACATTGTGGTACACCCAATGAATTTCATTTTTAATATTTTTAATATTTACAAGTACGATTGATTTTTAAATCTTATCACAAAAATAAAACGAATAAAACAAATTTATTAAGACGATTGAACGAATATATAAGAGGAAATAAAATATTCAATTGTGGTATGCTTAAATAAATAAATAAAAAAAACAGAGAAAAGAAAATATTAAAAATTAATTCAATTTTATTTTTTTTATTATATATTATTACATGTATAATTCAACAGAAATTTTCATTAAATTGTTTACATACTTTTCATATTTGAGTAGTTGAATAGTTTTGCAACAGATATCAACGTCGTTAAACATAATATAAACGTTCATACCCTTCAAGGTTCACAAATTAGCGGATTTTTCGTATATATACGTATGGAAAATATCGTTACCGTAAAAGAAATTCATAATTTTCGTTTTTCATACTATATAAGCTGTGTAGAAAATGAATTACACATCCTTAGCGTATATCAATTATAGTTCTCTTTACTTTTGAAAAAATTTCTAAAATAATTTTATAAAAATAATTTATAAAATGAAAAGTTATAAAAAGTAATACTGATGCATATTGAATCTTACAATTAATAAATCATTGTAATATTTTCTAATATTAAGAAATATTTTTAAAAAATTAATAACACGTTGAGCAAATTTATAAGAGTTTTAATTAATTAATTCTAAAAAGAATATTTTAAAACATTTAATTTTTAAGCTTTAATTATTTAATTTTACACATAATTTTATTATCTGAGACCATAGAAATAAGTTGTCATTAATTTTTTTCATTGAAACTAAAATCCATCATACATAACCAATATTAATATACGGTTATAGTATAGTTAATATTAATATTAACTATAATTAATATAACGGCATTAATAAAATTAATTAGTTATTATCGTTATTTTCATTTTCTTTTCTAAAATGAAAATTATCAAATAAATTATGTATGCTTAATAATTCATTAATTCAGATAATAAACAATTTAATAATTATAAAAGCTATTTGTTTTTACCATCAACATCAAAATCAATATCAAAAATAAAATTTAAAAAAAAAACAGAATTTAATTCTTTTGCAGCAATAAATAAAGATAGGGGATGTACAACACCGAAGAACAGAGAAGTTTTGTAATGAGAAAGAGAGTCGGGAAGAGAATTAATTGGGGTTGTATAGTCGTAAGTAGCAATAGTAGTTTAACTCTACGCGAATTGTATTTTCTTGTTTCACTGGCATTCATTCGTTTAGCGACGGTCGATTCGAGGTCAGGTCGATGGACGTAAGGGTTGTAATTTACAGGCAGTGGAGGGGTGGAGCTTCATGTGTATCCGTTTTCAGCGCTAGCGATATGCATGTGTGGATTAATACAAATAATAATGGGAAACTCTGAAAAGCTAGGGATGAATAAGAAATAATCATGCATGCATCATATGCAGAGGGTGAAATAAAAGTCGATCTAGTTGGACAGTATTTAACTGATCATTCTATACATTTAATAAAGTTATCTATTGATTATTCATGTAATATATAGAATATTTTACAAGAATATTTTGTTACAAAGAGTCAACGTATCTTTAAAATTTCGCTCAATATTTACTAAATCAAATGGCTAGTTTTTATGTTTCGAAACATAAATCCCTTTAAGGCATCCCACAATTTAATTTAATTCAATTCAATCCCCATTGTTCATGTTTATTCTAACTTTTAATTATAAAAATTATCAAATAGTAGAAAAATTCTATTATAATAGCGATATTTTTATCGTATGGTGTAGATAGTGAACAATATTTTTTTAATAATTCTACTAAATAATTATTTTTAAAAAGATTTCAAATTTGAAGATTTAAATAATTGTAGTATTATTATATAAATAATTACATGTTATTATTTTGTATACATACCAAATATGTGCGTATACTCAATATTAAAATATTTCAACACTGCAGCTTAATAATTTAATAAAACTTTAATTTAAATTCTAGTAATATTAGCGTTTTCTCTACTGTTTTCGAAAGTTAATGATATATCACGCACAATGTATGCGAGTATTAATAGAATATTATAAATAATTACACACAAATTTTAATTTTTTGTAATATTTACAATAATAACTATTGAAAGTAAATACTAGAAAATTTAAAAAAAAAGTTTAAGTTGAAGAATTTATGTGTAGGCATTAAAATGTCTGAAAAGCAACAATTTACCAATTTTACTCTTTTAACAGAATTTGTCAGCATTTGGAAACACATTTTTAGATTCTTATAAAAAAGAAAACAAATAACCTCTTTATATGATTGCACTATTAAATCTTAGTGACTTTGTCATCGATATTCTGTAGAAACTAGATGTATCTAATAGAAACTTTGACTAGCAAGAAACATCGGGCACAAATTAATGATTCACTAAAAGTTAAAGCGCAATTCTTCGACGCTACATTAAATTTGCATCAAATGGATAGAAAAGAAGCACCATAGACTAGTCAGATAAAGAAACGTCATCGCGCTTGATGGCGAATGTTGTTTCGTGCACGATTTATATTTATTTCTTTCATATACAGAAAGCGAGAGGCAAGAAGCGTTACAGCACCGCTTGACGAGTTCGCTTGACCCATTTACCCGGTGAACTTGTGCGGGGCCACGTGCTGATTCATTGCACATTCCCGACGTACCGTGATGCAATTTCACTCGCTCAACAATTGCGTTCCACGATTCTTCCATTCCATCAAGCGTATACATTTTACGTAAACTAGCTTCTTTCATCACTTCAAGAAGGTAATCAGTATTTTTGAACTCTGTGTTCTGTGCTTCTAGGATATGTTCTAGGATATGTATGTCGCGCTACTTCGATCTATTGGTCCAGTCAATCTTCGGTCTGCTCGTATTAAGTGCAACAACATTTGCGTGTTACATTGTAAAGTTTTTACTTGGAAAAACAAGTACTTTTCCATATTTCCAGAGCAATTTTTTTGAGGATCTCTGTAAAAATTCAGATAAATTGAGATTGAAAAAGTCCCATGATTTAATTTTACTATATAATTCTTTACGCTGTGTAGCGTAAGAATTACTACTTAATAGTAATACTTAACTGCTTAAAATAAGTAGTAAGGTGTAATCCAAGTTGATGAATCGATGATCGGAAATGAAAAATGCAGTGACAAATATAGATCGAGAACAATACTGTCACATATTTCTTATTGTCATATTCTGAATATTCTGTCGGAAATAAGTAGTGGGTGCTTAGAAGGATCTTGCTTCAGATGTTTTTATTTTGGTATAAACGTGGGTGCAAGGATAAGTTGAAAATTGTTTATATACAATATTTTTTAAATGAAATTTAAAAATTTTAAATGAGTTGATAATGTTACTGTGAAGTAATTAATATAACAAAAATCCTATAGAATACTTGACTTGAAAGTACAGAAGTTATTCGATGTTACATATATTTATATTGTATTTATATGAAAACATTGTAATTTATGTTGTAACGTTTTCATTGCATGAGAAATAATAATTTAATTTTTTTATAATTTATGTTTTTTATGCTTACATGTTTTACTTAACTCCATAAAAATGATCAGTATACGTACGTACGTAAGTGCTTGTGAAATAAATTTTAAAATACGTACATAATTTAAAATTAATTATTTTTTAAAATTATTTACCCTAGCAATTTATCCTTTCTTGAATTTTGATAAAAATGATAAATTGTCTAAGATTATATAAAAATCTGCAAGTAACTTAACCTTTTTTAGAACAATCAATTTTCTTATGTCCACGTTTATTATTTTATTCAAAATTTGTTTGAGCTATCGTATATTTGTTATTTTTAAGAATTAAGTTATTAATAAGCTATCATTATTGCATTATTATCATAATAATACAATTATTGAACGTGTTATTTTATTTGTTTATAAAGAACTTTTAGCGATTGAAATAAGAAAAAATTTTTTTCTTCTAAGTAAAGTATGATTGATACATTAATTTAAATTTGATAAAGATTTTACTATCAATTGTATTTTGTATATATCAGTTAAAAAAAGATACGTTTTATAAGAAACTATTTTCTAGTCATAAATTAATAAAAAATTCAAAAAATCAATTACGCCATTATTCAGTTACGATGGTTAGATTTTCTTTTGACTGACTGTCTACGTGATCGACTTGAAAAAAGCTTATTATATTTTTACAGTTTTCATTAAAAATAGAAATGTTTAAGTTCATTTATATTTTATATTCTTATTTTTGCGACAAAAGAGAGGCAGCTGCGTATCCGTAGCTATTTATTACAGATTGAATTAGGATGAATATACCTTTCAAATTTTAGTGGCATTCTCAATTTTTAACAGCAGCCTATAAGAAAACACAATGTAAATTTCATTTGTACTCATACAAATTATTCCATAAATATCATAATCAACACAAGCTCTTTCAGAGTGGAAACGTCCACGACATAACAAACAGAATTAAGAACAAGAGTTATTTTTATTATACTAGACTTTATAAAAAATCTCATGAATGAATTTTATTATAATGTTTTGAGGAAAAAGCAATAGCGTCAAATTGGTAATGTACGCTAAAATTGTAAAATCTAAATTAAAAAGTTTCCGACTATATGTTTGATGATTAAATCACTATAAAAAAGTAATTAAATCGGCACGTTTGTTTTATTGATGGAATGGCTTACAATAAAATGCATTACTTATTCCCGAAATTACAATTACGCACTGCTTACGAAATATTAACGTTCTTTTAACAATTATAGAATTTTGCGAATTGGTAATTCTACTTATAAAACATGTCCTTTTTTATCAAGCGATATTTTTATTCTAATCTATGAGAAAAAAAGAACAAATATTATTTTTATTTTATTTTTATTAACACAATGTTTTTCAATAAGTTATTATAATTCAGTATATTTATTAGCTATATGGACGAAAAAAATTAGTTACTTACTTTAATACTAAAGAAAAATCTAGTGACTCAATAATATTTATTAACGTAAAGATCAATTTTTTATAGCGAATAAATAAATGATGGAATAAAAGATGCAAATATTTATCAGTACTAGAGCAACACTTTAAAAGGTCTTGCTCGATATATTGTATTATAATACTTTTCTTTTTATAAAAATCATTGTGTATCAGCACAGATAAAATTATAAATAATAATATAACTGTCTGTAATAAAATAAATGAATAAATTATGTATTTATGTAGGTCATGATCTCGATAATTGCAGTATCAAAGAGATGTTTCATCCATTGAATTCATTTGAAAAAACTAATACTTTAACATCTTTTTCGTAATAAATTATTATCACATTATTATCGTGTTGAATAAAAGATGTATTCAGAGGTAACTAAAAATTTTCATAACTTTTTCTTAACTCAATCATTCATTTTTAAATTAGAGTTTTTTAACGAGAAGTTTTTGTAATGTGGTCTTATCAAATATAATTCTCAAATAATAATGTTGAATTTTGAAACGAAGTGGGCCGTCTTTCTTTTGCAAGTTCTTCATTTTGTATAAAAGTAATGTCACGTGTTTTCGATGGAAAAGCAATATTTAGAAGCATAAAATATTGTGCACACAATTATTGTTCTGAATTTCAATCAATGTTCATAATGACTCGAAGAGAGAAAAGTACTTCCAGAAAAAGCAAGGAAAAGGTTGAGTCATGTGAAATGGGCAAGATCGATTGACTTGTTTGCCTCGGGAGAATGAAGACAAGGAGAAAAGGTGCGGAAAGAGGACACGGCGGAGTTAACTTCGGTGCAAGATCCTTGGCCAATGATATGTGTGCGAGGTCGCGTCGGTATGCGCGAACGTATCGAGTGATAATAATAGAGCGGACGCACACTCATCCGCGTCCATGTACTAGCGAACAAACTAGAAGACTAGAACAAGAAAAGAAGGGGGCACGCTTACGCTCCTGCACGTCACTTATTGACCCAATTACCCAGTACACTTGACCGAGCTCTTGAAGTGCTCCTCTTCATCGTCCCAGCCCGCGCTATTTTCCCATTTTCTCGTGATACGCGCGCGTGATCAACCCCTTAGATTGCCTTGCAGATGCCACCGCGGGAACCTTGGACACGTGTACATTTTTTTATTGGGATACTCTGTTCTTCTCTTATTTTTGTTCTCTTTTCTTATAGTATCTCAGCGTTCCCCTTTTACTACCCAGTGAGAATTAACATAACTTGGTTTCTTCAATACTAAAGCTGTTTCATAACAAAATATCGAGTTTTAATAGTTAAACTCGATTATAGAATATTGAAGGAAATTATTCTTTCAACTAATTTATATCTGTTTATTAGGAACACTATTATAAAGTCTCGTACTCGAAATACTAGAGCATATATCAGACGAGAAATTATTCCATTTTTTCTATTTTCAAAGAGTCGCATATTATATATTAAAGAACATTAGTTTCTAAAATTAAGAAAAATTATTATTTACTACATACTCTAAATACTACTACTTCCCGATAGCCATGACTAGAGTATAAATTTTAACAATAAAACGTACTTCGAGTGCTGAAAATAATTATTTTCACTACTAAATATATAATAACAATTATTGTTTGTATCGTAACGTTTGATTGAAATTGCCTTACTGATTTTTATACTATTGCAAATACTAAAAATAAACCAAGTGATTTTTTATAGTGTTATTTATATATGAGTTTAATTTTAGCCCATTTCAGTACACGTATACTTATTCTATATAAGTTTAAATATTTCAATTCAAAATTAATATCGAAAAAAGAAAGAAATTTCAATAATTAAAAGATTTCTAAATATCAATGTTGGTTTGCATATAAATCTCTAATTAGTACCAAAACCTTGACATCTATAATTCATTACCCAACATTTAGATTTTAAACACGTTGATGATGTTTTCAGTTTTACAAAATATTATAAATAAATTTTTATTATCCGGATTTACACACTACTGAAAATTGAAATCATTTTTAAGACTTATCAAAGAAATTTTATAAAATAGTGCACATTTATTTATGATAAAAAAAATAATGTTAAAAATATTAAAATTTATTAAAATTTGATAGATACTGAATGTCTATTTTTTATATTTCATTTATATATATATTTAAAAATATTTAAATAACAGTTTTCAACTACTCATACACGTAAGTACAGTAAAACAACAAATGTAAAAATCTATTAGTTTGCCAACATAACGTTACACGTAGAATTATAATTTTAATCTGAAGATTAAAAATTAGAAGTAATAATAATAATAATAAGTAATTTAAGAATAAATAGTATATTTTATTATATAGTTCCCTATCCTGTAGTACATAACTTATTAAATTAATCTAAGGATCATTACTATAAATGAATCTAAAAAAATAATTATTAATATAAAGAAATTTGTAAACGTCTTAAACTCTTAATTTTTTGTATAGTCTTAAATATTATATTTTTTTGTAATTTTGCTTCCATAGACTGATAAATTCTTTATTAATACATTTATTTATTTTAAATGTTATATATAGTTATCATTATTAAATCCTTTAATAACCAAAAAATATATCAGCACTATCTATAGTTCCTGCAAATTCGATAAAATAGGAACTGTCCTTGGCAGTACCAATTGCAGATATTCTTTAAATATTTGAAATCATAAAAGCGCAAAACTGTATGTCTAAATAAAGTATAGTAAATACTGCCACAATTTTTTTTTTTGTATATTTGTAAAAAAAATGATGATTAAATATATCAATATAAGAATACAGGAAGCAAAATAAAACAGTTAAACAAATAAATGAATGTAAAGGTGGCGAATAGAAATGATGTCAAAGATCGGTAATGAAATTTGTATTAAATAAATTTAAAAAAAAAGTTATAAATGAAAGTTATAAGAGCATACAAGGCTACATTGAAAATATAAAATTTCCCAAATGTGATAATATCAACTTCATGGATTTGTAAGTAAGAGAGAAATTACATCCCCTATGAACTAGAGGAGGTATGCGTATTCTCATGATAATAAAATTATCACGATGGAAAGATTCGACAAAGAAGTAGTACACTTGCAACAAAGTACGAGAATCGAGTTATTCTAATTAATTAACTGTTATCTACACTCTTCTTTCTTGCATCCTATGACTTTATTGGAATCGCTATTTCTATATTATTTTAATTTTATGTATCACTATATGCACTAATTTATAATAAGAGTTGTTTACTTCTTGCAGAAAGTGATATCAAAGTGTCTTGTATATATATTCTACGTAAACGAAAATGTGTTCTTTATTTTATTCGTTCATTTTTGCTTGTCTTTTATATTTTAATTATTATTTTGTATATTCAAGTACACTATTACCAAGTTCTCTTTATCAACAATTATGAAATTAATATTTTCTGCTCTATATTTTCTATTATTTTTCAACACATTACTTTAATAATATTAGTTATGATTATTCAAAATAATTTGAGTAATGTAGACTTCTCGGTATTTGCAATTGTAAGGTGGTGTGATATTTCAAATCAAATAATAAAAGTCAGAAAGTATGCAAACAGAATACATGTATAGCTGTATTTATTTTTTTAAGGATGTTGCGTAAATCTGATTATACGAATCTGTTCTAGTTTACTGGTTTCTCAGGAAAGATAATTTTAAAATATTCTGCGTTGAGGATCTACCAGCATTTCCAAGAAGACATCTAACAGCTATTGATTTGAATATTTAATATAAGAAAACAATGTTATTGTCATTATGACTGTTTTTTCAGTTTTACATTCAAATATGTAACATTATTCTTACAAATCTTATACATAAATTAATTACGATTTAAAATTAAAATTAACTGCAGTCTAAAAAAATATTGAGTATTTAACATTAAAGTAAATTGATAAAGCATTCAAAAATAAAGATTAAAAAAGTATTAAAATAAAATATGTTTTATTATTAAAATTAGATTCATTTAGATTATGTAAAATTAATTTCATTAACATTATTTGATAATATTATATACATAATATAAATATTAAAGAATAATAGGACATTATATGAAATATAATATTACAATTAAATATATATTATTATATATTTGCATACAGATATGTTATTTTTTATATACAAGTTATACAGAATTCGTATTTTACTATAGGAGAAATTGTCGAGCTATTGTAAGAAGGTTAGTTTCGTGTATTATAACCTTGATTAATTTAACTTTTTTTTTTACTTGTAAAATAGTTACTTATTTTTTAATGATAAAACACTTTATATATTAGAAAATTAACACTTCTAAATCAATTTGTCAATGATATGCAAAGATGTTAATGTAAATACTAAAATACAATATGTATTTTCTTATAAATAAAAGCTACATACACACCAAATATAATATCTCTGTTTAATGGAAATGTATATAAAAACAAAGATGCAGCTGCAACAGATAAAATATTCGTACAATATTATTTCTAGTTTTAAATGTCACATAGGTATGGATATAATAAAACAAATATTTTACGTATATTTTTATGAAATACAGATTTTGCTTTACTTCGATTAAAGAAATTATTTTATATAATGCAGATACATGCATACATTGGATTTTTACCAATATCTTTTTTTATTGTTATTTTTAATCATATTTGTGAATGATCAAATATAAAGATTGAATATTTTAATATAAGTTGTAGCAATTATGAAATTAATAGCTAGATAATACATTCTTGCTTTTGATACAGAAAAATATTTGTAATTTATGTATATTCAGTTGAGAGAGAAACAGTTAATAATCGCATGTTAATAAAAAGTATGTACTATTACACATATTTTGAGTGTTCGTTATTTAAGATAAAAACAATGGAATGCTTTATAATTACATCTAGAATTTTGACAAATTAAAAAATTTTTGGCTATAATTACATTATGCTACAAATATTTCTAATGCTGTCTTAATTTTAATATGTAATTAATTTCAAAGAATATATGCAACAATATAAAAAAAATACGTTTTACACATAGAAATAAGATATAGGCCTATATGTTTCATGCGAAATATATTTTAAAATATTTAAAATGCGAATAACTTCTCAAAAAAGATGTCAGTTACAAAAACTTAAAATAAACAAAAACCAATATAAAACATTTGTATTGATAGTATTGTTACTTGGGAAATACTTGTTATTTAATCTTTCTTGATATAATTAAAGATATATAATTAATAGTATATATAATATATATAAGTAATAGTTGTCTGTAAAAGAAAAAACCAAACGCATTTGAAACATCAATTTATGCAGATACATATGTGTTTGTGTAGATAATAATATTTAAAATGGTACCAGACTGGACAGAAAAAATGAGTCTGAAGTTTCCAACGTTGAAACTTCAACAAAAAATAAAATTTTTCAAAACTTTAATATTCCTCAAAAAAACTACGTTAACCACATAACTACGATATAATATGAACAAAAAAACGATATAACCCTAAAAACACCCCGAAAAACGAACCTTATTAGGGAATGAAAAATTGAAAAAAATTGAAAAATTCAAATTTTTACTAACTATTATAAACAACAATCATGATCAACAACCAAAAAAATAAAAAAAAATTTTATTGCGCATAGAAACTTATTATAAACATAAAGAAGTTGCGCTGCGAAAGAGTACTCACAGAAGACCGCATACTACAATAGACTATAAAAACAAAAATTAATAATATTTTAACGAAAAAAATGCATAATTCTAATGCTCAAGAACATTTAGCAATATTGCCAAAATATCCGCAAATAACACATCCAATACGCTACCGATAAGCATATGCGCTGTAATACTTAATTGTTAATTAACATATGTTCCCGGAGCATTGGACAACTTTTTATTATTGATTATCGTTAGACATACCAAAGCAACAAATATCCCGAATGGCAACAAAATCTGGAGATCTCGTCATTGTTTAAAAACCGCTGAAATTAGCGCACTACGTACATATGGCATATGTATACCTTATACCGCATCAGATTATTGTTAATTAATATATGTTCCCGTGGCATTCAACATCTTTTTAATAACGAATACCGTTGATCGTAACAAGAGCAATAAATATCCCGAAAGCAACAAAATCTGGAGACCTCGGAATTTTTTGTTGAAGTTTCAACATTAGAAACTTCAGAAAAATTGGTGTATAGATAAGCAAAATAGTCGTGTGATTACGTAAGAGTTAAATGTTTTCATTAAAGCCGTATGAAAAAATTGATTTTGAATTGCGTGTATGATATTTTTTTTATTATTGAGAAATTTTTGCAATTTTGGCATATGAAAACACCTATTATATGTTACACAGATGTACTACGGTACACATTCAATTCGGCATTTCTTATTCGTTCGTCTGTAATTTTATTAACTAACTATAATTAAATGCGTTCTTTTATATTTTGTAAGAGCATTATTGAATATAAGGTCGTCTACATTTGGAATATAATTCAATTCCGTCTTCTTTTCTATTTAATGTACGTATGTTCTTGAACCTTAGCGATTTTTTATGTATTTACTCATGAATGTTGTACAACTTTACTAGTTTGAGCCGCGTATTCTAGTAGATTTCAGTCGATGAAAAACTAATTAAGATTCAATAGTTAGTCTAGAAAATGATAATGTAACGAAAATTATATTACTTGAGTTTTATTTTCAGTGGTTATTGCTCTTTACGACGGTATATTTTGACTATTTGTATAAACTTTATAGATGAAGAGAAGATAGCATATATACTAGCATATGAGGCGCTTTGCATTTTAATGTTACTGTTTGATGCGATATAAACACTAGTGTGCTATGAGTACACCAACTGGTCCATTTTATACCCGAACTTGCTGTACTGAAACGTTTAACTTCTAAATATTTATTGCTATAGCATCGTACGATCCTGATCAGTACTTCAATAGTGTAAAAACTTTCTGTTATTAATGTTACATACACGAAAATTTTGCCATATAATATATATAGGATAATTATGCAGATCTATTTTTATACGACAGAAAGTAAGTAAGCTATAAATATTCACATTTTACGCGAAAACAACAAACATAAGTTGATATAACAATTTATTAAATTATATTTCTGTTTTAATGTCAACATCGTTTCTCGGCTTGAGGTTATTTTTCGTTTCTTTGTTCTATAAACTTGTAGCGATATAAATGTAAACTGCTTGTATTATTGTTTTTTTATTGATAAGATGTATATTTTTTTATACATCTTTTTTCGAATCTAATGTTTAAATATAATAAAACGTATACTTTGAAAAGTAACTTTTATTAAATTAGTAATAGAGAAATGTATTTCTTAGTGAATGAACTTAAATTTTTATTTAGATAACTTTAATTTTTTTAATATACTATTCGATATTGTAACTAAAGAAATAATTAAAATTTTCGTTTTATGCGTCATTCTATTCTGCTCCGTGTTCTTTAAATATTATGTATATTGCATGTAATATTTTCTTTTCTTATTCGCGTTACTTCTTTAGTGTATACAGTTCTAATGAGCGGAATTCCAGTCTAGTAAGCATAAGGTCTTCGTGAGGCTGAACGTACTATATGTACACCTCTGTATGCACATCGACATTGGCAGTCTAAATTTGCATTATTCAAAATTAAATCAATGCTAAATCATCAAGTCAGCAGTTGAGTTTTTTACTTTTCGTTAAATTTTTTGAGAATCATTAATTTTTATTAATTGCTATTATGAATATAAGTTACTTGTAAATATTGAATATCTTTTAATTAGTAGTGAACTTATATATGTTAAACAACGTAAATGTTATTGATTTTGTTACAATAGAAGAAATATCGAAAAATTATTAAAAAAAAAACGAAAAAAATAATTAATCTACACATTATTAATTGTGAGTATATGGATATATCAATCAGTGAGCTCGAAAGAAGTTTGATATAAACAGTGGGTCAAGTGCACAGGTACACATGTACTACACATTTACTTGACATGTGTAAAGGCTTTTGAAGCAACGGTCGAAATCATCGAAATTACAATATAATAATTTTTAATATTTTTAATTCTTCGCATAATAATGGTTTTTAACAAACTTAAAAATTATAATATTACTTATACATTACTATATGTTTATATATTATTATTTTACTACTATATATATTACTATATATATTTCTATACCATTATATATTACTATATTTTATAAATTCATTGCGAAAGAGTTTTTTTAATCGACTAAATTTCTGCTGAAATAAGTATTCTTCTCATTATTAATATTGATAATTAATTTTCTGGTACCAGTATTTTGATGATAATATAAAATATTATTCTTTTAAATATGAACTGTAAATGTATTTAAAATATTATTTCTTGAAACATTTTAAATTGTATAAAAATTTTTTTATTACATATATTAATTATATATATATATATATATAAACGCTAATATCTTATCTAGGAAAATGATTATATTTTAAATATAAATTTTTTTAGAAATATCTGAAAATTATAATCCATGACCTTTTACTATACTAAATTACTGATACAACTTAAACACTTTTTTGTACATTCTATTATACATTACACATGAAAATACTAAAGCTGAATTTGGTTGTGTATAGACATAATTTTTAAGAAATTACTACGTTCGTGGCCACTCGAATTAAAATAAAAAAATTTATTATTTGTATTGAATGTGTATATATGAGATATACACTTTGAATTTTTAATTATATTTATATTATATTTATTAATTTATATATTTATTTATATTATATTGATTATATTAAATTTATATTATATTTATTAATTTATATATTTATTTATATTATATTTATTAATTATATTTTTATATTATAACATGTTTCAATATCTAGATTATATAGATCAATTAGAATAATTTATACATAACGTAAGTTTACTGTATATTTATAAGATATAGTAAATAAGAAATTTATAAAACATTTTAACCAATTTTGTAAAAACAGAATTCACTATAGCTTTGTGACATAAAAACTCATATTGAAAAAAAAGTTTTTAAATCATAAGTTTTAAATCATTTTTTAATCATAAGGTTTAAGTGGTAGATTTGTATTTTAATTGCGCAGCTCTTCTGAGATCAAAGATTCGACGGTACAAATTTTTTCACTTCTTAGAAATATAGAAGAGGAGTGACAATCGCGTTCCACGCGCCTAAAATGACCTACACATGTCTCAAATAAAATTTGCGAATCTATGCATCGATCATTGCGGTGATAACTAGCTATTGGTATGTACATATATGGCATGTCGAATTACTTTTCCCAATAGTAGATTATAGATACAACCAATGCTTTTAACAACATGTGAATATTGTTTGGAATTTTAAAATATAGACAAAAGAAAAGTATTTATGTGAATAATTACGAAGAATATGGCTTCAATACTTATACATAATTCTTTCAATAATTTGAATTTAAAATATGTAAAACAGTACCAAGCTTTTAAAGGTTCGAATACTTTACTGCAGTGAAATTCTGTAAAACTAAGTATATTTGCTTTTAAGATTTTATATAAAAACAGTCTTGTTAATTATAAATTAAAAATAAAAAGGGGTAATGTCAAAAATAATGTTTTTCAATTTCTTCTTTATTATTTCTATATTACTTTTGATCAAATCAAGCTTAATAACAATATAAAGAACACTTCTTGTTTTCAAAATTCTATGCGTTGAATATAAAAGTTTTATATAATATAATTTTTTACGTTATTTAATATTTACTTGTATATACGTCATAAGTTAGAATGAAACCGCTGTTTCATATGAAAATAACTAACTTAGATTGCTAGTTTACTATTATATTATTAAAATTTTATAATGAAAATAATATTTAATATTATGGGTCAAAATAAACGTAGTATCAAGATTATATATTAATAAAGGAATTGATTGTTCTTCGTGATCACATGTGAATAGTAAATATATAATAAAAAAAAAATTGCCTTCTTAACAACATTTTTAATATGTTTATATTATTAATTAAGCTTTGCAATAACTGGTAATATTTAAATATTCATAAAAATACTAGAAACTTAAGCTCTTGAACAAAAATATATATTTTTATTTTATTATTTAATTTCAATTTTTAACATCATTAAAAACAGAATTTAAATATTTTGCTTGTTAGTTTGTAACTAAGGAATATTTTTGAAAAATATCAACAAAATTTGTTATGTAATTTATATAATCATGCAGCAATGATACAATAGACAAACTTGAATTCAGAATTTCTTTTTTATAATGGATGAAAAATCGTTACTTTTCGGAAATTATTATACTAAATAGCAATAAATACATGTACTATGAAACTCGAAGAAATTTACTCTCTTGATTCGAATGAATGATGAGAGCCTAATTTTAAGAAAACAAAAATAAATAGAAAAAAAATAATAAAAGGTCCATTAATATGAACATTAAACATAAAAGTTGCCCAGTTAAGACAAAGATTTATCTGAGTTACGAGAAAATTGGTATAAATGCTACTCACTAGTAAGAAAGCGAGAGAGACACTTTAATTGATGTATCGAATGATACGTAAATGAAAAACTCTTTTCTTAATATCATGATTTTGTTAATATATATATATATATAGCGCCACTTCCTTTGGTGAGATTGATAACTCTTTCTTTCTCATACATCACACACACAATAAGAGTTAACGAGAACGAGAAGGGATATTTGATTAAAATAGATATACACATATATGCAGGTCGCTGAAATCGAGAAGTTCAACGGTCGAGAATAAAAAGGGTAGTGTGTACATGTACTAACGGCCAGATTATCGAGAGAAAGAGAGAGGGAAAGCAATTTGCCACGTTTGAATTTAAAAAGTGAAAAATCTTGGTTTGCTTAATACCGTCTAATTATTGTAAAATACATAAATAGGAGTTAGAGCAGGAGAGGGAGATGGAGAGGGAGAGGGAGAGGGAGAGGGAGAGAGAGAGAGAGATATGAAAAGACTTAGTAATGTTCGGTATTTTTCCGTGCGCAATTCTAATAAAATAAAAAAAATTTAAAAAGAAATAAAAGCTGTTATGCTTTTATTTCTATATTATTGTTTGCTATAATGACGATGAAATACTTTACATATAGTAGAAATATTTGAGCCAAGAAAGGAATTTATTAGTAACTTATTTTATCTTGAACCATGGAACTTAAACTTGTTTCTTGTCTGATAAGAATGGAATAAGTCCTATCAATAACAATACTCAAAAAAGCATCAAACTTCGTAACTTTATATGCTTTAATCCCAAAAAATTCTAGCAAATAAAAGTGAATGAAATTACAATAATAAGCCTCCTTTAAAAAACTACAAATTGTATTTTAATAATATATTATTATATTTATTAAATTTAATTATGAGTAACAAAAAGTTTAAATCATAATGCATCTAAATAATATCAATTATAAATCAGTATTAAAGTAGATTGATGCGGATAACTGAAGATTATATCGTGATATATTTATATATAAATTACCTTAAAGTGATATTATACAAAAGCAACTATTAAAAACAAATTATCCTTTTATAACGGATAATCCAACATATTTTTTATGTATAATCCAAAGTGATTTCTACCCATTTTGCACAAGATTTTGTACTTTACTCGCCGTATTTGATACTTTTATAATATTTACTTATATATTACGATAAAAGTGTCGCTTTATCTAGCGCATTTTCATATTTCAATCATAAATAATTTCGAACATTTGTCATCATTTTGCGTATAAATAAAATAGTATTGTGATTTTTTATTTTCCAATGTGACAGATATACGTCTTTTTGCGACTTTCACCTTTTCTTTCTTAACTCGTTTGCTCGTTTTAAATTTGAATACATACACATGAAAATTATATACAAAAATTATATAATTTTATAAATAAGCATTTTTATATAATATTTTAATAGTTATAAAATTTATTTTGAAAATTTATAGAAACATTTAAGTATAAAATATTAATATAACGTGCATTATAAAAGTAGTGAATTATATGTTAAATTAGGATTTACAAAAAATAAAATTATACAAGTTTTTATATATTTTATAAAAAAATAGATAATTCTTTAATATTAAAAGATTATATATAGTAGATTATTAAGCAATTGAGAACTTTCTTACAAATTGTATTTTTATAAATACATTTTAATTGCTTTATAATTAATTTTTTTTTAATGGATAAGTATTGATTTTCAAATTTATACAACATATTATTGAAAACTTATTTTCAAATAAATATGGTAATTTAAAAATTAACTTGTAATTTGTTATGACAATAACTATAAAATTATAAATTTTCGTTCATTATAAAAAGTACGTAGTTTTGACCTGCTTTATCACCTAAAAGTTTTGTATATAAAATCCAGGGTACAAAAATACAGCTTGATAAATAATCCAAATACAGCATAAATACAAAAATATACTTTCATGGAAAGTGGATGGAAAAATTATAGAAATGTAATTTAGAGAATGATGTCTTGCCAAAAATCTTGAAAGTACTATGCTAAAAAATTAACAGTAGATTAAGTATCTGATTTAACATGACAAACTACAACGTTTACGAAAATCCTAAGGCAGGAAATTGAAAAATGTATATTTTTAAATTTTTCATCATAAATTTTAATTAGAAGTTTACAAGTTACAATAAACTTCACTTATGAACGAATGAAACAATTACAAGAAATAAACTTATATTAAATATATTTTATCAATGTGTATAAATAAATAAATAAATAGATAATTTGATAATTTGATTTCAACATGTTCCTGATGGGTGATATAGAATAAAAAATAAGATATTTATATAAATATTGGCATAAATTGTATCGATCAATTCAATATCCTATAAAATAATTGTTTCAAAATAGTTATAAAGAAAATCAATTAATATAATATTAATGTGTTCAATAATCTTACATTCTATAAATTTACTAACATAAGTGTTTGTATAATAAATTTACGCGTGAAACATTAATTTATATATTCATTATAAATTTTAATATTTGATATGTTTTGTCAATGTTAAAGTATATTTGAAATAAGAATGTTCATTTTAAAGTAAGCAAATTTTAAAAATACTTATTTTCGTAATTCAGAAAATATTGCATAAATATCTTTTCGAATAAAATATCAGCATAATCATATCCAATTGCATTTCTTAATAATTATGATTATGTTGCATTATTATTGATTCCCAACATAGTTTTCATCAAGTTAACAACAGACAGTATGTCATAAAATTACCTGCGTGTCATTTGGAAACATATTACATTCAGATGTAATACAATTCTACTTATTCAAAATCTTCATTCAAATAAGTACGAACAGATCTATAAAACTACAATGCTTTGCAATACATTATGTATTGCAAGGATGTATGCAATTATGTATGCAAGGATGCATACTTTAGTTTTATTATTTTCGCTTAAGAAATGGAAGAACAGCGGTCTTGACAGTAATGTTATGCATAGAAATGTGCTTGAGGTACTAGCTCGTTCGGTCCTTCAGATATACAACGCACGTACGTAGACATAAACTAGGAGACGCCGTTCATTACAAATCGAGATTTGAATTTATTTCTCTCTTTTACTAACCCTCTTGCAATTGATAGAGTAAGAATGGTTGGACTCTCTCTCTCTACATTATGTTGCGATGATTCTAAAAAGTGAAAGACCAAAATATCCCTACGCTTACTCATTTGCTGTCCTGTCTCTTGCAAAGTTTAGACTATCATACGAATATGGCGCCTTTTCTGCTTTGATTTTGATTTTGTTAAGATGATGAAACTTATAGTCGTCGATGAAAGAACAAAAAGCGAGATATCATAATTCAAAGAGTTTAATTATTTTTGAAGACATATTTATATGTCCATTTAGAAATCCGTACAAATCTTAAGCGTTTCCAAATTAAAAAAGTGCTTACTACGCTGTACAAATCACATTAGTCATTGATTAGGTAATTCATCAAATTTTTGACCATTAGCTAGAAAAGACCCGCCATTTATAAGTGTCATTAATAAATCTCTTACAAACAATATTTTTTTTTTAGATTAACTTATTTAATATTAAGAGAATCGATTCACTGTGTGGTCAATAATCCATAAAATAGCTTATAATATATGCAATAATATGTAACTAAATATAAACTTAGGCAATCATGATTTCTTACAATATCAAAGGCAGCATAGTAGGCTGTCTTCATGTCGATCCATGCATATAAACTTTTTTTTGTAAAGCATTTATATTTAAATTATCATGTATTAAAGTGTCTACTTTAATCTTTCTCTAATCTTAAGTATCTACTTACCATTGTAAGAGTCTTACAATGGTAAACTATTGTACACATATTAAAAAATTCATTATTATTCAGAAATTTAATAAGCTATATAATGAGCAAACTTTTCATTACCGATTTTGACTTTCTATGTTAAATATATGAACAGTACTTAATACAGCTGTAACATATAAAGATAAGTGTTGGTTAATTTTTTACTTTTTCATATATTATTAAAAATTTGCTAAAAATTCTTAAAATGTTCTTTATATAAATATTATTATCATTTTGTTATTTAACTTTATTATGTTGCTACTTTCTCAATAAAATGTAATTAATATTTAATCTCAAATCAACATAATAAAAAAACTGATTTATACTCTTTTATAAAATTTATTTAAATAAACAAACACAATTGACTTATATAAAAATCGTACATAAGTACATCATTTTAAAGAATAAATATTATACATAATATTATATAACATAATTTAATATCTGCATAATACACTTATTAAAAGTTTATAAAAATTTTTTCAAATTAAAGAACGGATGAATTGTTTATTATATTGATTTAATTTTCAATGCAATCCTAACGTAAAATACTAAAAAAATAAAATATACATAAAATAAAATATTCATAGAAGTAAAAGTTTATAAGAATTTTCTTTTAGTTTAATTATTTATTAAATTAAATTCTTATATTTCCAAAATTTTCTTTACGATTTAAATATTCAATGATGAGGTAAGATTAAAAGCTTCTTAGTTTTCTTGTTTAACATGGTGAGCGTAATAATCGTTTAATTAAAAAATATAAGGGATCTTATATTATAAACTGACGAAACTTAAACTATGGAAAGTCACAAAAATCATACATAATTGCAACCATTAAAGTTAGCAAAATAATTAAGCGAAACGCCTACTTCATTATTCACTCATTAGAAGAAAAAAATTAATAAAACTGAACCGCAATTAAATCAATAAAAAAGATGTAAATGTTGTACAAGTATTTCATCCTTCGTTTCAATGATTATAAAGACAACTCTATGGTGTAAAAAAAAACAGCCCGTGAAGAAGAGCTTATATTACTAAAGAGTAATAAAGAAAACTTAAATGTTTGGTGGCTAAGGACAATGATAATTATTTATAATCACTTTAATTTAGATGATAGAAAAGTTAAAATCACAATACTAGATTTACTTATTACGTATTCCTAATATAAATATTTTCGACTATCACAACAATAAAATATTCACGTAAAAAGGTAATCTATGCTATAATCTATGGTAATCTAAAAGTGTAAATTTTTAGTGAAAATTCAGAAATTTAATATTTGAGAAATTTAGTATCTTACAAACTCAGTATCTATATTCCACTGTAGTAGCAAAAAGAACTTAAACATTTTTAAAAATTAAGAAAATTAAAAAAAATCTTGGATGAATTGCCATTTATGTTGTTCGTAAAAATATGACCAAATCATCTCATTATACGCAAGAAAAAGAAACAAAATGCATTGCCCACGAAAGTAAAATGCAGAATGACTACTGCAATTGCCGAGTAAAACCGAAAAAAATGAGAGTGAGTGAAAGTGGAGAAGGAAATACAAAAAAATGGAGTTATCTCTGTGAGATATCGGAGCTAGCCCTTTGCAGGTACGAAAGCCCATCTCTATCTCTCTCACTCAGCCCTATCACTCATTAGGTCTCGTCGTATGCAAGAACGCGTAGAGGCCAGCTCGTTATTCTTGCCGCTTTCGATGTTACAATGTTGTAGCCTTGAGCCTATTCCACGCACGAAAGAACCCACAGTACGCCTGGTTACCCGTCACCATTGGCGGTTCTCTCTTATTTTCTCTGTTAGCGCAGCACAAAACACTAAAGATAACGATCAATGATTTTAAAAAATGAGGCTCTTTCAATCCAAACAATTGGAAAAGCCTTCCTCTGCTAATAAAAACTGAGCAGAAGAGAAAAAGTGTCTAAGTTTTCGACATATCCTAGCTTAGCTATTTTATTTGATCGTCGTATTCAGAATTTAGATTTATTCTTAGCAAAATAAAACCATTCTATTAACTTCATTAATTAAACGTTAGTATTATCTCGACCTACCATCTTGATCTGCGCACAATAAACACTATTTCATACAGATCTAGTTAGTGACCGTTAATTTTGTATCAATAATGAAAGAACTACACGCTTATTTTAAGCATCATCAACATGCATTTTTATTTATGAATTATACCTATTTAAATTAAAACAGAATCTTTTTTAATTTTAAGCAAAATACCTAAAGACTTATTAAAATTGTAAAATCTATATACTAGTTTAAAATAGTATTAAAATTTTAATACCTCATAAACAACTATCACTACTTTATTAATCATCTTTTTAAAACGAATAAAAAGGCTTGAAACTTTTGTTCAACAAGTTAACAAAATATACCTATATCAATGATTTTTTAATACTCACTTTATTGCTTTTGAAATTGAAAATAAATTTCAGTTTATTTTTTTAGTTTGTGATTTATAATAAAAAGTTAATGTAAAAGGACTAAAATTCAAAAAAGCTTATCACTAAAATTTATTATTATGACATTTTATTTATGACAAGCTGGATATAATAACTTATATTAAAGTTGAATGAAAATGATTAATATACTACTTTTATGCAGTTACTTAAGTAGTCAGTACTAGCTGACTAAGTTTAAGTAATTAGCTAAATATTATTCAAAATAAATATATATTCTGTACAATCTGTAAATAAATATATAAAATCTATTTATTCCAAGTAAGCTAATTTTCCTTTTTCTTACGAAAAAATATACAAGGGCTTGCACATCGATTTATCGTATTACAAACTCAGATATAGATTCATTGTTGAATTTTGCCAAAAAATCGTTTTAAAGTAGCACGTGAAGCTAAGGAATCAATTATTTAATATTGATCGATAATATTATTTAATATTTAGTAACTACCGGTACAGGCGTATCGCACGATGAGGAAATCCTGGGTGTTACAGGATGAAAATCGGCCTTCGGTGGTGCCAACGTTAGGCACGTACGAAGTGCTTGTCACAATGGCCTGAGAATAAGCATTTTTTTGAGATGTACTTGTCTATTTCTCGTTGCATTACTCTTGCTCCTTTACACTATGATGTTGGCGTTTTCAAGGCATCGACTTGCCTGTTGCAATTATGAGTTTCTATTTATTACAGCGTTTACTCATGTGCCACTGGTAATCGACTTGTAATGGATTCAATGTAACATCATAGATGGAAATTTCATGATCGACATGTATTATTTTAATTTTTGTCACGCACTTTAATAGGCGTTTCTGTTCGGTTACGATAAACATATACTGACTCACTTACGCTTATGCGACCGTTTCACTTGACAAGTCTCAATTTTGACCTATTAGTCTAGCGTCATACTTTCAAACGCATATCAAATTTTCACTTTTTTTCAACCAGATGAAGAAAAATTATGATTTTCTGCAACAAAAAAGTACTTTGTAGAAAAATCTCTACATACTTAGTAAAAAAGACACACAAGGTATTGCATACAAAAATGCCTATAATGAGTCATTGGTTACGTAGACACTGAAAAAAAGATGAGAAAATTAACGCAGAACTTGTTGCCAAACTCCATACATATAAATAATACATGATGTTTATCGACTATTGTAGAGAAAAAATGCTCACAAAATGAGAGAGAAAATCATGTGTACACAGAAAAAAATAAAAAAAGTGAAAGGGCGATGTTCTCCATCAGGCAGGAATAAATTCGCTTATGCTCCAAGTGCCCTGATACGTCGGAATTTATGGATAAAATCTAGCCAGTCATCCGTTTCTTTTGTACCAAGCGACATTGTGTACATATTATGCACATGTACTTGTCTCTTCATTCTGACTCTCTCTCTCTCTCTCTCTCTCTCTCTCTCTCTCTCCCCCTCCCTCTCTCATGATCTTTTACACGTTTGATAACTATTCCTCGAAAAATTATTCATTGTTTCACTTTTTTATTCTTTTTTCGTCTATATTATTTCTTAAAATAAAGCAATGGGTGGCCAAAATGAGATAAGAAGGTACAATTATATAATGAAATAAGAGATTTCCTATAATACTTAGAATGCATAGAAAAATTCATTTACTTTGTCGAAACACAGGTAGTGTTTAGTTATTATATTATATAAGTTAAAAAGAATCTCCAGAAAAGTTATTGTTGAATAATAGATAGAAATACGATAATATAATATGTACACGTGTCTGAAGATTCAACCAGTTATGTCTCAACAAAAAATGAAGTTTTTTAAAAATGAATATTTTTTTACGAATTCAAGTGTAAACGCTTAATCATTTCATAAAAACACCCTTACAGGGGGTTGAACAATTAAAAAAATCATAAGTCCCAAATTATTAGAATATTCAAACATTCTATTTGCGATTAATATTAAATATCCACCAAATTATAGGTAAAAAGTTTCATATTAAAAATTCATCCGGAACATTGTTTTTAACAACATTATTTCGAACGTTACTATACGAGTCTGTAAGCGCACCAATTCTTATGCGCGCAATAGTATATCTACAACATATTAATTGTTAAATTAATATACATTACCATTTCTTCTTACGTATACAACTTCAAAGTCCTTATATATATATATATATATATAATAACACGATTTCTCACACATTTTCTCTTTATTTAACAACGAATTTGACAATGTTCCGCAACGATATTATTATTGAACTTATAGTGGTTTTACTTGGCTTTATATCAGGAATGATAATCTGAGAAAACATTTCTGGCCTAAGTAAAATTGTTAATGTTATAAACATTTTAGTAAACTCCATGTAAAGACATTAATTCGCATATGATTTTATTTAACAATATGTAAGACATTGTTTTTGTTGTATTTTTAACGTGAAAATTGGTGTATATATCGTATATTATATGGGTCACGATTTGTTGTAATGAGAAATGGTGATACATATTAATTTAATAATTAGAATGTTGTAGATATATTGTTACACGCATAAGAATTGATGCACTTACAGACTCGTATAGTGGCGTACGAAATAATGTTGTTAAAAACAATGTTCCAGATCAATTTTTAATATGAAAATTTTTTTTACCTACAGTTTTGTAGGTGCTTTATATTAATCGAAAATAAAATTATTTGTCATCCTAATAATTCGGGATTTATGGTTTTTTAAATTGTTTAACCCTCTGTAGGGGAGGTTTTTAAGGGTGGAAATTTATTATTTTTATAGTAAGTTAATTTTATGAAATTATTAAGCGTTTACAATTTAATTCGTAAAAAAATATTCATTTTTAAAACACTTCATTTTTTGTTGAAATCCTAACCGGTTGAATATTCAGTCACGTATATGTATACGCATTGAGTTACATTTTACTTTAGTTAAGTAATATTGGCGTTTTCTTATTCGTTTAATTTAATATATCGGACGTTGTAATTATTTTGTAAGATTCAGTGATAAATCTTTGTTTAGCAAGTTTAGTAGAACGATCAATAAAAGGGCAAAATGTAAATCAGTTTACCATTTACAGATTATTGATACTAATATACCATTTGTAAATAACTGCATTCAATTACACAAATTACTGCAAATCTTTAGTAAATTCTGCAGTGCTCTTTGACAATGTGTCTCAAGGTAAAGAGTGATAAATGGTGAAATGTGATGAAAGTAATGAACTGAAAAATAAAATAAAGCACCAACTTTGGATATTTAAACAAAATATACATACTTGTAGTTGTTTTTTATAAAAATATTATTACAAATTTGGACAAATAAATTAAGTAGTTTTTAGAATTTTTAGTAAACTAAGTTGTTCGTAAAAATTAGAAAAAGAAGTATTTATGGAAGTAAGAACTATTTAATATGCCATGCAATGTTCACAGAATTCTAGTATATATTTCGAAGCTTGCGCGCAACGTCTGCAGTGATAGAAACAAGAGAGATTAACATGAAAAAATAATCCATGTTTATCTATGATGAGATATATACAAAGTTAGTATTCGCGTAGTAAAACATCACACACACGCGCGCGCACACAATGATAATATATACACACATATACATACATAAAATGATAATACGTATTTCAAAAGAAGAATCACATTTTTAAATTAATTACGCTTTTAATTAAAATTTAAATTTAAATTTTCTTCTTTATTTTATGATTTTTTCACAACATAAAATAAGTAAACAATCAAGAAAACCAAAAATTAATCTTAAACTAATTAAATCTCAACTCTTATATTTCCAAGGATTCGACAATTTAGAGCAACATGGGGATATTTTACTTCTACTATAAATTAAAAATGTTTCTGTTTCAAATTTATCGGTTTCAATAACCGAGTGAACACTTTTTAGACAAATTAAATTTTATAACTTTTGCAAATCTTTCTGTTACGTTTGCCATAAATGATATAATTCTAAAAAATTATTTTATATTAAACGAGAGTATTAGTATAATTTTTATTTCTGGGACAAATGGTTTTTATTTTTAAAATTATAATATTAAAATAGTAAAGTCAGTAAAATTACATAACCGCGACATAAAATAAAAATTCTTTTACAATAAACTACTATTGTAATGAATGACTATTATATCATGCTGTACATAGCCATTTTGTTATGTAACTATTAAACTTTACCATAAAATTGTTTTAGTAGTGCGATTATATTGTACAGGAACAATAATATTTTGTGGAATATCAAAACTGCCTTTGTTATTAAAAATAACTTTCTGCGCGTACTTTTTTACTTTATTTAAAAAAGAATTCAATAATTATATACATCTTACTTGGCTTTATGTAAGCAATGATATTCTGTAATAACATTTTGTGGAATCCTAAAACTGTAATTATTATTAACATATAATTGGGATACATGCGTAAATATAGGCATGATATATGATTTTGCTTAACAACTTCAATAACAATATTCCGAAGCAAAGTTTATAATAAATATGTCGTTTTTCTGTTTGTTATTAACAATAATCCATATATATATATGTACCCCAGTATATACATATGTAAACTTTTTAATATTAAATTTTAATATTAAAATTATATACCTTTTATTTGGTTTTATATAAGAAACAACATTCTGAAATAACATTTTGTGAAATTCAAAAACTGTCTTTCTTATACACGTTTTAGTAAACTCCATCTAAAATCATTGAATCGCATGATTTTGTTTAACAATATATAACACATTATTGCTGATCGATTTTTAATATGGAAATTTGCATATATATTATAATTTATATGGTCACAATATTTTGCAATGAGAATTTGTGGTATATATTAAATTAACAATCAAAATATTGACAGTCAAAAAATATATTTCAGCCTCCTTTTAAAACCATCATTACCCTATTTAAATTCTTGGTATCATTGCTGTATTTATACTTTTAAGTAACATGTATTGGTGAATTAAATATGCATAAAATTATCATTTATATTCTTAAATACATTAATTCATATTTAATATCAAACTAATTACCTTTGAATATTTTGTTAAAATATATATGTAAAGTGGAAATGCATTACGTTTTTACAAGTTACTGTATTTTATAAATACTTTACAACATCTGTTATATTTAAATAAAACTAATTAAAAATTTGTTCTTTTATTAATAACGTAATAATAAAACTATTATTCATAGAAATGAATATCTATTTAATTTATTGATTATTAATCATAATGAATATATGGTAACTGAATTATAATATACTTTTTTATTTATATATATTAATAAAAATATTTTAAGCCTTTTTACTTTGTATACTGTTAAATTATCTCATGAATTTACGGATTTTATTAGTCTTTATACGTAAAAAAAGGATTCTATTCAAGATTAAATTTTAAGCAATGTCTACATAATTTTACCTAATTTTAAATTTTATTTGCATACATAAATTTATATAGATTTTCACGTTATAATTGATAATGCATTATCTATAATTCTTAAATCCAACTATTTAAGAATATTACATTCAATCAACTCTAAAAATGGATACACCCTATTAAAATAACTTTATTGAAAGATAATTTGTATATTGCAAAATAAATAAAATAAATTGTACTTGATTTTAAATCCTCTGCGATATATCGAGAATACTCATATCGATAATCACTGTTTTTTCTTCAAATAAAATATTCATCATTATTAATGTTATTATTAAAATGTAATTCAAAACGTCGTTAACAGAAATCGATTTAAATATAAATTAATGTGAATTTTTAAAAAAATGAGGAGATATTATTAAAGAAATCATATATGCAATTTACGCATTTTATATTATATTTTTAAGATTACTCTCTTTCTGCAACTTTACACTAAGAAGATTGTTAGGCAATAACTTCAAAGATCAAAACTATGATTGATAAATAATGTAATAAAAAGTGTATTCATTGTTTTATTTTCTAGCATGTAAATATTATTTTCATGTTACATAATGTAAATAGTCTATTTTGTGGTAATAAAAATTAATTATTTTTGGTTAATAAATTAGGAGTCTGAAGTCTGCATGGTTGGAATTGCAACGAAGTTTGAAAATTTTCAAAATCGATTTCTTTTTCAAAAAAACTATAACGAGTTATCACTTGTGACACAAAACAATAAATGAAAGATTTAAAATTAATTCCACCCTCAAAAACCATGTAAGGAGGTGAAAATTTCGAAAAATCGTAATTACGATAAGTTCATTATTTTTAAAAATATTATTGATCAGAATAATAGTTTATATAAAAAACAACTATAAAAAAAAATTGAAAAAAAATCGGTGCAGATCATGACTTTGATCCGTTTTTAATACATACATAATTACGCGTATGAGCAAATAGTACACTAGTCTACAAAAAACGTTTAAAATGAATAATTTTATTGTTGGCCAAAATTTTTTTACAGAATACGAAAAATAATGTGTTAGAGAAAATATTCTGTAAAATTGGTAACAAAATTCTGAAAATAACAATAACAGTCGGATTTGGAATGCACATGCACTCATATGTATACATGCATACTGGCCACAAAATATTGTTAATACAAATTTCCCTAAATCATTCAAAAGAATTTTATTCGAGAACGTCGTTAAGTTCTATGTTATAAAGACACAAGAAAACTTTTTTTTTATTAATATCGGTCTGGAACGAGGTCTTAGCTGCACTTTAATGCACCTGCAGTCTTGTACACGTGAGTATATGGGAACTACCTAGATGGTTAATAACAAATCCCCATAAGACATTCCGCTATATTTCTTCTGGAATAATATTGAATGAAAAAGCAAATCTTTTTTCTAAGATTATGTTACCTACGAATTCTTTATTTTAACTGTTAAAGTAAATATTTCACTTTTTAATAGAAGACAAACTCGGTTGTATGAGACTTCTTTTTCCTATAAATCTGACTAATTACGATTTCATGAAATCTGCACGAAATCTCTATTCCCTTTTATAAAATAAATTTAATATATTTAAAGAAAAAATCAGGAGTGCGTACCTTTCGCATAATAAATGTAAAATGCATAAACTTAATTTTAAATATTACACTCTTCTTTAAATTTACAGTTTAATAAGTGTATAAAAAATTTTTTTCGTTGACATTTGAATGCCAAAATAAAATAAATGATTAGTATTATAGATCTTACTATAAAATAAATTATATTCCTTTTTTATTTCTAATTTTTATTTCCAATAAAATTAAAAATACAACATGTTTTGAGTAACAATATTTCGAAGAATAATTCGAAAATATTCATAATCGCAAACAATTTACAAATTATTATTCGTATTACTATTAATGTTATAAAAAATTAAATGAACAAACAAAAAAAATTTATAATTATATTTTTTTACATCAGAGCTTTATTATTTAAATTTTATTAAAATTAAATATAAAATATGATTATTTTATCAAATAAATAATAATTATCATTTTTAGAATTATATAGTTAATTTATAAATAAATTTTCTTAAAACTAGAATAATATATTAAAATGGGTTGTAGACTCACTTATATTTAAAATTAAGATCTTTGATTTAATAATTAAACGACTACAAAACCTTTACATAATCTTTCTATATCATTTATATTTTCATTATTTAAAACTTATTCTTTGTTATGCTTCTGAAGTTTAATATCTTTCTAATAATAAACAAGTTGTAAAATAAAAGTTGTATTTTAAAATAAAAAATTTGTAAAAGATTCAATATTATAAATACTAACTGATACAATAATACATTAGAAATTAATATATCAAATTATTAATATTAGTCAATTTAATTAAAATATATCATTATTAGAAAGTACAGTTTTATTGAGAGCATATAATATACATTTGATGCAACTTTTTAATTAGTTAACAAATTTATTGTTAAAGTTACTTTTGATTATCATAAATTACTAGAAAACATAAACTACATAAACAGCTGATAAAATACTATCAAATATTATTTATGCAGAAATAAATTAATTTAAGTTACAGAATTATAAGGATAATGATCTAATGTACATAAATACAATAAATAAATAAGGAGACTGAAGTTTACAATGTTGTAGTCGCAATGAAATTGAAAAATTTTAAATTCGAATAATTTCCTTCAAAAACTAGCAAAAAATATTAATTATAACACAAAACGAAAAAATAATGAGTTTCCCCAAAATCTACCCTTAGATATTAAGCCGCCCTATTAAAGATTAAAATTTTCAAAAATTCATAAAAGAGTAAATATTAATATTGCGCAAATTTTTTTTTATAAAATTGTAAAATAAATTTAGAGACACTTGAAAAAAATTTTCCAAAAAAAAAAAATCGCCGTAGAACTTTGACTTTAGTACATTTATATATTAGGCATATTCACCCTTACGCATATACCCACATACTGGCATGTATAAGATTTAATAAAAATTTTAATAAAAACTTTTACAAAAACATTTTATAAAATACGTTTTTAAATTCGGACGTTTCATTATATACTACATGCACACCTAAAGTTTCATTTTGAAATTCGGAGCAGAACTTGAGTTTTAATGTATTTACATAGATTACAAATTCTATTACAAGATTTAATATTGGGATTCTATTGTTTTAAAAGCTAAAGCTCGTATTGTAATTGAAACTTTTTGAGGATGTTTGAATTTGCTTTAAAAATCTTTTTGCTTTATGCTTCACTTTCAAGTTTCTAATTGTGGATAACGTATTAAAAAATTAAATTAATTTTTATCAGGTCATATTTAGTATATATTTATAAATTTTAAATAAGCTCTTATCTAAATATAATTAAATAAGACTGCATAATTTCATTTGACCACGTATATGTCTTGATAAAGGTAAAGAATGTGAACATTATTAAGAATGCCTAAACATAATCTTGACCTTGACTCATCAGAATTGTTAAAAAGAAATTCTTGCACCGAAAGTCGAGCTGCTTAAAAAAATAAATGAACTACAAGGGTAATATGTAAGGCGAGAAGTCAAGAGAGGAAGATTCATTCCGAAAATGCGTGACCTTTTTTACGGTCACCTAATGTTTTCAACAGCGCCTGTTTCTATATTTCATAAGAAGAGACTATGCACTTGCTGTCGATCAGCAACACGACGCATATATGGTAAGGACAAGATATTGCATACACTGCGAAAAGATTGTATGTGCACCCGACCGGAACACTCGCTGACCCCTTTTGTTCTGAGTATCTCATCAGTTAAGGGACGAGTTTGAAGTCTCGAAAAGTAAAAAAATATTTACTTTTGTGAAATTAAAAAATTTAAATTTGTTTTTATTATTATGTTGAGTGTCAGTACATCCATTACAAATTTTTTGCATTAAACTAGTTGAAAAGAATTAAAATCACTTATTTTCATAATACATCTATTCGGTTGATAAGATCTCTTTCGTTTCTTGTTATATACATCAATGTCACATTATAAGCCATCAACTATATTATTAAAATTCAACTAGCAAATTGATTAATATTTGCTATGACCTATAAATCCAGGCAATAAACTAAAAATTAACTTTTTTAAATAAATTTAAATTACTATGTAAATTAATTTTAATTTTAATTTTAATCCTGATTTTTACTTATAAAAAAAGAATCGAAATGAAAAATCTATTAAGAGTATGTTTCGTTTGTTATTTTTAAAGCTATTAAAATACCTTGTTTTATTTTTATAATATATTAAAAATATGTCAAAAAATATAACTAAATATAAGAATTAATTAAAATAACAGTATTGATAGAAAATGAAATAATTAAAAAATGTACATTTTTTCAAGATAATTATTTTAATCAAAATCAACTGCCATGCAATACCAAAGTATAGAAAAATTCAATTTGCGTAGATATATAAGTTACTGAATTCTACAACGGAAAATTACATCATTCATATAGTAGTATCAACAGAATAAAATTCGATAATGTGCATGTACATAAAGTATAGAAGATTATAGATTATTTTAGGAATTTGAAGCTATCATCGTGTGAATTGCAATCAAAGTTCAACATAAAATAATAGGTTTAACATTAATTCTGCCCTAAAAAACCATCCTCATAAGGTGTTGAAAATTTTGAAACATCGAGTCAATTATATTACTACTATAAATTTTATTACTCAGGATGATTATTTACATAAAAAGTTGCAAACAAAAAAATTGTGATATAAGCAACGTAGAACATTACTTTTAGTGTGTTTTCAGTACATACGTCGATGCACATAGAAGAAAATGGTACACCATTACACAAAAATTGTTAGAAAAAGAATTCTTTTATTATTCGGACAACAATAGTTCCTCTCAAATATTTTTAACGACATTTACAGAATATGTTTATAGTTTTATCAAATAAAAATCGATTTTTAAAATGTTCAAATTTCTTTAAACTCCAACAATACAGACTTCAGACTCATTATATTTTAACAAGATAATTGTGTCGAATAACAATGCACATTGTTATTTTAAATATTTAAACTACCTTGCTTCCTGTGAAAGCGCCTTGATGTATGATAGTCACGTTTCTTATGAAAATTATGATGAATGTCGTGATATTAAAGAATGATAACAGTCGTAATACGAGTGATTTTTGGGTAAAGATATTGATTAAATGCTACTTTGACAATTGCTTTTGAGATATACTTTACATTTTGCGTATATCAAATAATCTTTTCCCTTTCTGTTTTATCTCAAAAAAAATAATTTAAATTATTGCAGAAATTAAGTAAATAAAAAAATTATTATTGAAATTGTATTAAGATTACTTTATAACAAGTTTAAGAAACTTTCTAGATTTTTATGTTACTATTATTTTAAAATTAAAAATTTCTTAAACTTCACTCTACTGTCAATAAAATTGGATATCATTAAAAATTACACGAAATTTTTATCATTTACTGTTTTTTCAATATCAATTTTTTGAAGGGCATAAATATATGCTCTTATCACGGATGATGAATATCACGATCAAAGAATGAAACAATCGGAGAAACTTGTAGAATACAAGGATAAAAACGAAGAACAAAAGAATAACGTGAAACACGTGTAAAACTTAAAAATTAATGCAGATAGAATTGTTCATTGAGACGACTAAACACAAACCAAATAGATCGAAGGATAAGAATATTGAATATTAATTAATAATAAGTAATCGTTTTTAAAATACAATTCAGTTACAGTGTCGGACGTTGCGCTATCGATATCTATCTTGCACTTTGCGAGACATCTCTATCAATGACTTATGACTATCATTTGTGAAATTTATTGTAACGATATTAAAGTTTTAAGTAATATAATACTCCGATAGCACCATATTTCATCAGTTGGTTATAGTTATCATTGTAACTTACTTATTCTATATATTTACAGTTCATTTATTGTATTCGAAAATTATGATTGAAAAAAGGAACTTTAAATAATTAATTATGAGTTGTTTCGTTTATGCTACTCAGAATTATGAGTTTCTTTCGAGTATCCGAGTGTCTCTGCTTCATATATTTTAATGCCTTACAAGCATATATGCCAAATAAAATTATTTTATACTTCGATTTTATACTATACTTAGCCTTAATTTATACTGACATTTACTTATGTAAAAATATAAATTCTACAAATATTCCATATCTATCGAATTAGTTTCAATCGAAGCAATGAATTTTCTCCTAAAACTTACTCTCGCAAATAATATTTTTATATTACTAATATAAGCAAATACTAATTGTATCTCTATCAATTAATTATTGAATTACTTATATGTCTGAAGTTTCAATCAGTTAAATCTCAACAAAAATTGAAGTTTTTTTAAAAATAAATAATTTCTACCAAAATAAATTGGAAACGCCTAATAATTTCACAACATAAACTAATTATATTTAAATAATCTTTCCACCCTTAGATACCGTACCAGCAGGAGATTAAAAATTGAAAAAATCATAAGTCCAAAAATATTAGAATTCCACAAAATTTTATTTTCGATTAATATTAATTAATTAAGCTTAATAATCTAACTAATAACCTAATAAACTAAATACAAAAAATTTTTCAAAAGATTTTAATATTGAACTTACATTCGTTTTACTTGGTTTTATTTAAGGAATGATATTTTGAAATAACATTTTGTGGAATCCCAAAACTGTAATTGTTATTAACTAATAATTAGGATGCATGGGTAAGCATAGACATGGTATATGATTGTGTTTAACACCTTATACAATAATGTTCTGCATTTAATTTAATATTGAAAAATAAATGTTTTGTTTAATTTTACAGAGGAGATGATATTCCGAAATAACATTTTGTGGAATTCCAAAACTGTCTTTATTTTTAACAATTACCAAAAGTATACGTACGTATACATACACTTTTTACTTTATTTAAGAAAGAATTTAACAATGTTCCAGATCGATTTTAATATTGAAATTATGTATCTTTTACTTGGCTTTATATAAGGAACGATATTCTGAAATTTATTAAGTTTACTAAGTGCTTAATATTAACAAAAATTAATAATTTATGGAATCCCAATCATTTCGATGTTAGGTTCTTTTCAATTTTTGAATTTCCCGTAGGGATGGTTTTTAAGAGTGGAAAGATTTTTTTTAGTATAATTAAATCATGTTGTTAAATTATTAAGCATTTTAAATCAATTTTATAAGAAATTATTTATTTTTCAAAAACTTCGAAGCTTCAATTTTTGTTGAGACTCAACTGGTTGAAACTTCAGACACGTAGTTACTTTTCAAAATTAAAACATTTTTCTGAACTCTTAAGAGACAACTTTAATTATTTATAGATAATTCACCTAAATGTTGATTACTTGTATAATTTAATTTTTTTTTTTAAAAATCCAAGAAATTTTAATCTTTTTATTTTATTCGATAAAAAGTATATAAACTATAATGATCGGAAATTATGATATCGTAACTTTTTTTTATTAAATATACAGGAATTATAAAAAAATGGTGAATATATAGATCTGGACTGTAACGTAGTAGATTTAAAAAATTAATATATTGTCGTTTAAAATTATAATCTCGCATTAATCAAATTTAACCTAATTAATGTCTAGTTATAATTAGTAATTGATAATCATAAAAATTTATATCGTTTAAATCTTTTTTTTTGTACATCCGTACTGTTTTAATTCAGCAAATTCATTTAATTCCAAAGAGATTTTAGTTACAAAAATAAGAGTAGTTAATTTTACTTACTATTTATTTAGAATTATGAGCTGATTAAAAAGTCATTACTGAACTTAAAATAAAAGAAATTAAAAATTTGATTATTGTAAATAATTTTATTGTACCATCCTTCGGTTTAAATGTTGCATTGTGCTTTACCTAGGTGCATTAGATAAAAATAGTGAATATATATGAGGCGAATAATAAAATTCGTGAGGATTATAAAGATACGAACATGCATACCTATAATCCGCTGAAGAAGCTAACACAAGGTACACTAATTAAACCAGATCTTTACATTCAACTACACTATCCTATTTTTTATCGTACGTTACAGATCCCTTTAAGATGTTTTTTATATAATTCAGTACAAAATGTCATGCTTATTTTAACCACTATTACATGGCTTGTTATATAAACTCCTGAAATTGTTACATTTCGTATTCAACTGTAATAAATCATGCACAAACCTTGTTAATATGTGATAAAATGAATCATAAACGTTAACATTTCACATAATACAAATACGTACATGTTGCTTTGAAATAAACTTTTACTAATTATTGTAATTATTATAATATTTATTGCACTAGACTATTGAGAGATCTAAATAGAAAATAATATTTCTACACTAAAATAAGACACTAACCGTTACTGTATTTCTAATAGATATGCAGGCAAAATATCAGAAAATTTTTCCATGGCTCTATTATTAAAAATCCAGAACAAATACCTGGTTACAGACGGTTTACGATGTTAAAATTTAAATCAAATGTAATTATTGAACTTAAAATAACGCTATGGTTTTAATCATGCTATTGGATTTATTTGTCTCAGATTGGTATCTGAAAATGATTCCTTAGAAAACGGACGATTCAAATGGCGCATATTAAATAACAATTGGAAATATTTTATTACTTTTAGAGTCCTTAAGAATTATTTAATTAAAATTTTAAGAAAATAATTGATTAATAAATTTATAAAAAAAGTAATTTTTATCGAATAGAGATGAATAAAAGAAGTTTTACTTTATTACCACAGGGGTGAGTTAAATGTTTTTCCTCGATCAGCTTTAATTTTGAACTCTTACAATAACTTAAATTGAAAATTATTTACTTGTATATATACTTATAAATGCTATTGAAATTTGAACGAATCTTTTCTATGATAATTATAAAGAATTGGTTTTTTTAATTCTATTGCTGTTTCAACTAAGTTGTCGTTAGAAAGTTCTCACAAAATTGCTGTAAAATTTTGTTCTTTTAGTGATCATTTATGTATTGTAACACATTCTATCAGACATACATTTTGATTCAACCAGATTTGCATTTAAATTATACATAATCTTATATCACATGTGTATTTTTTCCTTATAAAGTAAACTAAAGGCTTGCAATCGACAATATGCGACAAAATATAATTTTTCATATGGGGTAAACTAATGAACTTATTATTACCGCAATATCGAAAAAATTAATTTTGCTTAATAGTTTCTGTAAGAAATACTAGCAAATTAAGCTATTTCAAAAAATACAATCTGCAATTAAGAATTTATATAATTGGAAGATTTTTTTTCAATAATTAGTTTAAAATTATAAACAAGATTTTGTTAAAAAGACAAAAGATAAAATAATCTCTGTCTATCTAAATATACAAAAATTAATTCAGTAATAGTTACATTAATATCGATAATGGAAGTGGTATGATAATTGTTCATATATTCTAATTAATTATGTGTATTATAAACCTATTATGCATTATGCATTAAGAGCAAAACTTATGAAGTAAATCATTTGATCAAAGTTAAATCAGTAACAGTACTTTCATTAAATCAAATTTATTTCAAGAAAGTACGATTAAATATTTTTTACGATAAAATAATTTCAAACCTTTATGTTTGATTCCTGAAAATTTGTAGAATTATAGATATCAATATCTGTTCAATTAAATATGAACGACCTTATTATCGACTTTATTTTCTGTATTTTTATATCATAATTTATTTCACTACTTTTAAAGTATAAACAATTAAATTATATTTATTAAAAAAAATTAAAGTAGAAAATGTTATTTATACAAAAAGCAAAACTCTAACATCATATTTATGTCATATTTACAAATAAGATTAGAATTTTTAATACATATTAAAGCAAAATTAGTTTTGGCCGGATTATCGTTCAGCTTTTAATGTATCTACTGAGGTTATCATACTATGAAACTTGTATAAACGATTTAACAAGGTAATAATTTAATTAAATTTGCATTTGGAAGTAATTTTAATAAAAATTTTATGTTTAGTTATAGTTAGAAATAAATACATTTTTAATAAAAACTTGAAAGAGAAATATAAACTTCAATGTAGTAATGTAAGTTTTTGCTGTGCTGATAAAATTTTGAAAATCCATAAGGTTTATTTTTAAGTGATAAACTGCTTTGACTAGGGAAATTTAAATTTTCTTTGAAATAAAGCATTGTTAATTTTAGAAATCAGCTGCAATAATATTCAGAGATATGAATTTACGGTGGTTATTATTTAAAACGATAAATATGAATATTTCTAATAAATTATTGAATATAATTTTATAACAAATATAAGAAAGAATAACAACAAAGTATAACAACCATACGTTATGTACGTTGCAAATGCAGACGAAAAAAAGAAACGAACAAAAAAAGAGTAACAATCATTTGGTATTATATATGCATGTAAACAAGCGAGTACAGAGAGAAAGAAATCTCGATTACCGGTCTTGACAACGATATCGAGATTCGTTTGACTGCCGACGTCAAACCATACTTTGTGTTAACCTGCGAAAAAAATAGAGATAAATAGTTGAGAGAAAAAGAAAGATAGAGAAGCGAAAGAAAATAAGAAACAATTCCAACAGCCCAAAATATCTCCCGCGCTGTCACTAACGGCACCACTCTTCTCACCGTCCGTAAACTGAGTTTGTATTTTGTCCTACGTACGTTTACACACGTATTATTTCGCACGACATTTCCACAAAATTTATTTCGATTTCAACGCGTATATATTATTATGTACGTAGTTCGATATTTGTTCGCGCGCGATTCCGAGCGAGTCACAGGGAATATGAGTTCGGGATAAAGATTACGCCATAATTTAAGTGCATTAACGTTTATTATCTGGGTAAAGAAATGATCGTGGCTTCGCCTATGTGGCAATCTTGGAGTATTCCAGGGGACCTGGTAGAGTGTACTTACGAGTAACCTCCATAGTATAATGAGAGTCCTCCACTATGCGTTCCACGAAGAATATTGCGAGGAGTCTCGCCGTCATACGTAACTATATATATTTCAATTAAATAAATATATTCAATTTCAATAGAACTTTATTTTTTTAAATTTTAGAATTTTCCTAAAATCAAATATTTTAATTTATATAGATTTAGAAGAGACAATTATTGTTTAACGCTTACACTCGAGCTCTACGACGCCGAGGATTAGGCGGCACAGCTTTTCCATATACTTTGCACGCACAACTTCCCATATTACATATGCTATACATATTATAATATAGGGATATAAAAAACTTTTGTGTAGATTATTCGGTGAGTCTTCGATAAAATAAACACTGATTCAAGTATGTTAATACACATGTATTCACATATATTATGAATACATATAAAGCCAATATACTTTAGAAGTGACGGTTCGATTCGGCAAGGCCAGACACTACGTCACTTTGAAACGCTTTAACGTCGCTTTTTTATACACTAACTTCTTTATTGCGTTTGGTTACTACCGACAAAAAGAATGTTAATATTTCATAATAGTGTGCAGAAATTTCTTAAAAATATTTTTGATTTTTGAAGAATTATATGAATTATAATTTTTGTTTATCATCAATGTTCTTTCCCTCTCTCTTTCAATTGCTAAATTTATTAATATTTAATTTATTAATTTTCGTAAACACAAATAGTTAAATTTATATAAGTTTAAGTTAATCTATTTTATTTTGTTTATATTTTGAAAAACAAAAAGTTTATGATGTAACATACACACATACAGTTATAAAATCTAAAAATATCATGCATAATAAACTTACATTATAATTCCAAAATATCATCAATTGTCATCATCTAATAATTATAAATAAAATAAACAAAAAATAATTCTTCTGTATACTATTAAATACGAGAGTATGGATTTATCAGTTGGTGAGCCCCAAAGAAATACGATGAAAACAGTGCCTCATATGAATGAATTATGCATGTATTAGTACATATTCTTGGATAAATACAAAGGCTCCCGAAACAAAATCAACAAGGCTCATTGAATCTTGTATTGGAATGAGTCGCTACCGAAACTCCAACAATTTACATTGCAGCAATGTACGTTTTTTCAAAACAAATATCTAATTCATAGCCCGAGACAAGTGACACATTTTAATTTAATAATTTACTATTCTAGATATACTTGAATCATAGAAAAATTAAAGCCATTTTCTAAATGTATGAAAATTTCTAATTATATCAATTCTGAATATGTTATTAATAATCTTGTGCATTTAAACACATGTAACATCAAATTTTGGCGCGATTTTAATATAATAAATAAAATATTTAATATAATAAATATAATATAATATAATAAAATATCTTTTGTTGAAAATATGTATTTATATTTAAAATTAATTGCTAAGGCAAAGTAATGTACATATTTTTTATTTAGTTTTTATAGCTTTTTACATAAAGTAATAAAATATTAAAACTTATTTATAGTAATTGAAAAAAAACATTTATAATTAATTGCAAGTTTCAATAATACTAATAATAATAAATAATAAATGAAAGTGAATTTTTAAGAGAAATATAAAAATAATAATTTTAGGAGCAAACTTATACATTATGTATAATCTTTGCTCTTATTTTCATAAAATATTAAAAAAATTATATTTAGTGAATAATATAAATACTCGTATTCATAAACTGAAAGTTTATGCAGTATTAACTTTATTCAAGATTTAAAATGTTTTGTAGTTATAAAAATTTCTCTGGATATTTAGTCTTAGGTTTTAAATAAGTTTATAAATTTATTTCAATAATTTTACAAGAAATATCACTTTTAAGAAATATTTGAATTTTATAAAAATTAAATTATAATATGCAATATTTTATCTAAAATATTTTTCAAGAAAGAATGCGAGAGAATATATATCTTTTATAATATGAAAAAAATATATATTTGCTAAATCGTTGATTACTTATATAATGTTTTAAATATAAAAAAATCTTTAAAAGTATAACTGAAAGATTTACAAAGTAGATCATGTTTAGTAGTTAACATTAAAAGTTGAAGAAATATAACTAGAGTTACATGATGAAGTAATTGTATTTAATCCTATATTTTTTCTTGATTTTCACAATATAATTCTGTAATAAAAAAAATAATTATATACTTAATAAATTAAATTTGATTTACTGAGAAGATTGAATAAATTTCATTAAATTAGTTTAAGTTTCCTAGAGAAAGTGAGACTTTAAAAACACAGTTGATGTTTTAGTACAAATTTAGGTCTCCAATATTCTTTTAGATGTACAAAAAATATTTCTTTTGATATTTATATATATTAGATATTTACCTTTCTGTGCAATTAAATACAAAGCTATTTAATTAGATATTTTATTTAAATTTTTTTCTTTATCGAAGTAAGATTCTTTTAAATTTGATGCTGTAGAATCTTCAAATAAATTAATGCACTTATAAATTTTTCATTATTTTTAGGAATTAATATACAATATCCAACCATGGCTTAAATGAAATTATTTTTTAGTACCAACACCGTATTAATTAATTAAGAGCCTTCCCTTTAAATGTTTCATTTGATATCCACGTTACAACGTTTGTTTCATATGTTCGGTAGAACGTGTTACAATGCAACTACTTTAAAAAACAAAATTTCATTTTGATACATGTATTCATCTACGTTTACTATAATGTAGATATGATGTTATAAAATTTTTTTATTGGAATGCTCATTTAAAAGAATAATATTGTTCATTATTTGAAATTATATGTAATATAATTGTTCATTATAATAAATTGCATAAATTTTAATCTTTTCCAAATATTGAATCTAAGTTACAAAAGACAATTTTCAATCTATTTGTAAGACATGTTTTCAAACTACATATATTCAGAAATATAATAAAATTATTTAATTTGCAAGATGTACGTATCTTTGTACATGACGTAATAATGTTTTCATCGTCATAAAGTAAGTAGCAAAGGTTGTGTAAATAATTTATGTTTTGTTCATCAGTACGATATAATAATTCTATGAAAAATAGTAAAATCGAAAAACTTATGTGAATTATAATGAACGTACTATTATTTGAGTGATAGTGGAGTAATAATTGCATCTATAAATAACGAAGTGAAAAAATAAGTGATAGATCAACAAACAATAATAAAAAATTAATACATAATGCATGTCGTAAATTACCGCCCAAGTGTTAAATTATCTAGAGGACCGATGAAACGTCTGTTTTCATTTTACCTGACGTATAAATTTACTTTTCCAAAACATCGTAGCTACTGTCTTTATTTTCTGACAACAAATGACACGTGAACTTTATTATCTCTTTTCCATACAAAGTTTCACGTGTATACACTCACTGGATGTATGCACGCGCAGAATTGTACAAGAAAATTACATAAATGCACGTCTGTCCAAAAGCAAATTTAAACTACAGCCACGCACGTATGTAGACGCTTCATTAAGCATTTGCTTGGTTGTTATGTGTTTTATGATAATGCTTATAATAAGATGCTTGCTCATTTAATACGTATTTTTAATTTGACTCTTAGCATTATATATTCAAAAGTTAGATGTAGTGAAAAAATTGCTTATTTTATGCGTAAGAATAAAAGTTGATACAAATACCTGTTAATTTTACTTCCCAGGTTAAAGTATATATCATTTTTATATAATTTACTGTATATACCAACAAATTATGACATATCATCTTATGAATCGGAAAAAATGCCTAAGTTTCAATGAGTGATATATAATTTTTATTATTGATTAAAATAATGACTAATCTGAATATGTACGTACTTTTAACATACATTACACGGTTTTATTATTTAGTGATGGTTCTAATAAAAGAAACTTATTGTTTCTTTTATTTACAATCAGTGAATGTATTTACTTACAAGAGATAAATAGTTTCATTTTTAGAAACACAATTATAATTATTAAATAAGTAATTTCTTAATGAATAACAGATCATTCATCTATACATATGCGTTTGATATTACACGTGCCTCACAAATTTCTGATTATTTTTTTGCTTCATTTAATATAAACTGTATTAAGAAAAGAAATGTTTCGGATGAAATGATCGTATATTAAAAATTTTAAATATGTAAGATTTGTAAATAATTTTTTTTTAATTATATTGTAGCTATTGCAATACAATAGAAAATAAAAAACTACTGCATTTATGTAACAGTTTTTTCTTGAGACTAAGTTTTTTATAAGTCTGAAGTTTCCAACGTTGGAACTCCAACAAAAAATAAAATTTTTCAAACCTTGAAAATTCTTCAAAAAATCTACGTAAACCACATAACTATGATACAATATTAACAAAAAAACGATTTAACTCTAAAAACACCCCGAAAAACAACCCTTATTAGGGGATGAAAAATTGAAAAAAAAATTGAAAAATTTCAAATTTTCACTAACTATCATACAACAATCATTATAAACCACAAAAAATAAAAAAAAATTTTTATTGCGCATAGAAACTTATTATAAACAAAAAGAAGTTGCGCTGCGTAAGAGTACTCACAGAAGACCGTCTACTACAATAGACTATAAATACAAAAATTAATAATATTTTAACGAAAAAAATGCATAATTCTAATGCTCAAGAACATTTAGCAATATTGCCAAAATATCCGCAAATAACACGTCCAATACGCTACCGATAAGCATATGTGCTGTAACACTTAATTGTTAATTAACATATGTTCCCGGAGCATTGGACAACTTTTTATTATTGATTATCGTTATACATACCAAAGTATGTATATATATCCCGAATGGCAACAAAATCTGGAGATCTCGTCATTGTTTAAAAACCGCTGAAATTAGCGCACTACGTATATATGGCATATGTATACCTTATACCGCATCAGATTATTGTTAATTAATATACGTTCCCGGAACATTCGACAACTTTTTATTATTGATTATTGATTATGTTTTTTAACTAAATGAATCAGAATACTAGAGAGGATGGTAAATTGTTTATATGTTTGCATTGTTTATTCTAATCTTTCACATTTTTCGTAGGGTAGTAGACTCTATGCGAATTAGAAACGAATATATTGTAAACATAATGCGGTATTGCTGCGTCGAAAAGTCGTGGAGTTGCGTTTTCGACGACGAAATCGTAGAACTACGATCTTCACTGTTTCAGACGTCGTACGTACACCAATTTACTACATTTTTAATAAATTATGAATTTTAACTTGTTAAACGTAAGTTAAAACAGTAATTCTGATAAAGTTATGCTTATGCAGATAAAAGAAGCATTTCTTCAAAAGAAAACAGTTATACACCTAACTACTTAAAAAAACAGTAATAAATAACACAGACAAAGGGCGCGCACAAGTAAATCATACAACCTTATGTCTTTATTAGATGCTATACCGTTTGCAGCGATTATGATGACATGGAAAATAAAGAGGCTCAACAAGCAAGCAATGTCTTTTTAATTACGAGCGGGTTGTTTCATTAAGTTCTAATTAGAAGTTACTATGAGGACTCGAGCTCCACCAAAGTTTTCAAGTTGGAGTAATGTGATGGAGGCGAGCGGCAAAGGAAAACCCTGTCCGTATTTAGCTGTGACAATGTAGCTCTGAATCGCTTCCTCGCATACTACTTTGAAGAGACCGGAAAAGACACGAGAGCGCAGGGCGGCAAGAGAGGGAACGTATTTCTGAAAAGGCGCGTGATACAATTTCACAGTGGTGTTCTCGACGCTACGAAGCAACGTGGATGCCTTGAGCCTTGTCGCTACCTCTGCCCTTGACACACTTAGAACAATCGTGCGCGTGCAATATACTTCTAACATAAAAAGAGATGTCTGCTCGTGGCTGCACTAGCACTACTAGCGCACCGTTTACGAGAAAAAAGATTGTATGATATGCACGTGTACAAACACTCGAACACGTTGAACTTAGATATAAATAATTCATCACATCCTTTTGGATACCTCATGTGTGTCGTGTTTCTCATCTATTCCTATAGCTCTTCACGAAATATGGAAACCACCGTCTGGACGAGTTTTCTCACTTGCTTTTTCCTTATGACCTCGTGTACTTGCGTACTTGAAGTACAATTCGAGTTGTACGCTTCATTCGTGTTCGATTGCAGAGAACTGCTGTAGACCTGCTTCTTTATTTCGTAGTGGATGTCTTTCATTTTCCTCGTACTACTAACATATTCAGATTTGTTGAAGACATTGATTTCTAAGCTATGATCAGTTTAACCAAACAATTGTTTTTTATTTTATTCTCCTACTTATTGAATCTAAAACTTATAATCTATATCATTTATTATTAATGAAATTAAACTAAATGTTTGAAAATATATTCATTTAAATTAAAAGATTACATATTACTATTAATAAATTGCCTCAATCTCTCTCACTTTCTCTTCCATTACATAATTATAATTATTAAAAAATTTAAAACTATAAATTATAAGTTACATTTGTAAAATATTTCTATCCATTTGTAATGTAATTTTATTTCGCTATTTTTAAAACAAAATAAACAGAAACGTTCAGTATCTGTTTTATATGTATATATATGTTTTGTATGTAATGATGACGTTTCTTAAATCTAGTTCTTTTCATATTTTTAAATACTTTTAATATTAGAATGAGAATAATCTATGCGTGTCCTACAAATATAATTTCAAATATATATAATATAATATATATATATATATATATATATATATATATATATATATATATATATATATATAATACAAATTTCAACGATGTAATAATGATCCTAGCAAAATAGATTTTAACGTACTTCACGTTATGTTTTGTATTCGTATGAGCCAAAATAATGGTCTCCAATATTTAGAAACTTTCATGATTCATTTTGGCTTCTTTATGTATAGTGAAATCTTCTTCGAGATTTTTAATATTATATTAGAAACGAATTTTAATAATTTTGTCAAATTTGCATTATATTTAAAATAAAATTTAGTATTTTGAAAAAAGTACTTTTGACAAGCTCAAATTGACGATAGTATGAAGTATCATTACAAATCCTAAGAAATCATAATTACATTGTTTTTATCGTCTTTATTAGTGAAAGTGCAGAAAATAAAAGATCATTTCACCTCCACATAATCGTACAAATTTATCATACCATAATTAAATATTTTTCTGTGGAATATAAATATACTTTTGATATAATTAAATTTGCTTTCTATTATATTAACAATCTTAGTAGAAACGAAAGTTATGAGATACAAATTATTAAGCTTTCCGTGTAATTGATAAAAACAGAATAAATATTCTATTAAAAATTGTTTTTATTAAAACCTTCTTAGATATTAAACTAAATGAGCATTAAAAAATTATTCTAGTGATTGCAAAAATAGTTTATATGCAAGCATGAGAAAAATTAAGGCTCGGATATACTACTAAATTTAGCTCAATAAACGTACATTTAATAATGAAATAAAAAAGGATTATAAGTATATAGGAAAAGAAAATAAGAGAGACCCACCCAAAGAAGAGGACTCACAAGTCCACGCATCCAATCTACATGAAAAAAAGAAATAAAAGAGAGTCTGATTATGTGGACCGTATCAAAATATAAAATGATAGTAGAGAGGACGAGAAAATGAGAGAAATAATAAATCAGGACAGGGAAGTGAAAAGAAAAGACGAATTATCGAGTTATTTTCACTTTAGGTTTCAATAACTAAATTGAAATATTGAAAATTACAGAGTAACTTGCAAATACGATTATTCCTTGGCGTTTTCAATTTTCGTAACTATACTTCCTTATTATTTTTACTTTCATTTTTTGTAAATTAACTTTCTCAGTTCGTAATTATTTTCGCTAGTATTTTGTGAAATCTAGCGGAGAAGCATGATAATAATAATAATATAAAATAATAATAAAGTTCATAAACACGTTTGAAAGTTTACACATCAGGAATATTATTTTTAATTTAAGCAGATAAAATAAATAAAATTTTTATTCAACTTTATTTAAATATTTATAATTATTTAGATTATTACTATTTGATACAATTAAAGTTGGTTTATTTAAATTACAATTAAAGCACATTAAATTTTCTACATTATATGGACATTATTTTTCTTTATTAAAATAAGTAAAAGGAATTATTTATTTAAGAAATAATAATGTTTCAATTCATACTCAAAAAAAATTTGAGAAATTTAGATGTTTATATAATTTTAACATGCTAAAAAAAGTATTATAGCTAATTATTTAATTAGTTTAATAACATTACAAATAACATAAGAGTAGTAATGAATATAGATTTATTGTATTAAAATAGTAAATAATGAATATGCAAAAAATATACTTATGAAAAAAAAATTGTAATTGTATCGATATAAATAAAACATTTATAATTGGTTCTTGTATAAACAAAAAAGTTATTTATAAGAAAAATATTGTCATTCATGTTTGGGCTTATGACGTTGTCACGTTATTGCAAAATTGATTTACATAGTAACACTGGAATTTCGTAATTCTAATAAACATTTTTCTGACCTATTTACTAAGAATATACGTGCAATGATCGCATATGTACTAATTTTGGGATAAAAGTTTAATTACTAAATGAAATATACATTTTATAGCTGCGATAAACTGTTCTATAATTGCGTCCAAAGATTGTTAAAATATAAATTTTAATCATAAATTGCATTCAAATGATTTTATCATGAATATTTCAAACTTTATTTGTAATGAAGTAACTTATTCTAAAATAAAAATTGAACTTTTATTCTAAGAATAATTACAAATATTCGTACCAACTACGGAATGGACACTTTAATAAGTATAATAAATAATTACGTATATTTCATAAAGACGGAAATTGGTACTATTACATTTAATTTTTTATTAAATGTAAGCAAATAAAAATAGTATAGCACAAGGTTCAAATAAGAACAACAAAAATAAGTAAGTTAAAATATATTTTAAGAAATAATAAGAACAAATACTAATTTGTAAAAAAAGACAAATTCTTATTTTAAAGTAATAAATGGTCATATTTTAAGATTGCTAAATCAATAAAATATTGTGCGAGTAAAAAATTGAATTTACTACTTATATTTATTACTGTTATATTTATTTGCAAAAGAATTATTAGTTCTATAAAAAAAATTAAAGAATTTTTTCGTTTTAGTTATCTGAATAGTCCCAACCTATGGTATAAATTTGTATATTAAAACTTCTACGTGAAAATCTAATAGAGCTAACTCAAAATGTCTAGAAAAACAACTTCTAATATAATCGAAGTACACATATATACATTTTAAAAATTTTCTGTTATTGAAGATAATGTCATAATTCATTTAACAAAAAACGCTTTATATTTTATACGTATTTTTATCGAAGCAATTAAGATTGTCTTTTGTATCATAACCAATTAAAAGTTGAAAAAAAAAGATAAAGTATAATCCAACTCTAGCAAAATTTGATTTTATAGTATATAAAAGTAACTGTTATTCTTTGTTATTGCATTGTATATTACTTAATTTTAATAGAAATTGTTATTTGTGTTTTTACTTGCATAAATTTTTATTTATAAAATCAGTATTAGCACTAATAACAAGAAATTTGTTTTGATAATTTTTAAATAATATGCAACTTTTCTTTGTAAGGCTGGAGAAAAATTAATTAAAATTGGGACAATCAACATTGTAATTTTTTATATTATGATGTTGAAACGCGAATAAGTTCAATTTAATTTCTAATCAATGGGAACATTGCAAGAAAGCGAAAACGTATACTCTTGTAAAAGTATCACAACGTGCATTGAAAAAACACTGTTGAGTACATGTATGCAGTAAAAAAAGGTTAATGTAGTCGGGAAGTGCGAGGGCGAGGACGAGAGCGAAGGCGACACCGTGAATGAGGGCCAGAAGAGAAAAATTATCGTCAGTCACTCACGATAGAGATATAGTTGGTAGTGGAGACAGAAAGAGAAGAAAAAGAAAGAGAGAGAAAGAGAGAGAAAGGTTGCCAGCGCAGAACTAGGTCAGGTTTACTCGGTAACTGTGTCATAGCGTTATTGATCAAGAGATGCAGTAGAGTTAAACATCCTACCCTCGACTACCCATAATATGCGGCTGCCACGTACAGGGGCCGAGAAAACCAACGACGTGCCTTACACTTTGGGAAGAGACGTGTATGTATAACCAACTGATACTGGTTAACCCTCTAAACACTACATTTTTCTTATTTTTGTATTTTCTGATTTTGAGTCTCAAAGTAATTACTCATTGAAATAAGTTATGTGTTACGAACGCCTTCGAACGACAAGCAGAGCATCTACGTTAAATGTAAAGAAAAGTTCCCATTTTCATAGACCGTATAACCATATTCGAAACTTACACTTGACATAAGTCTTAACCTTGTGTAAAAAAAGTTACCGTGTTACATAAATTCAAATATAACTTTTTACACAAACCAGAATATCGAATATTTGTTACAAAGGTGTTCCTAAAAAAAGATACCCAAAAAAATTCCGGACATATTCCGGAATCTAAAGTAAAACTTCTATTATTATTTTAAGTTTATAATTATGAATGTTTATAAATAATTTTAATTTTAAATGGTAGTAACTGTGAAATTCTTTCAGTTATTCATAAGTTAATACATCTAAATCAAGTCTACGTATTGAGCTCGTTTATTCTTTCATTTTTTACTATTATTGTATTCAATTTTTTAAATCTACTTTCACGAACTTTTAAACTAGAAAATAATGTAACTAGAAATCGATTGCTTCATAAGAGCACAAGCGTTTGATTGAACTTTAGATATAAATAATAGAATCTGCGTGCTGTTGAATAGTTTGTTTTTTCGATCTTATGCGTGCATGTGTAACTTAATTTTTCAATTACTTTATATATTTTATTTTCAGTTTTTACTAATAAGATATCTATCAGTAATAATAATAATAATAATAATAATAAAGTATATTTATATTTGTTGTTTTCAATGGATTTTCATATGCATTTACTGATATAAATTTATTGTATATAGTTATATAAATATATTATGACAACTTTCTCGAATTAATTGAGTAAAATGGATATCAATTTCTCATCGCCTTTATATGTACATATTATAATTAAATTAAGAGGTGTTCCTTAATATATATATATAAAATATTATACTCTTTAGCTTCCTTCATGCATTTAGTACAATTACGAATTTGTAACAAGTTACATTTTTATTAAATAGTGATGCGTACAATTCCATTTAAACATAGGGAATATAAGTTCAAATAAATTATTAGTTTTTAATGTTCTTTAAATAAAATATAATAATATAAGAAACTCGTACTAATAGAGTAATAAAATCTTATGTATAAATGAAATAATAAAAATCGGTTAAAAGAGCGAATTATTTTTATTTACTTAAATTAATAATTTATTTCAAATCTGTTTCTAAGGATCTGAACGCTTTATAAATGCACGTAGTACATTGAAAAATACTGAAAACAATGTAATCGTAATCATTTAAATCTAATAATTAAGTCTTAATATAATTACATCTTACATGTTAGTACAATTTAAATTACATTAAATAATAAATGTGCTTTAAACTAGCTTTTAATATTTAATAAACTTTGATTCTCTTACATTTTTAAACGGTGTTTTTATATGAATAATAAGACTGTTATTTGAACTACAGAAAAAGATTATCTGTGATTGCAAAAAATGAATTCAAAAATAAATATATAAGCTCAATGTAAAAAAGTTTAGGTATAATATCTTGAAAATAATTTTTAATGATTTAGTAACTAAGTAAAACCAGAAATTTTTGGTAGTATTGTATGTTTAAATAAACTTAGCAGATTTCTATAAAAGAAACTTTTAATGAAAAGTGTATTTAGTAACAGAAAAATGGGAATAGCTTATGTATGTCATGTATTTATTTCAACTAAAAGATGACTTCTAATCGCACCGAAAGATTTTCGTTTTTGATATATATATTATTGTAAGTACATCCAAAAATAATAATATTTTCGATATATAAGCTTTATTGAACAAACGATAACGTACAATTAAAAATCACATTTCGACTTAGACAAAAATGAGAAATGTCGAAATTCTCAGCTCTTAAAAAATGCAACATTCATGTTCAGTAGCATAAGAGAGAACTCGGCCAGGGTCGCTCTATCTTTATTTGTGCTAAACGAACGTTAAGGAAATTTTTATTAAAAGTAACAAAAATGAGCGAAGAGAGGAGTGTTATTCAAAAATTTTTGTGTTTAATTAAATGTTCAAAGCATTAACAAAATTAAAATTTCCCGTCCAAGGTAAGAATAAAAAGTGATCAAAGAAGGTGCCGATTATGCCGTTGATTTTTCAAATTCTCATATAATTTTACAGTCTCGAGCTTTACATCGTGAGCACGAAAAAGGCGACGACGTTTCTTCTCTCGTAGTACGCATGGAAGCATACCTTTAAGAAGTAGAGTCGCGTTGAGTTTCTGTCCCTCGCTCTTTCTTTCACTCACTCATTTTCCCTTGCGGTATATCGACATGCATTATTTGTTTGATGTACGGTTTATTAGAATCTTATCTTAGACCTCGGAAGAGAACGCTATGTGTTTTAATATAGTTATATTCGCTCCTTAATGGTTTGGAAGGCTGCAAGTATGTAATTATTCTTCTGGGATAATTCCGCTGCAAAACGCTTAATTTTCGACCTGACTTACTTACTATTATTCTGTTTAGAAGAATTTATTCAACATCATTATATCTAAAACGAATTCTAAAATATAATAATTACCTTACCTCTGCATTTGTCTCTTCAGACCAAATCAACCACTGGCATCTTCATTTACAATTAATCTATCGCTTCCTTCAACCATTAATGTTTGTCTTGTTGTTCAATTATGATTAAAAATAAGCCTTATATTCAACATTAGGGAGTGTACTTTATTTAATTTCAGAAGCCTTTTTTAATATGTCATTTACATTCTATCTGTATTCATTAGAGTTTATAGCGTACATATATTTTTGAAAATGAACACTTTCAGTACAAAATTTTAAAACGTGAATTTTCTACGATACAGAGTTTTTTTCAATTTTAATCAATACGAAAAACTCAAAGAATAGAATTCAAAGAAAATTCAAGGAATAAATACAAAATTGCCCAAAAATCATGAATAATTCGTAAAATAGAGCAATTTAAAATATATATCGGAACAAAAATTTTTAAATTTTTACATTTACTTTTTTATTTATTTTTTAATTATAATTGAAATGATTTCAGCAATTTTTCATGTTTTATTAAGAAATGTTTTATATCTACTTTCATTGGGTATTGATGCAGTGTTTGTGTATTATTAGAGAACACTTTATTTCTATTAAAATTATATCACAAACTACTTCATTTTAAATATAAGCTCCTCAATTACAGTAAAATTATGTTATACAGAAATTCATAAAAACGCATTAGTATTACTTAACGGTTATATAACTACGAATTCGAAACACCAATGCTTTTAATGAAAAATCTTGAAATACATTTTAACTGCTATTTTGAAATATGAAACGTCGTAACGATACAAGTCTTTTCAAATAAAAACCCCCGCTTAAATAAATATTAAAGCCTCAAGCGTATTTAAGAATACATAGGCAAAAGTGAGTACCCAGTCAGCGATAAATAGTTGTAATGGTGTTTGAATAAAAAAGCACGCGACTCAAAATAGAAATACCAAAGGGAAAAGAAAAGAAAAACTGCTTGCCACCTTTATCATAAAATGACACAAAAGAAGAAAAACTGGAAAATTCCCGAACAAAAAGTGGTTGTGCTTAGCAGCGGCGGGGCTTTTAAAAACTTTCTTTTTTAATGACTCTCGCTTATGAGACTGGGACAAGGCTAGTGAGGCGTCTGCCTTGGCCATCACAGAAGCCAAAGTTGCGCAGCAGAGCACGGCAAAAAAGAATAAGAGGTAATAATGTGTTCGTTCGCACATACATAGACGAGTGAGAAGACTAAAAATAATTTTGGACTATAGTCCTATAATTTTTTTTCTTCTCTTTCGTAGATACATCTCGTGAGTTGGAATGTACATCACGGAATCACAAACCTTTTTTATGATCATTTGAATATTCCTGTTTTTCATTTTCGCGATGTTTTGCACTTCTTTTTGTTTTCTTATCTCATTATCGGATCACACCTTTATAGCGCTTCGTAACTCTTATTACGTAGGTTCGCTCATTACAAAAATCATCAAGTTTTTCACTCGCCCAATAACATTTTCTTGTTATTTGCATTCATGCATGAGAAACAAATTTTTCAAATAAAAAACGTGTTATATCTTATATAAGAGAAAATTTTCCCTTTCGAATGCGCTTTAGCATGTTACAAAGAAAAATAATTCCATAATTGTAATGATAAATCTATATAAAAATTTTCAAAAACTATGATTTATTATTAAAAATATAATTTATCATGAAAATAATAAATAAGAAATTATAAATCTTAAATGTATCAGATAATAATCAGTTTGAAAATTGCTAATAATTCAAATTAATATGTATACATATTCAACGTACATGAAATAATAATAAAAAGCATCAACGTGATTTGGTCTTGCTTTAATATCTATTTAATTAGTGATAATCATTATTATGTAAAATGTTCTTTAATAAGAATGTACTCCCGTTTTTCGCTAAATCGTAAAATCATAAGCATTTACTGGCAAGACTTTGTTTTTTTGTAAGGAAATTAATTTCCTTACTTTCCTTTCAATTAATTACAGATGTGGCATATGTAAAAAGAAAAATAATAAAAAAAGTGTGATTTTTTTTAAGAAAAAAAAAACAAAGTATTCAGTGCCATCTATGTTGTGAAAGCGAAATCAAAGCCAGACTATCGAAACGAAAGAGAGAATGAGCGAGTGAGCAAACGAAACAAGAAAAGATGACGCCGACGGATTTTTAATAGAGAACCGATAGGACAAAGAGGGAAGTATAGATGACGATGAAGTAGAAGGGGCAAGGAGAAGGCATCGTCAGCTTTCGTTTTCACCGCCATAGCTTCTTAATCCGCTGAGCCAATAACTGTACAATGCTGGAACTGCATTGCATAAGCGCGCGAGATCGTCAGTGTCGATGCTCGGTTTCCCTCGCGACCTACTTGCCTACTAAACTAGACCCACATTCTTATCCATGCTAACGTAATCTTGCAGCTACAACATGCCCTTCCATGTCACATAAAGGATAAACACTCAATCGTTTTTGACATGAACACGGTAAAAGGTGGATATCTGCGAATTTTTCGCCTATTCCAGAATCTGAAAATACAATTAATTAATCAGTTTAATCTGCTGATCTGACTATTCAACTACGAATGGATCGGATTAGAGAGACCTGTTTTTTAATGCTCTTTTTCGTGTTTATTCGGATGCTGAGAAATCGGATCGCGACACAACTTCCATCATTCATTTGTTTCATGTTTACTAACGAATGTGAATTCACGTGATAATTCACTATATATTTATTTATTTTATTTTCTTCAAGATTTTTCATGCGAATTTTTACAAAATTGCAACCCATCATTAGCCTGCGATTTATCTTAGTTTATTTATCTAATCTAGTGTAATTTATTGTAATATTTTATTCATATACAATAGTACCAGGAATATTCATGTTTCAATAATATGTACGATAATATTGAGAAGCGAAAATATAAATAGAATATATTGTTTAAAAAATATTATAGGTGCATCAAATAAATTTTTTAATTTATCATTCATGTATTGTAATACCGTATGTATTTTTACATACGGTATGTAAAAATAACACAAAAAATGAATAAAATTATAAATATAAAAAAATTTAGAAATATACATTTTTAATAAATTAAACGAAAATATTTGTGATCAATAAGTATGCATTCTTATTCCAAATTTGTTTATTCAGCTAATAAAAGTTTTAATTTGAAAGTGTTGTATGATAAAAGATCTTCAAATAAAAATTTTTGTTCCATAAAAAAGTCAGTAATGATGAAGTTTTTAAGCTTCCATCAACTTCTTACGTATTCATATAAAATTTCTTTCAAGATTTTAGATTTTTCAAGTCCGTTCACATTTCAAAATTTATGTTGTGCATAAAATTTTTATGTTTATTCGAAAATAATTTCATTTATTATGTTCGATCTAACTTTTATAATTTGTGCTTGCATACTTAAAATTCGAGTGTTTTAAAGAACGATACTCTATATATGCACTATATATAATTTTATACTTTTTAAGATGTGTGTGTGTGTGTGTGTGTATTTATTTATTTTGTTTTCAAAAGTATTTTATAATTAGAATAAGTTTTTTTTTAAATTTATACGTGCTTGCACGTTCTATTAAATTATTCGATCAAATAGTATCTAATTGAAATGTGTACAAAGAAGTGTAAGTCATTTTTAATATATTTGTGTAAGTTCTTAAATTCAAAGCAAATTTTATAACTGTACATTAAAGAAGTGAAGAACTATTATATAAAAATGATATTGTACTGCACGTTTTTTTTAATCAACTTTATATTACGTTTTGAACTTTTTGATTCTTTTACAGATAGTTTATTATTTCTAAATATTTAATTTTTTTTACTTTTTATTATAACAGAATCAAGTATCAAAAATTTATATAATGAAATTTGGTCTAAAATGATATTTGTTGAATAAAGTATTACCAAAAATGATTTATATTTCGGTGAAAAAGTAATTTAAATTATAATAATATAAATAATACAGTAAATCAGAATTGTTGAAAAAAGCTGCAGAACATAATTTTAAAATCAAAAGTTTTGCATACTTCAATTCAAATGAAGGTACAGTGTATTAAAATTAAATGAGAGACTCGAACTATTAAAATGAAAAGAAAAAGAAAACCAATTTTGTAGAAATTGATCCAGAAACTTTGAGCTCGATCCTTCGATCCCTTTCGGAGATATTGCGCGTTTACGAATCGACAACGACGCACCGTCGCAAATGTTCTCTCAAGCTAGAAAGAAGCGCGCTTGCAAAATGTTTGCGACTTCGAAAAAAATACACCCCGCAACCATATGGAACGATTATATGTATAGAAAATACGAAACCGAAGTTTCGCAAAAAATTTTTGTAATTATTCAAATATAATGTCAAACTTTTGTACTTTTATATCTGTTTCTCTTTTATATATTTAATTTTAGATTGTTAAGGTTAATTTCCAAATCATATAATTTTAGGCAAACTTAAGAAAAAAAAAGTTGTAATAATAAGACTGAAAAATTTGTGAATTAAATTTGAGTGAGCCTTTGGACAGTCAAATACCCATTACATTGAATTGAATATACACTGCTTTGTAAAGGTTGTGACTACATGCCGATGAAAAATAAAACGTGGGTAATCGAGAAAATACTACGGAGTAACCTAATTTCTCGCATTGCGAAACAAATTTGTTTATAGATAATAATAACATTTAATTCGCATTTTTTTTAATATAGTCTACACCAAAAGTAAGATATGGAGCTTAATAATTTATTTTCATATTTCTTTTTATAACAAAGTGATAAATTTTTTTCGGACAACTGGAATAGTCTCAAGTATAATACTTAACTGCATAATATGATAAGAACCACAAGTTTTTTCATTATTTCATTAATTTATTAACTACTGACTTGATTATTTTTATTATCTTTATTTTCTTATTAACAAGTAATGATTTATAATTTCTTCATTTGTTATTATTATTAAGTATAAATTTACATGACAATGACTAACAACATAGAAAAATGTTTTTTTACATTTAATTTTCTACATTTAATTTAAGAAGTCTTCAATGTGTAGCAGTAATTAGATAAGTTTTTTTACTTAAAATTGTAAATATTTAAAAAAGTTAAATATAAATTAATAAAAATGAAAAATAATTAGAATCAATTATTTTCAATATTCTGAAAAAACAAATTTTTATCTGAATCATATATAATTACAACGATTGATAATCAGTTCAAGGATTGTTAAATCAATCCGATATTAACTCCATGATAGGTTATAAAACTTTATTTTATTTTCTACTTTAATTAGAAAATTATTTATATATGTGTATTTATTTTCAACAGATAATTCAGACTTTGAAATCATTGATAGGCAAAAGGAATACAGTAATTTTTATCCCGTTATAGCTCTATTATTAGTAAAGTTACGCAAAATTTTATTATTAATATCGAAATTTATTATTTTTAATATCGAAAATCTATTAATTTTTAAATGAGATGAACGTTAAAAATCTATAATAAAAATCTATAATAAACGTTATAAATCTATAATAAAAATCTATAATAAACGTTATAAATCTATAATAAAAATCTATAATAAACGTTATAAATCTATAATAAAAATCTATAATAAACGTTATAAATCTATAATAAAAATCTATAATAAACGTTATAAATCTATAATAAAAATCTATAATAAAAATCTATAATAAACGTTATAAATTTATAATAAAAATCTATAATAAACGTTATAAATCTATAATATTCGGTGAAAGAAATAAGAATTCATATTAAATTTGGATGACTCATTGCCTAAAAGGTTACAGAATGGTTTGCAATAACCTATTAGTGTTGCCAAGACAAGATTGTTTTACGCTAATAGTATATTGCAATCGAATATATCTAATATCGTGATGGCATAAAGAAATATTTTATTAAGGGCTCTGTATATTATTCTATTATTTCTTTACAGTAAAAAATAATGAAACGTAATAAAATTTGTAGATTCTTCTTTTTTTAAATAGTGTAAGTAATTTAGTGAAAAAAATCGATGAATAAAAATGTGTACAATTAAAATCATCATTTCTATTGGTAAATAAATATTAGACATCGAAATACAATGACCCAGGATTATTTATTGTTATTCTAATGCATTATTTTAAGAAAATATTTATTTGATTTGATCTATATAATAGAGCTTATATCTGTCAGCAGAATAGATTAAAAATTTGCCAATAAAGAAAAATTTAATTATTATAATATTGGATTAAGTTTTCATTGTATAAAGTATCATTTTTTTAATAATAAAAAAGTAATATTAAAAAATAAAAATTTGTATTAATCAGCGCATGACTTTTATCAAGATGGTGAGCAAAAGCATTTAGACGAAGTAATACATTTTAAGACACATTGCCACTTAGTTCAAACCTACATTAAAGTAGTAAGCGGCAGTATATTGTAGAAAAATTACGAATAAATGAAAAAAGAGTCGTGGCGCAGACGAGTTGTTCCACTGATCGCCTTATATTAATACTGGCATCGAGTTTAAGTTTATTTAGTGGGTATACTATGATATGATATGCTAACCAAGTAATCGAGACTTAAATTCGCTCACTCGCGCTGTATAAACTGATCTTCATAGAAATGGAATGGATAGGGTGATAGTGCGTGATGTATTTTAATCGGCCATCGCAGTATGAAAATATACAAAATATTTTTACTTAGATGCACCTTCGGCGATACCTAATGAGTATACTATAAATGACATATATTGATTAGTTATGTAAATATTAAAAAATGATATTTAAATCAAATTAAAATTAAAATAAGACTTTATTTTTATTATAAAATACTGAACTATATTTTTGATTGAATAAAAGCTAGCGCAGCATTTTAGAAAGGCAACAAATTGTTTGTCAGTGGATTACATATAGAAAATAATATGGTATCCTTTGATAGATTTGTCACTTTCCTACGGACACAATTTCTTGCGAGTTCATTTGAAAATATAAATTATAAAGTCAACTTGAAAAGCAGTCTGTAATATTACAAATATTTCGATTAAATAATTTATTTAAAAGTTCACAAGATATTTTATTTTTTATAAATTCAAACAATCAATTGAAATTTTTAAATTGATTAAAGGTAAATATCCTTCGACGATTAAACAATACATTGTACACATATACAGTTAAAATAAGTCTATGGAACATGTAAAAAGAAAAGCTGATTCAAGGAGGAAAAACAAAATCCAATCATATTTAATGCTAATATGCAATCATTGTTGCGGAGTATCTTAACAAGGACTTATAGTTTCGCGCATATTTATCGCAATCCACGGAGATGTCCCGATGTGATAAGATGAGCTGCGGAACACTGTAGTATTCACTGAAAATAATTTATCATTGATGCTTGCCGTGTCGCTCTTCATCGGATTGCACTCTTTGCATTCTGGAGATAATCTTTTCGCAAGAATTTCTCGGTACCGTCGAAATCTTTTTTTTATTTTCGATAACCATATTTAATGACTCACCTATGTCTTTAACTAACAACAAATTACTCTTCTCCAATCGTTAACTTTTTTTCTATTAAGAGTTTATTGCGAATGAACTGACACATTTATTCAATCGGGTCAAGGTAAAATATGAACGATGAAGATTAGTACATACAAAAACCGGATCATATAAAGATCTGATAAAGTGCAGTCTTGTTTGACATTTTCCTATGTTCGTGTCATCTTTTTCTATAAGACCATCGGTCTACCAAATCGTAAAAAGAAATTCAAAAGCATAAAACCATTTTTACGACGCAAAAAAAGTAAAAAAAAAATCAAAATAGAAGTAATTATCTGACAGCTTTAAATGACTCATTCGCAATAGAATTTTAAAAAGTCAGAAATACCTTATGTACATAATATTTGAAGATTATTTCCAAAGAATCTCATCTCACATGTAGTAGCGATGCCTCCGCATCAAAAAAGGAGAGTCAACGTGATATAAGCACTTTTAATTTCCTTCTCGCTCTCATTTATTGCGTTTTTGTGCTTTCAACAGCGAGCGCGCAAACCTTTAGGGGAGAAAGTATTTTTGGAGCACGTCATTTCGTCATATAGACCATTTGGAACACGGGAGAGGACAACAATTGTGACATCGTGACGTGAAAGAGAAGAACTAGAGAACTAAGGCACTAAAAAAAGATGCCGAAGTAGAAGTGGAAGACAATTGCACTTTTACAATTTCCTTTTTAAAAATGCCATTTAATGTGGTTATTCGACTTTGAAAACAGCAAATATAAATTAAGCTTGTACGTCTAAAACCTCTTAATCTTTTCACATACGAATACACATTATATATAATTTCCATTTCAATCTGATTAAATACGTTTACTCACATTTTTAAATTAAATTTTTTCAATTATTCTCTAATTATATTTTAAATAGAAAAGCAAGGTCGATTGCGATTTCGTGAAGTGAGGATAAATTTATATAAAGTGATTTTCTGTGTTTTTTAAATAATTATGAACATTAAATTAAAAATATATCATATATAATATAAATATTCCAAAAAAGTAATGCTTTTAATAAGAAATAAAATTAATAATTTGAATTTTATTATCAATTATTAAAAATAGTTCATATTTTATTTTTAAAATGTTATTTTTAATGTTCACTTTTGATATGCTGAAAGAAGTCAAATCTTTAAGCTATTAATTGCAATCATAAACATTATATAAAAATTTCTTGATTCTTTTCTTTTTAAAATTGTACTGGATTTATATTAATATATATACAATTTGAAATATAGGAATATATTAATCATAAATGTAAAAAACTTAAAAGAAAAATATATTACATCAAATGAAAATATATTCATAATTTTTTGACTATAAAATGTATTATATCATAATCAGTTGTAAAATTAAATTATGATAATGTTCCACAAGTACAATTATTTTTTAAAAAATGTTGTAATGATTATTGATTTCACAATTGTGTGGTGATTATTTTTATATTAAAATTTAACAAACTTAAAATGAACATAATTTTGTAAAATAAATATATTAAAAAATTTTTACTACAAAACAATATCGTTAGACTATAATTATTTCTAAATATTTTTCCTGTCCAACTTAAATAATTTCAAAAGTGAGTAAGAGAAAACCGCTATTCTTTAATAATTCAGCAAATATATATACCTTAAAACTCATTGATGATTCAGATTTAGAATGGAGTATTTTTAAATATGGTACAAAATATCAACAATTGAATACATATCTCTAATTAATAGAGATGTAATCATTTACAGTTTTAATATTAATATTGTGCGTTAACATCAATTTTTTCATATACTTGAGTTCATAACTGGACAATTTGACGAAATTTAATTTTAAACATTTTACAAATTTTCTATATTCAAATTTTATTAATAAAAAAATATGATATTAATCTGATATGGTTTTATTGATTTACTTTGAATCAACAACGTTTGAATATAAAAATTTATTAATTTGAAAGCGTCTAAAAAATAAAATAATTTTATACGAACAATTTGAAATTCAATCTACAATAAGTGCATTTAAAAGAATATTAATTAGCTTAAAGGTAATATCCTAATTCAATAAATAAAAAAAATATCTTGGACAATATTTATGTTGTAATTATATATAAACAAATATTGTTTACAGCTTCTATGAAGTAAGATAATTGGAATCTAACATTCTAATTTCATTCGTCAATTTACGGAAATGTAAATTTTTATTTAATTTTAATATAAATTTTGTGTCTTATGAAAAGAGTTTTCACTAACGTTATACTAAATACCTCATTTAATTTTATTAGCATTAAGTTGAAGTAATAATTTTTTTATATTAGATATAAATAAAAAAAATTATTATTAAAAATGTTTACAAATAGAAAATTACAATTTTTTACTGAATTATGTTCAAAATTAATGAACATAAAATAATTATAAAATATATTTTTATATCGATAAAGAAATGTGAATAGATTAAGAGATCATTAAAACAGATTTTAAAAAATAAATTTAATTAAATAATAAAGCAGAGTAATTAGAATTATTTTCTTCGATTAAGAAATCGTAAAATATATTTTTAGAATCTTTTAAAATCTTTTACAGGTTAATTCTTCTTTAATAACATTTTGAATACTGGAAACTTAATTTTTGATTTTTTAAACAACTTACTCGAATATTTTAATTTTAATACTAATCAAATTTTTCAGTATAAACTTTTTTTATTTGAGTCTTTATTTCTTGCAATAAGATTATCTTATTATTTAAAGATAATAAAGCAAAGTAATGTAAAGAAATAATATTATATTGATTTGAATAAAACTAAAAGATTTTAATTTTTATTTAATTCACTTTTCATTAAATAATGAAAAAGAAATCGAAAAGAGCTTTAAGGTAGATCTGTTTTGTCGCAGTTAAAATTCGCTTGACCAACCCGTAAGTCAGAACGATACTCACACACACATTCTTACGCAAAATCTGCAAAAGAAGGCGTTCTGTTCCGAGCTCGTTTGTTACCGTATACCTAATACATAAGATAAAACAATACATGAAACAATCAATGAGTGTCGAGCTTTTACGCGCTGGGAGCATATATGTAAAAACGTGCCTGAGCGTGTTTCGACGTTCTTTTGGTGAGTAGCTCAATCGTTGAGAAGACGTTGCAAAATCTACGGGTTCTGAACTTTTATGTGCGCTGAATAAGTGAGTGTGGTCACAAACTTAAGGCAATCAGAAAAGTATTTCCTTCCTTGGCGTATTATTCGCTGATTCTATCTCCATCGGTGATATGAAATCTAAGCAATTATTTAGAGGAATGTGGAGCTATGGCTTGTGCCTCTTAAAAAAAAGACTATATAAAAAACTCGCAAAATGAATAAAATTATTCACGTTTTCGCGTTAATATCAAATGTAGCTGAACATTTAATAGCTTTTTTTTAATACTTTTAGTGACAAAATAGTTTTAATCCTGTACTTTTAAATCTAACTTAACTAAATTGAATTATATATCTTAGTATAATAAAATAATTCATTTATTCATATAGAAATGATAACTGAAGTTTGTATATATTATGTTTGTATGTATTGCATATTTGTAAATAACCATATAAAATATACTATATTTAAATTTAGAAGACCTTCAATATATATATGACAGTAAAATATAATTAAGTTGTTTTTATTTTTTAATAAATTAACGAATACTATTGAAATACCATTATTGTGAATACTTCCTTATTCCAAATTTTAAATAATTACTTGGTATCACCTATTTATTCACAAACTTAATTGTACTTATAATAAAAGTATGTTTCAAGTATTTAATCTATTTTTTATACATAATCAAAAGCTTGCCAGCCCTTTAACCTTTTATGCAACGGTTACAGAGAAAGTTTTATAAGCACGAGATTCATTTTGTTAGCTTATCACACCGCAACTTTAACCAATATTCAGAGAAATAATTTCGTAATATTAGTTCATAAATTTTGTAGAATTTTTATCTTAAAAAATCTTTCTCTTTATAATAAAAAATTACAAGATCACAGGTATGTTATTTTCCTGTATATTCCTTTAAAATATAATAAAAAAATATAATTATTTTATTAAAAATAATTTCTCCGGTTATAAAAATTCTTAATAAATATAAATCTCATTTTAAAAACTTTTCTTATAATGTAGTATTCATAAAAGATATATTATGTATAGGTTAAAAATACATTGAATTTTATAACGATTTACGATAAATATTGCTAGTTCTAGTTATTATCTAATACTTATTAGATATTTGTGAACAAAATAATCACTTTAAGTCAATCTTAACTTTTCAAGTTCTATAGTTCTATTTAAGTTTCGATGTAATAATTCATAATACATAATATTTTATCGTATATATATCTTAGAAAAAATTCGAGTACATAATTAATTTTTGTCTACATCCATTTAATAAAAGAATAATAATTAGAGTAATAATAATTTACAGTAAATATGCAGTCAAATACCGCATCACGAATTTTAAAGACAAATCTCATATCTCATTAGCTTTTTTCTGAATAATTACAATTTTCTGAAAAATTATTAAAATATTTATATATAAACCAGAATATGATTAAGTATAGATTTGAAGAATGAAACGCATATAAATAAGATTAAAATATCGTTTAATGTATTAATTAATATTATTCTACCAATTTGAATGTAATCTCTATTATTTGTTACGAAAATTTGATAAAATGAAATTTAAAAAATCAATTGAATGAATTTAAAAATTTGTTTGTTACCATAAAAACCGAAAAACCAAAAAGATTATATAATAACGTTAAGAATTTCACATACGCGAAAGTCTTAAATGTATTGATTCTGATATTTACATTATTTCCAAGTATCAAGTTACCTTTAACAATTTTATAACATAAATTTACTGTTCTTAAAGTATATACTACCCTTATAATAATAGAACAATTATTTTTAACCTTCAATATTTTACTATAAAATGGAAATAAATTTAAATCCTAATTTAAATTAATATTTAAATTTAAATCCAAATAGTTCTTATTGAAATTTCACTTCTTTAATATTGAGGAAAAATTGGAACAAAAAAAATTATATAGATTAATTTTAAAGTCGCATTCAATTCAATATTAGAAAAATACACAAGAAAAAATGAATAATTGTGATAAATATCCATATTCTCTTAATTTGAATAATTCAACTGGTAATCTTAAACGACTTTACACAACATAACCTTGAAGTTAGGTTTTGTTCAGTATTACAAATATATTAATAACATTTGTGTCATATTTTAATGTCTTTTAATATTTTTGGATAAAGGAGAACGCATTTTTTGTCTTTAATTTATGAGTATCGAAAAAAATGAGTAAGTTTGATAAGAACGTATATATGAACCGTTAACATCGAGTACCATATTCTTATCCCAATAACGGCAGAGAAAAAATTAGAATAAAGATTAAAAAACAACAAAGTAGTATGAGAGCACAAGATCACAACTTGTCAGCTCGCCAGCTCACAGATGCTCGTGATTCACATTCTCTTTTTTTCAGTTGAAATCCTCTTGATTGGCGTAATTACACAAGTCGAACGTGCCTTGTAAAGTTCGCAAATGCCTCGTAACATGTGCGTACTTTCATGTATAAAAATAGGACTTTTAATCGAATTACATTTCAAATAAATTATTCAAATAATTTTTAAATACTAACAAAAGTTATAAACACATTATCATAGTATTGAATTGAAAGAAATATTGCTTAATTTATTTTTCAAAATAAACAAAGATTTTCGCATGACCCTTTGAGGGGGGGGGGGATTTCTTTAAAAAGTAACTTTCCACGGATAACGACAAATATTCGTTAAGTAATAACGATAAGTATTAAAAACAGGTGTATTCAGCAAAAGAAATTATTTTTCCTTTAAAAAAAGTTCCTTCTTAATAGTTTATTTCTTATTACAAATGAATACCAAAACAACAATATCCTTGTTAATTAAGCTTTAAATTTAAGTTACATGAAATACGATTTGGTCTTTATAATCTCTAACTTCAAAGTAATTTTTTTATTCTTATTCAATATGTTAGTAACATCTTAAAGTACAAAAACTTTAGAATTGTAAAATCAGTTTTAAAAATATTTATTTCATTATACTATGCTTTATCTTTATGAATCCTACTAACACAATGCTTTAAATTCTTAAATCTTAATCAGATAAGTAATGTAAGTAATAGAATTAGTATAAAATATAAAAATATACTCAATTATTTAAATAAAGATAAGGAAACCATTAAAAAATTAATAAGAAATCACTTATGCTTCAAGTATCGGATTAATTAAATTAGATTAAGAAAAGAAACAATGAGCTATATGCATAGAAAAATACGTTGAAGCAGCGAAAATAGTGAAAGTTTGTGAAAATAGAAAATAGTGAATGAAAAAAGTTTATGAAAAAGTGTTTTGTTATATCAGAGTATTAAATAAAAATTACGAATTCTTATTGATAACAAAAATTCAATATTTCTTGTCATTCAATTATTGTAGTATAACCAAAAATTAGTTGAGCTAATATGCAGCATCAGCAACAATAACAACAGAACGTTATCGATAATTGTAGCGATAAGTACTGTATAATTAAAGAGTGACCTCATACGTGTTAACTCTCATTTCGCTTTTTTTTGCGATCAATGTGCCGCAAAAAGAATCTTAATAAAAATTAATTAATTGATTATTTAAGAATGGATTTTGAAAGAATAAAGCAGGTTTCACGTCCTTAGTCTAAGATATTTCTTTCGGATGATTTTTAAACGGACGACGTTATTGTTACGTTATTGTTTTTAATTCTGATTTACTTTATTTACTATTAGTTGCGTTCTTATATATACATGTGTTTCATACAAAATAGCATCAAATTTTTAATTCATAATAAATTAACGTTCTTAAATCTTGTAAATTCACAAAAGTGTTCAAACTAGTTGATTAGTATGATTCTGTTATAAAATCTTAATTTACTCTATATGTATTTTAGAAACTTCTTTCAAACCTAATCAAATATTTGAATTAATTGTTTTTTATGAGCTTACTCACGCTAATCCTTTACGTTCATCATTATTGAAAATCATATAATGTGTTTGTGATGATGTTTATGAACACGCGGTTTCGGAAATTGTTTAAATAAATTATTTTTTTAATCTATTTTGTAAGTAGTTTTTCTCAAATAAAAAAGTACGATATCTAATAAATTTTTATTAATTTTCAATTTTACAAAAATACTGTAAATTTTGCACTTAGGTTTTTAATATTAGCAGAAAACTGATTTATTAATATTTAATACTAATATTTATAACATTTTCTTAGATACAAAATATAGATACAAAAATATAATTAGTTTTAAAGAACTGATATAATATAAAAAAAACCGTGAAGATAATGAATATCATATTCTATTACTGCTATATCATTTTTCTAATGCACTTGTCCTTTCGCTCTTTTGAAAGCGAAATTACATTTATATCATTACATAATTTTATAAATACTTAAACTTATCATTAATGAAATGTAAAATTATATGTCAGATAATAATTATATCTAATAATTATAATAATAATCTTATTATGACAAGAATAAGAACAATAATAATTTTTGAATATTTATACTTTTTACTATTTTAATATAATTTTATAATATTTAATGTACTTAGTTAACTATTATTCAAGAGTATTATTTTGATTTATCACTGATCTTATACTACTTAATATAAAATTATTTTTAGAAAATAGTTCAATTGATTTTATCAACGGGTTTCTCATTTACCTTTTTAAATATTTTGATATAAATAAGAATAATATTTTGTTTATATTTAAAAAATTTTTATATGGTATATTTCATTTTTATGTCATTTGCAATTCATAAGTTGTATCTGAAAATTAAAAACAAAATAAAATAGTAATTGCATATATAATTATATAATTTTTTTAAATGTAAAAATATACAATTCGGAATTTTGTTCAAGATTCTTAATAATATCTGATTTATTAATAATAGCTGATATAATAATAATATCTAATATACTTCATATAAAAAACGTCTACTTTATGCATATATTTTTTACAAACCTACCTATGTGAATAAATAAAGACATGTTACATAAAATGCTTTAAGTTCATAATAAACGGTGGTTTTTACTTTAAAACAAAAATAACGTAAATTTGTAAATTAAGAAACTAGATCTATTCATAAGAAATATACGCACAATTTGTTGAAAAATTATTTAAGGTAAGATAAATTAGTGCAGCCTCTATTTTATGGAAAATCAATAATAGTGTACAATTAATTTAAGAGTATGATCTAATTTATGAATACACAATAATTAAAAAATACACAAGCTGTGAGAAAGAATTCTTTATACGTTATTATAAGCAGCATTATTTAAAATGTGTTAATGTAGATATCTTAAAGCCAAGAATTGGTTACTAAATTCGTTACAAAATTATGCTAAAATTGAGAATACAGAAAACAGAATCATTAACATAGAGTAGGGACTTCTTAGGAAAATAAATATATTCATAATAAAACCTTGTTGATTATGCTTATGCGCTAGCACCTAGAGAATGAAGAGTGAAAAAGAGAAAAATAGAGAAAGAAAGCGTACCAAGCGAAAAAGCGCACTATACAAGTTTCTTAAAAAGTTGTGCAAACTAAAGGGTGACAGAGGAACAAATGGTATGAGAGGTGAAGACGGTATTTACTTTGTTGAAGAGGGAAACCGTGTCATTGCCAGTGGGCAAACGGGTTAGTAGGCTACTGAAACACGAAGACCACTTTCGATTTCATTGAGAGAGAGAGAGAGAGAGAGAGAGAGAGAGAGAGAGAGAGAGAATTAAACCTACACTACGCTCTGTTGTGGAGAATATATGTTATCATTGAAAAAATGGGTAAGTTTCTGCGATTTATTAAAAATATACGAGGAAAACAACAAATTATTCTTATACGCAAGCTAAATTATTTTAAGAGTAGGCAAATTTATTGACAAAGTATAAATATCTCTTATTAACTTTTAGAAGATATACATCAGCACCTCTGTAAAATTACAACTATATGTAGTAGTTGAAAAAGAAGAAAATGAAAAATGAAGGTTTAATGGGTAAATGTAAGTCTTCGAAGCAAGCATTGTTCATTATTTTGTTTTATTTGAAAGTAAGTTTCTAACAATTTTAAATACCAGATTAAAAAAAGGAATTATGTGTAAAAATTTCGTATCACAATAGTTAGTTAATCTATAAAATCGACAGCTTATGTCATTATAGTTTATATGAAAGCAAATTTAATTTTAAATACTTTTTTCATATTTTTTTAATATCCATCAATACATAATTAAAATTAAAAATCTTTCATATTAATTTTAACGAAGGTTTATAAATTGTACAAAATTAATTACATAACATATGATAAGTATGTAAAATTTCATTTCAACTTTCACCATGAAGCAACGGTTTAGTAAAGAAAGAATTACTGTAAGTGTCCAATGTTCGTCATCGTTTAGATACATTATACAAAGTTATAATTATAAACTATTTTTTTATTTATAATTATGCTTTTAATAGATAAAATTATTTGGTTGATGCATCACAAATAACTAAAATATTAATATGTTTTTAAAAACGTTGCATAAGACTTTTGATACATAAAGTCACTAAATCTCAAATCATAAGCCTTACTTCCAAAAATTAAATAATTTAATGTTGCTTGCTTATTTTTAAAAATGTTATCGATTAGCAAATATTCTAATTAACAATTCTAAATTAATAATTACTATTTTCACGTTATTTAAAATAAAAAAATAACATTTTATCACAATTAAATTTCTTAGCAATAAAAATGATTTACAATTTTGAATTATAAAAATATTTAATAAAAATATTATTTAAAATGATCGAACCTGATAAAGTCGTTAGTTTTCTTCTTAAACTATAAATTGTTTAAATTAACATAAATTTTCGAATATTTACTAGGGTAAAAATTAATTTAAAATCACGTTATTGTTAATATTTTTTTAATTGATAATTAAAAATATTTTTAAATATTAAGGCGTTGAGTTATTATTAAATATTATCCAATTTTTACGTAAAAATAATATTACGATATTAAAATACTATGTACTTTCGATATATTTTTTAAATTCTGAATATTAAGAAGAATATAATACAATGAAAACAATAAAATTCTTATTCTAATTATCACTGTATCAAAATTTTATGCCTTTCTCCCGCAAAACATCTTGTCAATTCCTGCGACTTCGAAATCCTCATTGGTCAAGTAAAAGTGAAAGTGTTCGGAATATCGATTCCAACACTTAGTAATACCAAACATCTCTTATAATTCGTATTTTATACGTTGATCTCTAATGTAATTTAGAAATATCAATTTTTGTGCGTTGTATTTTTGTTATGTTTTCAATAGAACAGAATCAAATAAAACTGAAATTGTATTACAATTAAAAAACTATGACGTCTTATTGTTGTGCAAATATGTATATGATATCAATTACTTAAAAAGTATTTGATACGGTAAAATATATTTCAAAATTCTCCAGATATACTGAAATGTTTAAAATTCGATATTTAATTTTATAAAATGTATTTCTGTAATTTTAGCTTGAATAAAAATTGTAGAAATTGAAAATAGATTTTTTGAGACTAAAAATAATAAAGTAGTTTTTTTTTTGTTAAAAACTATAATTTATAGTAATCATCTTCTTTTATATAAACGTGTTCGACAATAAGTATATGTCATACGCTGGAATGTACTATTTATTTTTGTTGAGATATCTAAACCGATGAGCTTCTTAATAAAGCAATGAAAATTCCATATGAATAAAATTGAAACTTAGAAAATGAGATTAACGAGAAAACAAAATATTAATAAGTAAAAGCTAGATAAAAACTATTTACATACTAAAGGAAAAGACGTTAAAAATGGCGTAATAGAGGATCGAAGAAACACGTAGATATTAGTAGTCGGTCACTAATGTAGGAGACGAGCAGAATGAGAAAAAGAAGCGAAGCCGTTCTCTCTGGAAAGTAGGACACGTATTAAAAACCACAGATCGTGGTAATGTGGCGTCACATGTTCATTCTCTCCCTCACTCTCACTATCTTTCTCGTAGTCTCTCTCTCTCTCTCTCTCTCTTTCCTTCAAACGCTCTAATAAGGCTCGATTAACCAATCGAATTCATCATAGCTTCTCCAGTACAAATCCCAAGCCACTCGTTATTCATTCCGCTTGTTCACTAACGACGCACTAACGCTCACGCCCACACTTGAACAGTCCGGGAGTCAAACATTTTTATAGACCCGTTGCGCAGTGCCTCTTTCAACGCTGCATTCGAAATAATTTTTTTATTGTCTGCTTTAACGTCTTTCGGTAACCCTAGCACTACCTACTTTCAACAAAATGCTTAAGCTTGCTTCTATGGAAAATATTAAAAGATATTTTTTAAATACGTACCATTAACAATTCTTAGTATTCCAAGAGGAGACTGATATTAATCAATATTTTCAAAATTTATATTTTAATCTTTCATATCAAATTATATGTTATGTAATTTAAATTTTATATTCAATTATGCTTCGGCTTATTTCCACTTCTATAATCATAAACATAAGAAAAAGCTAACATTATTGTTTTATATAATTACGTAAAAAGCTACAATGAATACGATTACTTTATATTTTTGAGGCCAAACCTCGTGTGTTTTCATGAATAAACTGGAACATGCAACATTATTGCTTTGTTACTGGATTATTCTTGAATATAAATAATAAAATAAAATCATACTCTACCGTTTTTCGGACTAATAATAAATTTAAAATGACTTATGTATACAGGCCCTCTTAGGGACTTTCATAAGACGAGTTTTCACTTTTTGAAAAGCCCTCCCCTCGATTCACTTTAACACTATACCTAAAACTTATTTATAAGAAAAATTTTCAGTGTTTCATAACCTCCATACAATCTTGTTTCAATCATAGTTAAATTATTAATACTTAGATCATTTAATATTATATAAAATAAATAATATTGAGACATCCAGTACATGCATAATTTATTATTAGTCTACGGATTGAAAAGCAACTTTTTGTCCGACTGTACAGTTTGATGAATATGTTGAAATTGCATTAATCGAAATGCATTAATTTTTGTCTTTAACATATTTCAAAATTATTTTGTTAATTTAATTTATTGAATACGTGTTTCAAACACATTTTCGTTTTTTTTATATAATAATACATCTTATTATTCAGGTAAATTTAAACTTTGGATTTTTTAAGAAACCTTTAATCTGTTATTCAGGCTTATCAAATCTTATCTTTTTTAAAACTTATTGATGTAATTTTAACATCTACCTTTTAATTGAAATTACATAATCGGGTGATAAAACATTGGCTTTAATCTACTACTTAACTAGACGAATATTTAATATTATATTATTTTTTAATATATAATTTATTGAATATATATAAAAAACATGATTCTTTTTAAATATACCGATTGACGATCTTTTACAATTTTAAGACCTTAAAAATGTAAATAGTAAACTTACCTTTTAAATATTTTAATAAGGATTTTAACTTTAATTATGAATTTACTTAAAATGAACAAATGGAAGAACATTTTGATTATTTGGAAGCTAAAAATTCACTGTTTTAAGTTATTAGCACGTTCTGCAGTGATAATAGAGTAGTATAGACAATTAGCATAAGCAATCGAAAGATACTAAGCATAATTATTATTGTCGTTAATGAGTAAATTCGTGCTATCTACTAGTTTAATAAATTTATGAGATTACAACTTTTATAAAAATTTAACTTGGTAATAAGATACTGATGACATTTCTTCGTGAATTCAATATAAATTGGACAAGCGGATTATAAAAAGTAAGTTCAAGCGTCAGTGTTTTAAGCAGAAGTAAAACTTAACATTCTCTTTTATCTTCAATAATATTACAGCTTATATTTATTCATTATCATATTTTGTAAAATTCTCATTAATTTAAAATTATCACAATTATAAAGGAATTGCACAATCTTTGAAACGTATCTCTTAATATTACCTTAGAGGTTAAAACAAAGTACTTTTTATTGCTTAAAATTAATTACTATACATTAGATGGTAACAATATAAGTAGATGAAACGAACTAACACTTCATAGGAAATTCATTCGATTAATAATTTCTTAAAAACTTTTAATTTATTATATTCCTATTTAAATTAGTAATTTTATGTAAAAATGTATAGAAATATTTTTATAGATTATTATAAGGACGAAAAACATAATCAGTAGATATAAAAATGGTACTTTCTTAATGTAAGTAGTATCATTCATTTTCTTCCAACAAGTAACTTTTTAATAAATAAATCAAATAATTTAGAGACCTAAATGTGTATAAAATTCAATTTTATAATATTATATTAAACATATACTTTTAATGTTATAAATTTTTTTGTAATTAATAATATAAAACTACTTTTTTTATAAACTTATATCCAATAGACCTAACAAAATGTTAATAATGTAGAACATTTTCTCTTAAGTAAATAAAAAAATCCATTCCTTGATAAATAAAAATAACACTAACAATAGTAAAAGTTGTTTTTTTATTAAATTTTTCTTTAAATTAATTTATTATTCTTTTATTTTCCCTTTTCAACCTCTCCAATTTTTAAAACTTTCATATTAAAATCTGTATATTTTTGATTTTTATTTCTTTGTACATAACTTTATGAGTCTTTTTAATTTAAACATAACTTTTACGAAGAAACAGCATTGAATTTATTTATAGAATTATATTTGATGTAATGAGTAGTTATTCTTAGTTATTCTTTTTATTTAAGCAAAGGATCGAAAGGTATACTCCTGTTTTCTTATTTGAGTATTTAAATAAGTTGTCAACTGTTTCTATCGAAATTAAAAATAAAATTTTTAACTTTCTTTTGGAATACCATTTTAATGATTAATATAAAATTATTATTTAAAAAATCTATATTGAAATATATTTAATTAAATTATAAACAATAGTCAGGATGCTGTAATATTAATGACTAGCTATTTATTCAAATGTATAATATTATTTCTTAAGTTTTTCATTGTAATAATGTATTTTTGTTAATATTTTTGTTAATAAATTTTCTTAAAATTTCAAATTATAGATAATTATATAATTTTATAGATAATTTTTGTATTTTTGATAAAATTAATAATATTTTGAAATTAAGTAACTAATAATATTTAAGTAAATTAAAATACATTTATAAATTGTACGTTTTATCTATTGAAGTATGGAATAAAATGATTGAAAATATAAAATTACTGACCATAATTGAAACAATTTAATTGTGATTAAAATATTAAATTACATTGAATCTCAGAGATTTTTGGGAAAAACTCTATTTAATTTTGATAGCAAGATCAATCAGATATCAATGATATCACTTTTTAATGATAAGAAAAATCATCACTGTTACTCTTTATTCTTATCTAAATGGCAACTTAACAATCAAGAAAATAAAAAAAATTTTATTTGTAAAATCATATTCACTTTGAGGCTGTTTATTCTTAATTAACTGATAAAAATCAAACTTTTTATCTTTGTTTTTTCGTTCATCATACTTCTTTGAGTCCTGTATAAGTCATAGAGAATTTTCTTAAATTAGAATAATGAATTGCTGATTGATCAATCAAACTAAAAATTCTCTTTCCGTTAATCAAAGAATTAAAAAAATTTTAATGTTTCAAATGTAATATATATTTAATTTGCAAGCAATCCACTTATGTATATTTTTTAAATCAATAATCTAAATATGAAAACAATTTTAAAAAGGTTTCACTTGATCAATAATTATTTTCCTATCAAATAATTAATTAGATTTATCAAAAATAAATTCTACAAATAATTCTGTTAACTTTCATTTAGCTTAGAATAATTTGGCTACCTGGAATGAGTAAATTATCATCAATTGAAACTCATTTGCAACCACAACTTAAAATTATTTACAAATTATTCGTAGGAATTATATCAACAAGTTATCTTTTCTGTTGACGTTGGTATATTCATTTTTTAAATGCGACTCGCACATCGCACCTACACGCGAGTGAGCGACTAGTGACCCACTTTCAGCAACTATCGAAACCTCCGGTATATAACGATTTAGAGTATTTATAATGCATAAAACTCGAGAGAGGCTAGGAAAAATAAGAGAGAGAGAGAGAGACGAGAGAATGAGACGAAGCATACCTGCATAATTAAAATATACTACCATTTATTATGACAGGTGACAAAAAAAACTTCAAATCTATTGATTGTTATTTTATATGCATATTATTCAATTCAATTATATTACATTTATAAGTTGTAAAGATTGTAAGGAATCTGAATTTTTAAGACCTACTTCTTTTCGAATTTTTTACTTAGACTATAGTAAAATTATTATAAGGATAGATCATTAGCATTTTTTTCAAAATGTCTAGTATTAATAATTAATATAATACCATATTCGTGGATTCTTATAATCTTTAGATGCTTTTTAAAAAGAAAAAATTTGACATTTTTAATTTTGGTTTAGGTTTTAAAAATGTCTTCCCTTACGTATAATCCTTTTTTCTTTTCTTATCTTTTGTACTTCTCCTAAGAAAATTTTTGTCTTTTTTCAGGCTACTAGTAACACTGTAAAATTTGACCAAAGTAATGTTAGTGTTATAAAAACAGATAATATTAGGTTAGACGGACAAGAGATCTTAAGAAAGATTTTGAAGATTCAACCAAATGCCAATGCATAGATGCTAGGACGAGGCCAGTCTTTGATATATTGCGGGAGCGTGTTTACACCACAAAAATCGATGAGTGATAGCTGCGCTACAATGTTAAATAATAATTAACGTTTCTTGTGCGTATGTAATGTGGCGCTCTGTAGATATATGCTGCAAGCACGAGTTGTATTAATGTACGCGCGATCTTATCGAAGTGGGTCAAGCGTTTCAATAGCTGCTGCTGCTGATGGCTACATCATGTGCATACTGCAGTACGACGCTTGTGAGTGAATTTCTCCAAAACATAAAATATCCGGAGGATGAAATGAGTACAAAGACGTACACAACCTTTGAAAATCTAGTAAAATAACAAAACAGTAGAGAATTCCGAAAGGATGCACAATTATAAGAAAATTGCAGTTTTATTAATGTATTGACGGTTATTTCATAAGAGAATTTATATGAGCAATCAAACATTAGTTGACAAGTTTTTAAGGAAAATATGGCCATTATACCTCAATTTAATTTGAATAGTTCAAAATTCATTTGATTTATTAATACAGATTATTATTTAAATAGTAATCTTATAATAGTATTATAAGAAGAAACATAATTAAAAAAGAATAGACCATGGAAAACTTAGAGTTAAGTGAAAGCTTAAATTTGTCCATTTGAGAATTTATTAATTAGTTCATATTGAAATTTATTCTAGTAATTTTGACTCTGGTTTATGAGCTAGCAACTTTAATTCCCACTAATTTTAATTAAATGAAGATTAACTGTTTGAAGAAACCATTTTGACAAAATTATTATACTTGCTAGATATTCGAAGTAATTTTTTTCTTTTAGAATGACAAACTGGAAGTTTAATTATTTATTCGAGATAATAAATTCTCAATACACAAAATATCTACATATTAAGATTCAAGCAATAATATTATTCTTATCAACATCGTTAATAAATGTATATTGCTTGTATACAATTAGTTGAGTTAATAATTATGTACTAAAATTATTGATTTTACGTCTAAAAGTCTCTAATAAAACTGAAAAGTTGAAATGCATAAAATGCGATATTGATAACTTTATCACTTTAAATATATAAAAATAGGAAAATTAATTATTTTAAATTATTAAATATAATTCTTATTTGAATGAAATCCAATTTCAAAAATAGTTTAAATATGTAGTCATAAATAAGTTGTAATAATTTAAAAGTGTATACATGTTCATTATTATTTGAGTTATATGCTACTAGTAAAATATACTTTGATGAAAATTAAATTTATAACTGGAATTCATTGATTACTATGAACCTTGAGCTAGATTACTGTTACCAAATGCAAAATAATTCAGCGTGTAACTTTGGTGATGTTCTGAACCATCCAATAATTACTTTCAATTAATAGTTTATTGAAATAAACTACAACTGAATTCGTATTTATATAACCAATACTATTGAAATATAATTCCATAATGATTATAAATAATTGATGTTGAGAAAAAATGTACAATATGGCGTCCAATTACGTATTTTCTGTAATAAAAGATATTTTTGATATATAATAAAGAAAGAATGAATTATAATAATATAATCTTTAATATCAGTAGTATACAATTTTAACACTTTGTAAAAGCTTAATCGCTTCATTTATTTTATAATTAAGAAATACAAGTATTAATAATATTGCAAACTAGAAAAGGTATACTATATTTTAGTAATTCATACAAATATTCGATATTAAAAGTATAAAGGTAAAAAAAATAAATGGTCTCTCTCTCTCTCTCTCTCTCTCTCTCAAAAAAAAAAAAAAAAAAAAAAAAAAAAAAAAAAAAGAGTTCAAAATAACACACTGAAAGAAAAAGCATTATATTATGATGGATTCTAGTCATATTGTAAACTAATTTTATTGGTTTATATTAAACTGTTTTAATTGTTTTGATTGTAAACTGGTTTAATTTTTTTTTCACCACTGTCCGATAATAGATTAATATGTTACAAATACGTTTTGATACATTTTAATATTGATATTCTTGATATGATTTTTGTTTAATAATTTAATTGTTCAAACATTGAATCAATTGAATATTAACTAAATCAATTTATTTAGTTACCAACATATTTTGTGATTCTATTTAATGAAAATAATTGAACTTTTACTTAGTAACTGAATGAATTGAATTACACTTTTTTAATTATATATATAATTTCATTAAAAAAGTCCATTAACTTGACTTATTACATTGAAATATCAATTACTTTGTATTGAAACATTTATTTCAATATAAAATTTGAATAATTCCAATCTGTCAATTTTTTGGAATTTTGAAATTGCATCATAGTGTACTCAAAAAGTATTTTTTTTGTGTTAATGTTAAAATAAAACAAACTATTAAAAGTAAGAATTCCTTTACCCCTCTTTATTCAAAAATCCGATCGATTTTCTTCAAGCGTGTTTGTTTTTCTTTCTTTATACAATGTTCTTATTTATTTGCAGTACAATTGGAAATTTTGCTATTTCAATAGCATAAAATAAAAGTGCAAAAAACTCTAGTATTGAAAGCCTAAATATCATTTACATTTTATACAAGAATTTCAAGAATCAGTGTAAATGTTTTGAACTTTAGATTTTTAAATCTAGAACATTTAAAAAATTGTGTTTAAAATGTTGAATATAATTGAGTTTGAATGCCCTGTTACAAACCCTATCTGATTCACATGCCATGCATAAACTTACAAGGAACTCGAATGCATAATAAATAACTACTTTAATGTCAGTATATTAAATTCCAAACAATTCCAATTATTTATCTCGATTTATAAAATATAAAGAAATATTGTAGAAACTTAAGAAAGTATTGTTGCAACCTATTCTTGTATTTATTTTTATCACTTTATAATTTTCATTGATTTTGCACTTAATTTTCCGTTTGGCTCGAACGTACCGACGGTAAATGTAATTTTCTAAACATCCGCCTTTCGCTTTCCAATTTCTCTTTTTCTCTCTTCCTCTTATTCTACCCTCTCATTCTTGCAAGTTTTTCATATATATATATATATGTCTTTCTGTAGCTTCTTATTCTCATTGTGCAACAATTAACACTGTTGTCCCAACTCTCACTGCAGGAGGCAAAATGGAAAGAACTAGAAGACCCGGTTAAATCGATATTTACGAGGGTCGTTTACAATGCGCGTGTGCCGCTAAAATTCAAAAGGACCTTGTTTTATGGCCCAGTAAGAGAGATTGCGAGGCTTTTTCGTGTAAATACCTACGCGTTGGATACATTTACCTCTCCAACTAAACCTGACAATATGCGACAAGGCATAGTTGCAAGACAAGAAGATGATGCGTTGAAAAAGTAAAAATTTACCTCAAAATTTTTTCGCAATTTTTCCTTTATTTGAGATATTGAAAGGGGTATCGTGTTTGAAGACTGGAAACGAGTAAGCTTAAAGGTATAAAAAAATTTTCAGCTAATTTTCTGATCATGAATGACAGCAATAACGTTTAAAAACACTTAAGGTGTGTTTAGTTTAAATCTTAAGAATGTGATCCTTTTTATTAGCTTACATTTGCAAACATTTCAAATGAGAAATCGTAATGTTATATCGATACTTATAAAGTATGGTTGTTTTTATTAAAATTACTACTGTCGGTAGAAAAAGAGAGAGAAGTTTAAATCAATAAGAAACCACTCATCAGTTTATTAATATCTTATACTATCTAAGACGTCAATTAGCGTACTCTCTTATAACGATTGGAATCGTACTCATTAATTATAATTATAAAATTAAAATAATATTTAAGTCGTATGTATTGCTAATTATTATATTAAGAGCTATAACTTATTCATTTCATAAACCAAATTTTGACACTTAAAAATATCAACAGTTTATATACGTATATGTAGTTAAAGATGAAACCAAAGTATATTTTCAAAGAGGATATCAATTTTCGGTGTGATAAAAAAATCCATACAAAAACCAAAATGCACCAAGAAATTTTGTTAACCATTACGATACATGACTATATATGACCAAGGTATCAAACATGATTGTGTTCTTTTTATAAATTATATATATATATACATATATATGTATATAAATAATATAATTTAAATATTTTTTATTATTATATATAAATTATATATAAATATTAGGAAAAATTATAAAAGAGCTTCTACAATTCAATAGTTTTTTTATAAGACAGATAATTTTTCAGAGTTTCTCCATTGCACAAAATAAAAAAAAGATTTAATGAGGAATAAAAAGATGTATAGAAAACGGGCTGCTAAACTAACTTCATATAGCCTGGAAATGAATCCACTTTAAAAAATATTTTCCTAATTATATAAAATCCCAGTTGACTAATTATATGCAATATAATAATATACTATAATATTAAGTTATACGTAAATATATATAAGGTAATATTTATAAGGTAATGAAGTTATCTTTAAGTTTTTACGAATATTTTCGTGAATATCAATAGTTAGGTAAATATAATCGATAAATAAAGTAATTTGTTTAAATCAATTAAATATGATTACCATACTATTTTTGTCATATTGAAAATGATCGATGTCTCGGCTAATGTTAAATATTTTACTTTACAAAAAATCAGTTAACAAATTTTTTTTATTGTTGTTAATTACTAAATTTAGTTATTATATCACTTATTCATTTGAATAATACTTTAGAGAGACTATAATTATAAAAAAGATCTATTTGAAAAAGTTACGCAAATTGCAAAAGAAACTGTACAAAATAAAAAATAATAATGCTTTCACATCAACAAAATGATTTACTTTTCAGAAGAATATACATCGGACTATGGTTTAAAATAAGAGGACACTTGAAAATTGTCATTAAAGTTTAATTGAGGTCGTGATGATAATATGGTAAATGTAACAAGCTTATTGTATTAAAAAATACATAGTTTATGCCTGTGTTACGCGTGAATATATTGTAGTATCAAGCTTGAGGCCTTATAAAATCAAATAAATACACTTTCAAGTGCTCAGGCATATGCAGATGACTGACGGAAAAATTAAAGCGTCACCAATATTTTCCTGTTTTGATTAGAGGTATCGACAAAGAAAAACTATGGTTAGAGCTTAAATTGCAAATAGTTCTCTTCTAGACGCTACGTCTGTACCGCACAAATATCATTTCTTCTTTGGAAACTTAATTCCGCGATGTAAACATTTACGTAAATTTTAGCTTCCAAATTGATGACTCTTGGGGATAATTCTTTCAATTATTATTATTATTGTTGTTGTTGTTGTTGTTGTTGTTGTTATTACTGCAGATGTGATATGCATGATTATTTTTCAATTTTCAAAATATTTTTCTAAAGAATGCATTATAAAAATGAGAAATAAATATATTAGCCATGGTACATTTTCTTATAACTGCACTCTTTATGTAGAAAGTTTAAAATTTTCAGTAAATTAATTTTCTTACCGTGCAATTACTACGTTGAGAATTGAAATTAATAGATCTATGACGCATACAATAGTTTTCAAGAATATTCAATTATTATACAAATTAATGTTCAAATATTTGAACTATTACTCTGTAACATTATTTAAAAGGACAATAAATTTATTAAAGAAATAATATAATTAATGCGTCACGATGACCATAATATTCAATGTACGTAATTAATGTATAGCTTCGTATACTTGTTCATTACATGCATAAAAATTTATTGATAATAATAATATTTAAAAGGAAAAGTTACTGAAATAAAAAACACATATTGAATAGAAGTCAATTTTTAAGGAATTTTTTGCAGTTGTTATGACTGATAAGGACAATTTTTGAACAGTACTATATCTTACATAAGAAGTCTACTTGTTCATAAAATAACTACAATGTAAAATAATATAAGTAAATCAATATTATTCTTACTGAAATTCATAATTATATAAATACAAAATTAATAATACACCAATACTTCAAATTAAATTTATAATATTCTTTACATTAGAAGCTTGTTTCCATAGAATACTTTTGTTTAAAAGTAAACTTTAGTTATACTTAAAATTCAAATTATTTTTTATTAAAATGAAATAAATTATGCGTTTAATGTAGAACTCACATTTTTAATTAGAAACAACATTTATGTTCCTGGGGAAAATATAACATTTAGTTAAATATATAAATATTTATTAACATATTTCACTAAAATATTAGTATACACAGTCAGTAATTTTATTTTAATAAATAATATTTTCACAACACACATAAAGACTACATAATTGACGTTAACTAAAAATGTTTGCTGCTTTTGGCTAAAATTTTTTTTTAATTTCAGGAAAATAAATAAAAACCATAAATTCTAGTTTTAATATTATTGTATGATTAGAAATGAATTAAGAACACTCAAGTATATAGTCACTGAAAAGTTAATATCATAAAAATTATTATTTTTAAGTTTTTATGAAGGTTTTCGTGAATATCAATAGTTAGGTGAATATAATCGACAAATAAAGAAATTCGTTTAAATCAATTAAATATGATTACCATACCATTTTAGCCATATTAAAAATTATCGATTCTTCGGCTATTATTAAATATTTTACTTTACAAAAATCGCAAAATTGCAATTGTAGTTGACATAAAAATAAGTCAACATAGTAAAACTGGGATACTGATGACGTGCTTTACTCATTCCATCAATAATTGTAACCGTGTAGTGCGCGCTCCCGTACTGAGGAGAAAGGTCAAACTCGTGTGCTTCCGAAACCGGGTCGAGGAGCATAGGCAGGAATAGTATGGAAAGGGAAAGCCTTCCTTTGCGCATACATGTGGACAATGGGTCCTCATAAATTTAAATAAATCCTTGTAAGAGTCCCGTAGTCATTTATGACTGACCTGAGAAAACGAGCCCCATAATTCTGTTTCTCGTAATCCTAACAAAGACTCAGCGATTAAACGACGTTTATGCCTCCAAGTGCTCACAAGCGCAATGGTCGACGAAGAAATATTACGAAAACTGCCAAGAGGCTGCAGAAGTGTTGCTTATTTTTTAAGTTTTCAATATTGCATAGCCAGAGGAAAATATTTTTGCTCGTTTCAACGTTTAAAATGAACTTTCATTGAAAATTATTTGTTATTTTCTTATAGCTTCGAGTGAGATTAGTTTAACGGATAATGTACGAGGAAAAATCATTGTTATTAGTAATTTACTTCTGAACATTCTTTGTGATAATTATTTATGGGTAACTTGATTTATTAAAGTACTCATTATTCTTGTAATGAGTACTTTCAAAAGTATATATTTATATTCCAATTTTTGAAAAATTAATTTTTTTTCCACAATTTTAGAATATTACATAGCAGACTAAAAATAAATAATAATTTTATTTCCATAAATTATTTTAATACTAAAAAACGTTTTCTATGCACTGTAATTCTTTGTAACTCTAGTCTAAAAATATTATTGCAATAAAAATGTAACATATTACCACTAACAAATACGAAAAATTGGATTTGAATCATACCTGCACTTTTTATAATAAATATTACTATATTAATCAAATTAATAGCAAAAATAAATAGTTGATAATGTAAGCAATCTATAAGTCTACATATTAACTGTGATTTTCAATATTTTTAATGTATTATTCAATAAATGAATAAATAAATATGAATCAACGAATTAAAGTATTCTAAAATTGGAGAAGTTTTCGCTTTCCTATTAATTCTTATTAATTCTATGTAACAAATATTTGTCTAAGTTGACAATTTGTGATAATTCGTAAAATTCCATAATTTTCATTTTCAAAGTTCCAAATAAATGACTAGCTTAATAAACAGCTTCATCCATTTTTAAAAAGGAAAGTTTTGGAGTTAAATATTGAGCGAAATCTCTTAAAGTGCTTAAAGTCGACGCGTCATCAAAGGATAATCGCAAATGCGTATTTACTCGCAAGTGTTCAGTTGAACCAATGAATTTTCTCGGGCTTCGATGCTAATTTCAATATTTATGATTCTCCGTTGTGTAAAGGTGTAACAAGTGCATCAAGCTATACGTTACCCTTACCATCGATTCTACTTCTTTAAAATTCCTCATACAACATGGATATTTTTCTCAGTCGACACCATTGTCGGTGGTTGGGTGCGTGCAGTAGCTCGCGCCCTGAAGATGTTTGCCACTTCAGCAGAGGGCTCGTTTTTTTTTCGTATCCGTGTAATGTCGCTGCTGTCGGACTGCATTTTTAAAAATACAATGAGTTACAGACCCGTCTACATGCTCTTACCCAACAAGCATCTATCATTAGTTTTTACTTAGCAATATGCTCTCTCCATGGGACCATGCAGGCTTCTGTTGCACACGTGAGTGACAGAGGAAACGTTTGAACGTTGCCATGTACCGTTGGTTTTCTTCTACTTTTCGAATAGCCGATGTGAACATTTAGATCATCAAAATGCGTTTAGATTAACATAACTGAAAGAATAAGTACTCGAAGATCACATACCGTCACGGATGTTGATGTATTTATATTTAATTTATATTATAAATTAAAAAATTGCTATTAAAGTAAATACGCTTAATACTAATAATCTTGGTGTGAAAAACTTAAATAATCAAATTTGTTTTAAAGTCGAAAACTGTCTCACATTTATGTATATTTGGATTCCCATGGAAAAGGGATACACTGCGAAGTAGAAGGTTGTTCTAAGGTCGCAATTGTTAGATGATTTTGGTCTGGAGAATCGTTATGTTTGAAACATTTTTCTCATGACTGCCATTATTGTTTATCATATAAATACTAATACTGGATTCGAATGTGACGTTAATACAAAAATTTTAGTAAGATTCAATTAAATTAAAATTATCTACAAACACGAAACATATTGTTCTAGATTTATTAAAATTTAAAATCATTATGAATATCAGTAATATGACCATTGGGAGCATAGACAATTCATGTACAAGCAAATTATTTTGAGAAATATGTATTTTCAAAATCTTCGCGATGTGTTAACATCAATATTCAATATTATTTATATGATGATTATCTGTATTCAAAAATAGTCAGATTTATTAATAAATAAATAAATAAAGAATGTATATGACAACTCGGGTAGCCGCGATTTTCGTGAAGGTATCTTTTTCAAAGAAAAAAGTTGCTTTGTTTTTATTGCAAAATTTTAGTTCGTTTTTATGATATTAAAAAAAAAAACCACGGGGTTTTCGGGGGTAAACTGAAGGGTACTTTTCTCTCTTTAAATTGACATATGAGCAAGTAAAAATATATCTCTAATTATTTTTTCATATTCTACAATATATCACAAAATTAAGAGAATTATGATGGTACATGTAAGAAGTCTCTTGTTAGGGGTAGTATACCCCTTTGAATACATTTTTTTTTTCAAAAACCCCAAGACACATCAACTTTACATCTCAATATTATTTATCGTAGAATGATTTTTCAAGAAATTTGTTTAATTTAAAAATTTCTAGAGAAAAAAATGTCATATTTAACCTTATAATAAATAAGGGATACAATCTTTTAGAATATACGTAATTTCCAAAGAAGTGTTTTTGTGATATTAAAAAAATACCATTTTCGAGGGTAAATTTTAATGGTGCTTTTTACCCCTTAAATAGCTGAGTTAGCACGTAAAAAAATAGTCGTCTATTATTTAGTGATCGTATATACGATCGAACAACGTATCACAATATCAAGAAAATCGGTGAGGTACACCTCGGGTAGTTTCCTTCTAAGAGACTAAAAATATCCTGTTTGTGACTCTTAAATGCGTATGGCTGCATGCTGTGGTAGTATGAAGCTGTACTTACAATAGGCGCGGATTTTCGATTTATGTAGAATACATCTGGCTTCAAATTTTTATAAATATATGTGTACCTTTCGCTAAGATCAAAGACAAAATAATTCAGCCAATTAGAATATGCATTTTGAGTGCACAAAAGGTACAATATGACAATTTTCTATTATTAAATAATACACTTTTTACAAAGATAATTGGTTCTTCTCAATATAAACATAATAAATTACAATATGGGATTTGAAAATTCGACATGTGTACAAATCTCCTTATATGAACGATGATGTAACAATGTATACTTAAAATTGAGATATAATGTAACAAAAGTACAAAAATCAATTTATTTAATTTTTGTATAAGGCAATTATAACAGAAAGTTATTTCATTTATTATATTTATATATTTCTATTTTAAAAGAGTTTGCGCGTATTTTTGTCTACATGCACGTACTCATGAGACGTACAAATTACATGTAGATCATATGCTTATAAAATAAAATTTGAGTAACAAAAGAGTAAAAGATTTGCTATCAAAAATACACTTTTATATTTTTTATTACAATTAAAAACAAAATATAATATTTGTAGTTAAAATAAATAATTCAATTTCCATTTATTATAACTACTAAGTCTTTTTATATAATTAAATATTTCATGAAATAAAAATTCTTAAACAATTTGTTAATTATAGATTTGGAACAATTTTTTTACGTATTTCAATTTTAAAGAGTTAAAATAAACTTGATATTAAAATATTTTTATATGAGGATCTTCATGAAGAAATTTACCTAAAATAGTTTAAAGATTACATTACTGAAAAATAAAAAAACTTTATAAACAATTAAATCATAGCCTTTATCGTTTTAAGCAAACTGCGTATTTTGGAACAATAAGTTTATGGAATTCTTGGAGGATTTTAATTTTAAATCTATCGAAAGCGACAAGTGCGTGTTTATAATGATAATTTCGCATGATCTTGTGTAGCCATGCATGTTAACAGCGCATAAATAAACAATTTATACGCAAAAATAAACAATTAATCAACGAATTTTTAGCATATTTGAAAATTAAATTTCGAAATCAAAAGACGAGGTACTAAATTTATTGGAACGGAAATTCAAAAAGATCGTAAGAAGCATATTTTAAAAATCAATCAGTCGATTTATATTGAACAATTAATTGAACGCTTAACCATGTGTTTTCGCAAAACGAGGCATATATTCAAACAAAGAAAAATTAGGCTATTTAAAACATGATAAAATGTGCAATATAAGCTGCGAGTTTATTATTCTTTGATGCAAGAGTATGTAAACCAGATATAGAGTTCGCGGTAAATTCCCTCAAACCAATTTTTAGAATCATTTAGCGAAAAGCATTGAAATGTGTTTAAAAGACACGTAAAACTTTTCAATTATACGTTGGATGCGTAAATACGTGTAAATAGCAAAGTGGTTTTATATTTATTGTAAACTTTGGTGGACCAATTTCTTGGTCCATTCCGTGTAACTCAGACGAATTTTAAATTAAAAAAAAATAAATTTTAAGTTTATAATAATTATTTTGTTATTTATTACATAATTATACAACGATCCCAAATTCTACTAGTGTTCCAAACATGCCGATGTAAGATTTCACTTTATACGCGGAGTGTTGAATATATTAATTATATTCAAACCAAAGATCATTTGACTGATATACTATAAAAAAAAACTAGTAGTGAAGTTGTAATTTTATTTTTTGTGAGGAAAAATGATTGTAGTAACCGGCAAATAAAATGGAAGTATTGAATTTTCAGCAGAAAATTATGGTTATATCTGAATTGTTATTGTCTATCTCCATTACGCAAATTTGCTTGTTATATTATATTCTTAACTTCTACTTTTACTTATTTAGATTTACTTAGTCATAGACCCTAAAAATCTATTATCTGAAAGGCCTGTATCCATCACTTCTGCTATAAGAGATTATAGATATCGAAGCGCCTAAAAGTTAGGTTGTTCAGTGGACACAATTTTTTAAATTTGACATCTATAATTATTAGAAATGAAATTATAACACACACACACACACATACACAGAGAGAGAGAGAGAGAGAGTACATATATATAAAATTTTTCGAAGTTACTCGCATGCTATCGAATATTATCAAATGTCAAGGCTTCTTTCTATCAATGGAAATAACTTGAAATAAAGTATTCGGGTATAAAACGCAACAAAGAAGCGTCTAAAAGCGATGGGAGTGTGAAGTCATCAAAATCTCAAATTCGTAGAATATCGCCAAATCGAACCATCGCGTCTATAGTATAATAATACTTCAGCATAGGCGTCGTAATGTTCATGATACATACACATTTAAGCAATGTTTATTTTATGAAAGTACACATATTATATTATAATATGCCAACATAAATTTGTTGTTATTTTTTCTTTATTTACATATATCAAATCATAGGCTTTAAAATTTCTAAATTGTATAATAAACAAAACAAAATAAATTAAAACTTAAAAGAATTCAAATATTCTATTTTATATAATAAAAATTCTTTTATTCTAATGCAAAATGAACTATTTTTCATTAGGTTTACCCTATTATCCTAATTAGTAATTTATTAATAATAATTTATAAATAAATAAACTGAGTAAGTACGATAAGATAGAGAGATTAAGAACTGAATGAATGAAAAAATGTTGTAATGCACATATGGGTGTGTGTGTATTATGCATCTAACTTTTCGTACATTGAAAGGAATCAATAAATATTTGGTAGTATGTGTATATAAATATAAATCAGTATATAAATATAATCATAAATTTGCTTTCAACCTATCACAAAAAACCATGTGCTATTATGAAATATTAGTTTGTATCAAAACCGTTGGCTGAACTATATATTTAGAAGTTTATTTAGAAAAACAAAAGATTGTCGTGACCTGCCGCTAAGTGTTGGAATTATGGTGACGATCGTCAAAATTCTAGAGTCGAGCTTCGAATCCGCCATCGTGTTTGGTTGCATATGTGGGCATAATATGTGTACAAAATGTGAGAAAACATGTGTACTCACTCTCTTGTAGTAATGTTAAACTCTGAAATTTCTTTCAGGCTCACTAACTGATATACCCAAGTTTTAAACTCAAATTTTATAATATACAGATCTGAATAAATAATTTACTTATCTTTTTATTAATACTCATTTTTATGCACATTTAAGCACGCAAATTGATCTTATCTGGGAAAATTATTATATTTCAAGACAAAAATTTTTCAGAAAACATCTGGGATTTGTAATACACGATCTTTTACTATTCTAAATCAAAACTGCATCTTAAACTTTTTTTTACATATATTAAAATACCTTACATTAAAAAATTATTGAAATTTGTAAATGAAATGTATTTAGTACAATAAGTAAATTTGATTATAATAATTCTTATATGATATTATTTGGATATAAAAATGTTATAAATCAATTAAGACAAATAGATAGAAAGATATGTTGCTTTACATGTATGAGTAAAATAACTCACACAGGTTTTATGTTACGTAAGGACAGGACATTTAAGCCAACAACCGAATCCACTGGTGTTTATTGTCACGAATTTTAAAGAATCTCTAAAATATACAACCTTAAATAGCCCAGTCCCAATAAATATATAATGTAAGTTTATTGCATTTTGATATTATTGTAGTCATAGAAGATATTACAAGTATATTTAACAACTTTATTGCGAATGGCACGCAAAGAGTTTACACATATGCGCGCAATAAACACCTTGAACGCATTTATAGTTAGCTAAATGCATATCACAAATTTTTTACAAAAATGAGTAGTAAGAATATCACGACACAGACAAAGTCAATATATATATCTAATACGATTCAATGTTTTTGCATAGGACTTACTAAAATTTTTATAACTATAAACTCCTTTGCAATATGAAATATTATATAAATCTTAATATACAAATTTTCAATATTAAATTCACTTTGGAAAATTGTTGTTCAAGTTATGGATAAAAAAGTGAATAACTTTGTATAAACGTAGCAACGCTGAAACTAGTTTGGAAAAAAATTTTTTTTGTAAACACTACATAAGTCATATAATTAACATACAAAATTGATAAAAACGCGATATTACATTAAAACAATCCCTAATAATAACTCATTAGTGGATGAAAAATTACAAAATTTATTACTTTTAAAATTCTATCTGAGTATACATACGATTATGATTTTAAAAAAATGATTTAAATCAATAGCAAATTATAATAAAACTCATCTTGAATTATATATACATTATGTTATTTCTTATATTATTTCTTATATTATTTCTCTTAAGTAGCAAATGATTTTCCTATTCTAAATTCTTCATCTATCTTTATCTAGGATTATTAACTATAGTATTTATATATTAATAGAATTATGATTAATATTTTATAAAGTGCATATGTTAAGACACAAAAAATATTTATGTTTTACGTTTCGTAATTGTAAAATTATAAATCTATTTTGTATGTATTAAAATCAGAATGCCTTAGAGGAATTTGTTCTTACAGTCTTAGCTGGTCCGTAAGTGTACACGTATATGAGTACATTTGCATTAATGACGTGCAACGATAGTTTTTAGTCGATTTTCTGAATAGAATTCACAGAATATGTTGCCTTTTATATTAGCATTCATATTGTATAAAAAATTTATTAGAATAATCAAATTATTCATTTTATAAAACTTTCTGTGTAAGAATAAACTGTTTTCTTCTTTGAACATTTACTAAAAATACGCCAAAAGTAATGTTCCATTAAGATTTTTTCACAAATTTTTTTTTAGTTTTTAGACTAATAAATTTGACACTGTTATGTTGTTACGAATTTTTCACCTCTTTCAATGGTGACTTTTGAGAGTTGAAATAAAGGTAAATCTAATATTTTATCATTTTGGATCATAATTGATAACTCTTTATAATTTTTTAAAAATATAGATTTGTAAAATATTTGAATTTCATTATTTTTCACTAATGCTATCTTTGAACTCCTAAAAATTTGTTATTCTATGAAGTATAAAAAATAAAGTTTCTATAATTATATCTATGCGAAGTTGAATAACGTTCTTTATTAAAAAAAATGTTTTAATAAATTAGGTGTATAATTCCTTGAAAATATCAAATTTATTTCATACATTTTCGATATATCAATAACTTAGTTCATATTAAATAAATCTGTTAGAATTTTCAATGTAAGCTTGAAAGTAGTTAAGTTGTAAATATTCTTGGAATAAGATTGTTCAAACTGGTTGAAATCATGAAATCATACCAGTTCAAATTATAAAACAAATAATTTTTTGTAATGAAACACATTGTATGAAGTAGGGAAAATATGGAGAAAATAAAAAAATGTGAGATTATATACTTTAAAGTTATGAGCAATAATTTAAATATAAGCGGGTAAATATGGTGCTGTATTTGAAGAAATGTCTGAACTAGCAATCTTATTTTTTGCTATGGTGAATGGGTTACCTTAAATATATTTTGATATTTTTAATTAAGTGCTGCTTATACTTACTTGAAGTAAATTTCTCTCATTTTAATTATTAAATTTCTTTTAAACTTTTTTACTTATACTTATTTAATTATTCTTAAAAAAAGGAAGTATTTAAATATTTTAGGACGTTTTATCATTTTCAAGTTTAAGAAAGTATTTCAATCATATTTTTATGTTTATTAAGTTATATTACTAGTTGTTAATTTTATGATGAATACAAGTTATTATAATACTGTACTAATAGTAAATATTTAAATCATTTAATTCGTCACCATTTTGTAAATCATCAATGATTTATTCATTTTACCGTATTATATGAAGTAACTAATTTGAAATCATAGTAATGTAACTTGTTTTAAAACTGTTACAAATATACATGGATATTTGAAATTTACTTTTATACTGTTAATCGAAGAATTTAACTAGAACAAAAATATTAAGTATCATCTGAAGAATTGAAATATTTACAATACCAGTAAAAATCACATAAATATGACGATTGTTATTCTTATTTTATTTGTCACTTATGATATGTAGAACATTTATAAAAACATATTAAAGGCTATACAAGTATTGATTTATAGATTCATTCTATAAATCAATACTTATATATATATATATATATATATATATATATATATCTATAAATCAATACTTATATATATATCAATACTTATATTATATATTATAATTATTATAATATATAATAATTATATATTAATTATTATATATAATTAATATATAATTATAATTAAAAGATTACTTATGGAAATATGGACATGCATAAATATCTTCAGTTTTATCGATTCGAAATTTGATTAATTTCTAACAACAGAATTCGCTGTAAAAAGCAATACTTTTAATTAATTTAATTTGAAAATTTTTTCTTGAAAAGAAAGGATATTTCCTTCAATTATGGAATATATTTCTACTGTATACAGTAGAAAATTCATATTAAATTAAATCCTACAAGTCCTCCTATTTTGTATTTTCGTGTTGTTACTGATCGTTATATATATTGTCGAAATATACACTAACTTTTCGAAACAAAAGACTTAGACGAACTGCAAAATACTTTATATAAATAATCTTATGATTTAAATGACGACTCTCATTCATAAGGATTTTCCTAATAAATAAATTTATTTCAATTCAACAAATCAAGTAAGTCTACATGGAAAAATCATTGTCTAGACGAGGTTTGTAATAGATCAGTTAATTAAATAAAAAGACAGTACATCAATGTCTTTTTTAAAGCATTCAAATAATAGTACTGATATCCTAGAGAAAACCTACAAAAAATGCCTACAAGAAGAGTCATATGCTAATCAATAAATGCGAAATCATTAGTATATATGTTAGAAATTGTGACACATGATTTTAAATAACAGGTTAATGAGCTTCAAATCTAGAGCTATTTTGTTATTTTATAAGGAATTATAAAGCCTTTTGAAAAACACATGAGTGACTCCGGTTAATCTGTAATGTGTAAATTTGTGCTTGCTGTATCTAAAAAGTTAATCAGGTTACAAATATTGACAAACGTAGATAGATTTTTTACGAAAGCAACGCCACTGACTTTGGAACGTCCTCCAAATGATAATATGAGACGTATGCATTTTTTACCAGCGAAGGGATTCATAAAGACTAAAGGAATAGTCCTTTGGTCGAAAGTCACATAAGTTAGACGACACATATGCTGATATGCTATATAAATTAGAAATGAGATCAAAGTACATTAGATAATTATTAGTTTAAGGAATTTAAGTTTGTCTTACAATGGTTTATTTCGTCCCGGCTTGTACTGGACTCATTGGTAAATATAGGTTATATTGACCGAGTTTACCGCAGATGCTAAGAGGGAAGGAAGGACACCCCGTATTAATCATATATAAATATTGTAGCTTTGTGGGAACGTGTTAATACACCAGCGTCGTGGTGTCACTTTCTGATAGAGAAATAAGTATTAAATATTATAAAAAATAATTATTATAAGAAATAACACACAATTATTTTACAGTATTGTATTAAGGAAGCGACAGAGAAGCACTTAGTTTATAAAAGAAAAAGCGCTCTAGAAATGAAAGGGCAATGAAATGTTGATCGCGACCAAGTTCGAAAGTGTTTTGCGCCATTACTATTGGTACGCCCACACCTCTGACCCAGTTTCGACTTTCAGAATTAATAAAATTAAAGGCAAACTTGCAGTTTCTATATAGCTACTTGATTTCTCTAACCTACCAAAAACGAGGTTGATGACTACGAGACGAATATGTTTAACGATTTACGATAAAAAGTTAATACACTCAAAATTCATTTATTGTAATGCACTTTAATTCAATATATCAAGACATTATCAAGTATACGTATTTTTGTACTATGTAGAGAATTCTACAACATTATTATATTTTAAAAGTTAGCATTTTTTTAAGAGTGCAAGCTTTTATTATAAATTACATTAAAGGCACAATAAAAAATGTCTAATATATCATTCTCAAACTAGAAACTGTACTACTTATCACGTGTTAATAAGTATTGCAGGTTATTCAAATGATTAAAATCTAAAAATAAAAACATAAACAGTTCAATAAAAAGTATACTTGTAGAATTCAAAGTTTATTCAATTTTAAAAAGACGTCTTTTGATTTTTTTTAAAGAACCACATATAATTATGTAGCTTTTGTACTAAATCTATATTTAAATAAATTATTCCATAAATTGTGCATTTTTTAATAAGATGACTTGCATTAAACATAAAAATCTTTACGATTATATTAGTAATACTTTTATTAAGAAAAATTAATTTTATTTTAATATCTGTTAAATTTTACTTTTATTAGAATAATATCTAGTACTTAGTTTTTTACTACATGTATTTACAAAATAAATTTAATAATTTTTATTTCTCTGTTCACATAAAACTAAAGTTCACGTAAAGTGTAAGATTTAACTGTATTTTAAATAATTATTCAACATAAAAATTTATACATACCTTATTTATAATACATAAACCTTATTTTAATAAAATATTTATTATAATCAAACGTTTAAAATAAATAATATTTCAATAAATAAGATATTCTATTGCATGATAATGAATTTAAAAATTAATTTCTATATTATTTTATTTCATATATTTTAAATTTGTTCAATTTTCTATTTAAAAAATAGAGGGCTAAATTTTTTATGGCATTTAACAGGCAAAACTTTAATGTATACTTCAGTAGATTTTAATTTATTATTTTCTTTGTATGAAAAATATGTAATTTTATTACAATTCTCAGAGTATAGAAACAGTACAATACTTTTATAATATTATAGATTTAATTAGATTTAAGATTAAAGTCAACCTGTGTACTAAAAAAAATTATAGTTGATTTTTTTTTCATTTAGAAAGATATTTAGAAATACACTACAACATTAATAAATATGATAATTATCCTTTAAACATTTTAAGAATTTGAAATATTTTCTGTATATCGTTTTATATTATATGGAATAGCATTGATAAGATATAAAGTTTTTGAAAATATTAGTTAAATTTCTTGAAATGTTTTAAAAATATATTAAATTTAGAATTTCATATTTACAGACAAAATAATTTATTTATTTGAAATCTGTATATTGTAATTATAATTATAATTATATATAATTGTATATGTATACGTAATTATGAATTTTTTTTTATTATGATTTAAACGAAAGTCTTCTATTTTTACAAACGAGTTTTTCAGTAAATACCGCCACGGAAAATTTTTCTAATTTCTGTCAAAAACTCAATTAGTTATATATACATTTTTTATAAACAATTGTATTAAGAATAAAAATAGCTTCTAAGAAATCCTACAATTCTTCTGCTATTCTATAATTAAAATTAATGTTATCATTAATGTTATGCAAAATTAGTCCTATAATTGTTATTAAAATGTATAGAAAAAGAATAATTTTTTAAAAGTTTTATTCCAGAAGCTAATTTTACCTTAAACATCAAATCAAACTTATTTTGAAATCTACCATTCACAATTTTTAATGGATTTTATCAATTTTTATATATTACATTTATATGTATAATGATGATTAAACAAAAATTTCATTACATCCAATGTCTTTCCAATAATTACTTTTAAGTAATTTACCTAGAAATTTTTTTAATTAAAAAATTTATTTTTAAAAATACAACGGAAAAAATCTTTATTAAAGATATTTTTAAGCAATAATGCAAGCAGCAAACGTTATATAGAACTATGTGGCTATGTGTTCTTATCCCTGTTATTGACAATTCTTCTGCTAATATCGTCCATATCTTCATTCACTCACTTTGCACCTATAAAATTCTCATTATCAACCACGTATGTTTAAAATCGTATACCATCATGAGGTAGTATTCGTACTGTTAGGATTACGAAAGATAAGCCATTTGAATTTTTCACAGTAAACAGTATGCCATAAAACGCGTATTCATGGGCACAAACTGGTATCCTCGTATTTAATCTTTATAAATAACAGTATATAAAAATAAAATACAAGTATGGATTGCAGAAGTTATGTTTTCATAACTCATACGGTATCAACTTGTTTTTGTAACATAGTTAAAATAACAAAAACAAGTTTAATAACGTAAGAATATTATTATCAAGACAAGGCTTTACACTTAGTTTATTCGTGTAGATGAAATTCATCTTTAATTGAATTCTCAACAGGAATTTTAAGATTAGTAAAGTATAGGTTAATTTAATAAAAAATTTCTAATTATTAACAGCGTTTCAAAATCAAATGTTTAAAATATAATTAAAAATATGCTAATTACATATATTAAATTAGCTTTAATATATGTAAACCGCAGATGTAAAATTTTCTTGTATAATTTTTAATATTTGCTTTTTAAAAAATATAGTTTTTTATTGGTATTAAAAATTATTGTATTCAAATGGATTAAAATACATTTTTAACAAAGCTTTAATTATTAAAATTAATAACAAGACACATAGTAAAATTATAACGAACTGTTCATAAAATTTAGTTAATTTTAGTAAAATTAATACAATTACGAAATTTTTTGTTTTGTCGTTGTCAACATCTTCTACATAGTATACAAAACTTTTTCGTAAACAAATTTCGTATTTCCAACGTACATATATACATAAGTATATGTATGCTATAGATCTTACATAAGCGCACTCAGTAGAGTAGTCAAACTTCTATTTCTATGTGAGACAGTAAAAAATACATTACATTGCAATAACATAATGCATTTTGTAATATAGAAGACATATTTCAATAATATTTATTTGAACACTGTAAACAGGATTATTATTTTCGTTATTAAAGCATTAAATTTTGTTGTTGTTATTAGAAGACAAAATGTTAATATAATTTTATAAGTAAATGAACGGACACGTACATTTAAATGATAAATTTTAAACCATTCCAATAATAAAAAAAAATTAATTTAGTTTAATTAAGATTTATTTTTAAATTATTAAATAGTATGTGCGTGCGTGCGAGCCCCAAGAAATAAAAGAGACAATTCAACGAATACTTTCAAATTATATTAAGAATCTTATTTTGATGAAAAATTAATAGAAAATTTATAATTATAAACTATTAAATTCTACATAGAGTTTAAGAAATTGAAAAATATGTAAAATATAAGTAGATTATAACTATAATTATAACTATAATTAAAATTATAAAAAAGAATTTCATAATTAAAGAGATATTATAACTAATAAGTAGAATTTATTAATATAAATTATTGTCAATATATATTATATATCAATATTGTATACTAATATATTAATTACGACTATCTTAAAAAATATTTTATTCTTTTTATAATTACAATTATCAATGTTAATCTGATGATGCATTAAATAGTCCAGTTTCATCAGCAAATCTGTTAATTTATTAAGTTTGTATGAAGTGTTTCACCCTAAACCAGTATTTATCAAGCATAGTCCAAAAAATTGTAATATTTTATAATAATTGAAATGAATTCTCATCTAAATCGGAAGAAATACATTTTAAAAATTCCACCAAATTTCTATTCCCTACTACCTTAAAACGATTAGTATAAAAAATACATCCATGGCTTCTAATTTTTTTGTTACTTAATTTAAAAATTTTTTCAATAAATGTTATTTATTTAATAAAAAGATAAAAGAAAATTTTAATAAATATTTGATTAGAAATATGTTATTACATAATGAAAAAATAATTTTTAACGAATTAAAACCTACTTAATATATGTTTTGTAAACATGAATGAAAAAAATTTTAATTGATAATAATAGCATAATTATTTATAAGTTAAAAAAAGAATTCTTGTTATATCATATTTAAACAGGTTACATATATACAATATATGTTAAAAAAACTAGAAATTATACTCCAATAATAATTACATATTATTGTTTTTCTAATCATTTTTTACTATATATACTATATACTACCTTTATATTTTACATTTTATTATCTAGTTTTAAATATAATTTAAATATTATTTTGTTTAAGTTACTCTAAAAGAATAATATAAATGATTAAATTACTGTATTTTTATGTATCACAGTTTAATTGTATTATATCATTTCTTATATGATAATATAAAAAGCATTTATTATGATTAAGGCATAATAAAGTTATTGCTTTTCTGAAATTCTTTGTACACAACAGCATTTTGCAAGCATTTATAAACTCAAAAACCGATCGTCACACATGCTTATGTTTATTAAAGTTAATAACATGAAAAAAACGATATGGTTTAAGCAGTAAAAGAAAGTGAAGATATAATTTTTGGTCGTCATCTATATAAACAAAATACTGAACAAAAAGAAAAATTTACCGATGAGTCCGTGTTTATACAGAAATATTCTTCGAGTAATCATAATTTAAACATCGTGTATGCATATAATTGCGTCTCGACCAGACTGCTTTACATAAAATTGTACGTGCCTTGTAATTCACATTATACGCCTCTTTCGCATTCGATGATCGATTTGAGGTTATTGTAGCTCGCTTTAACAGATGTTTTCTGTCAGTTCGAGGGTACCTTCGAATGTGCTACTTCTATTTTGTCTCTCTAATAATCTTTCTCATTAGCATTAACTATATTTTAGCTTGCAAAAGGTCAACATTTATTATATATTAATGAAACGGACAAAGGCAAAATTATAACCAATCACTTGCAATAGTCGCTATGAAAGCGAATGAAGCCAGCGTGTAAGAGAGTAAGAGCGGCAATGCATGAAAGAAAACGCTTGATGCATGGGCATATGTATTCACACATGAATGTCAGGCGTAACCAAGAGAAAGGGAATAAATACACCAGAATGAGAGTGCGAGTGAATTGACATGAGATATAGAAAAATAGTATACATAAATAAGAGAGTAAGATGCGAGACAAAAGGCGATAAGGGAGGGGAGAGGAGAAAGCGATACAAATAGAGAAATAAAAAGCCGTTTTTAAAAAGGGAAACTTGGTCGAACACATGCAGCAGCAACAGGACGCAACCAATATAAAGCGAGACACAAAGAGCTTGATTGGAGAAGTGTATTACACTTATATACGAGACAGAGAAGCTGCATTTCGACACGCATGTACTTATGCAAGTACACGTGCATGCGTGTGTTTTACGCCAAAATGCACGCGTATATACGCATGCACTGAATAGAAACTTGAACATTCAGAGTAGTCGGCGAGCTGATATTTTGAGGTTACCTGAAACAATATCCCCAGCAGTAGTTACTTCGGATGTCATATCTATGGTCTGCTGTTGCTGTTGGTGATGATGTAGTTGAGATGATGTAGTCAATTCAAGACTTTTTGTATTGACTTCAGTAACTAAAAGAATTGTGGGTCTAGCCATGGTACCAGTGCTCTCTAAATCTATGACTTCGGGACCTTGAGCACTACCACTAGCAGTACCACTACTGCTCAACGACGTTGCCATTCTAGTTTCATGCATCATAAGCAAAATAAGCAACTGACAGTATCGTTCACAATATCAAAAACTCAAAGTAAATCCACAACTGGAGTACAACCTTGTCTCTCGAAAGCTTCAATACACTCAGACTGTTCCTTCTTTTTTGAGTCTAAGAGGATTTTTCACTTTATCTGGAGTACTCAAATAAAAAGATCTTGAGAAGGAAGATTTAATATAATAATGTAAAGCAGTAAATATAAGAATGATAAAACTGTAGATCTAATTAAGAGACTAAACTTTTTTTCATTGAGTTTCTCATGACACGCATATATAATATAAAAAATAATGTAATTAATTAGTAAGTCGCGCACTAGGAGACTTTAGTTAACAAAAATAGTCTTCCGATTATTCTATGTGCCTCAAAGTGTATAGGTGTGGGTGGGCATGTGCATGCACACACACACACACATACGTGCATACGTGCCATGTATCAAGTGCGGTGCGTACGTGTGCGTGTAATGCGGCACACACGTCGTAAGAGAGCAGAAAAAGCGTATCGCTGTTCTTTCTTTCTCGGCGAGATTGTTGCTCTTGGCAAGGGTCACGGTACTGTAACTCTCTTTCTCAATCTCTCACGGTCAATATTTTATGCTTCAGGCAGACATCAAATTTCTCATAGCGGTGGCATTTGACATAATAATCATCGTCATTATCACCGCGGGGGAAGAGCGACACTGCCGCCGCCACAGCGTGTTTTCTGACAAGGCTCCTCGTTTTCTTTGTACGCTGATTTTTCGTTGCGTCTTCCCAGTCAATGTTGTTTATTATTCGATATCTCAGATATCTTGACCCATTCGATTCTTCTTTTAGTGACACTGCTAATCAGCAACTCAACTGTTGATGTTGCCGGTAAGTACAACGACAGAGAAGAGAGAAAAAAATCAAACGTTAGACAAATGTAGGTCTGTAGGACACTTCACTTACACACTATGCTTTGCACGGGTGGGGTTGGGGGGCCCTGTTTCCTCGACTCCCGCAGATAACGCACACCAATGTACTTTTCGAGTCAAGCGAGTGTCTCACTAGCTTTAATCTTGTCCTTGGATTGTCGTTTCAGTAAATTCCTATTGCCGAGCTTGTCTCGTAAATGCTGCCGTTGCTCCTTTAGGCTGTTTTCTGTTCTCTTTATCTTTCTCTATTTCTCATTATATTTGCGTTCGTTACCACCGCCGTAGGGAAACGTACAAACGTGCTTGCACGGATAGGTTTATGATGACAGATTGACGGTTACTAACATCTGTCCCTGACCGTTCCCGACGGTCAAGTTTATATCAGTAATCCACTGTCCTTTTCTCTTTTTCTACGGAGGTTAGTACTACTGCTGCTAACTTAATAGTGCTGTCAGCATATACAGCTATATAGAAAATGAAATTGAAAGTGTAATATTACATTATTAATGGCTTATACCATACGCATTAATTATGTAAACTTATTTATAAGCAATAATTATGTCACTCTAAATTCTATATTTAAATCATATATTATCAACAAATCAGTAATCTACTTTTATATAAAGGCTTTACTTTTTTATTAGATATATTGGATTAACAAGATTATGACGTAACAAGTTTCGATGTTTAAAAATTGCATTCGATTGTGTAAGTATTAAAAATCGTTTTGTTTTCAATTAAAAAATTTGAAAAAATAATCAAGAATGATTTGAACTCTTATTATTTTTTATATCTGTTAGCATTTAATATTTTTATACTATATGGATATTTAATCGTAAAGCAAATAGGATTTTTGACGCCTTACAAGCGGTATTTGATTGTTAACTAAATTTTTATAATATTTAATATCATATGTTATACATACTCACATTCTGCAATCAGAATCTCATCCACACTGCTTAGTCTGCCACTGATTTGTATTTTCTCGTTTTTCACATTAAGAATCATCTCTGGTAGATATTTACAGATCCTAGAGATTATGTTTCTGTTAAAACATACCTTTGATTAATATACTTAAACTTTTTTGAAAATTGTTTCCACAGCTACCATTTTTTTTGCTATTTTACGGATAAAAAAATTGCAAACTAGTATAATTAAAAAAATTTTGAGGTTAAACCAAGATTTTCTATAGATATTTTCGTTATTGTTGTAAGAGTACTCTTAGATTAAGAATTTTAAATGTTAAACTTGAAATTTTTAAATTTCGTATACGAGTTTGCATTAAGTTTGACAATTATTTTTAAAATTATCTTTTAAATGTACTTCTGAAAAATTTTTGTTTAATAATTGTGTTCAGATCGTCACAAAAATTTTGAGCTTATCAGGCCTGCCACGACTTTAGGTGCTATAAATTGTACGTTGTAAAAGACTCCATAATCCATTTATCGTATATAGTACCAACGTCATATTATTTCTGAGAATGCTGACTCATATATTTAGAATTAATTTAAAAACTCGACATGATTTACCTTTTTCTCTTTAGATATTAAAATTTCAAGATGATAAGATTAAAAAAACTTTTAAAAATATTTAAAATTAATGTAAAAACAGTATTATATGTATATACATTTCATATGTAAAAAATAGTTTTAAATGATTTTAAAGAACGCGAGCGAATTAGATTTTACGTATAATGTACGCTCGACCAATTTTACGTGTGCAAGCTTTATGTATTATGATCGGTTCCATGTCAACTTTATGTAATATATGAAACTTCTTAATAATTATATTACTTAAAATACTAATATATACTGTTTACTCGTTAAAGCTTAAAGATTAATAAATACAATTTTGAAGAGAATAATTATCTACAATCGTTACGTTTCCTTTATCAAATTAATTCTATAAAATCTGCATAAATATTGCTCTTATCTCAATTTATTAAACAACAATAGATGAGGCATACTATAAAAAACAAAAAATTTTTTACAAAGTAAGTATACTTACTTTAAAATAAACAAATTTAAAACTATTTAAGGTTTCAAAATTAATATTTCCGTGATTTTCATTTCATTAAATATTGGAAGCCTATATAAATTTATAATTATTTTTTTATTTATTATTTATTGTTTGATTATTTTATCTGTTTAATTATTGTAATTTTATTTATTGATAACGTCCATGTTATCTTCAGAATATTCTTCAAATTACTATAATTTGTTTTTATTTTAAGCCAAGTTTTTTCTGAAATTTCGAAATATAATTTTTCATTTACTTTTTTCAGAAAATTAAAAAATTTGGGGCAAAAAATATGCAGTTTACCTATCTTTTATTATTAGGTACTTTATGCTTTCGCCCTGAAATTTTTTTAACCAAATATTCAACAATAAGTTTTATTAAAAAATCTGTCATATATTAATAAATATTTCTATTTGTTTGAAGTTCAAATATCATACCTCTATGTTAGTATTGATGTAAAATTTAGATTTTACATTAATAGTCGAAGATTATTAATCAAAGGTTTTCACGGCGTTATAGCTTACGCAAATTACATATCTCACTTGTTGTTCTACTTATTTTTAGTATCAGAAAGGTTATTCATAAAATTATTGAAAATATGATAAAATATTCATAGAATGGATGGTTAAATATATATTCTTAGAATAGGTCAGAACTTTTTCAAAATTTATTATAAAAAGTTTTAATAAAATGATTTGAAAGATTTTATAAGAAGAATTTTGTTAATTTAATAAATATTAAAATTAACAATTAAAATTTGCAAAAATATAAATATAAAAATTTAAGAAACTATAAAAATTTCTTTACTAGTACTACTTATATAAAACGATTTAGAGTTACATTTGTTCATGTTTACTTAATAGTTAATCAAATTAACACATGATGAAAAATAGTCAAATTAAAAAATGTAGAAGAATATAATATTGTTTGTTATATTCTTCTAAAATTGTTCAAAAACTTGAAATTATTATTAAACATTGTCTTAAAATAAAAGTATTCGAATACATGAAGTAAATTAGATTTTTAATTTTCGATTCTTTATAATACATTAAAAACGGATGACATATATGCGAATCAATTTTTCAAAAAAAAGTGAAACTAAAATTTACGTTTGATGACATTTGTGAAAAAATTATTATGAAAAAATGTACGTAACATAATTTGTATGCATATATTTAATTTTTTAAATAACAAATGAAGTCTAAAGTAATTAAGAACATATAGACGGAAGAAGATATCTAAAAATTGGTGTAAAATATTACAGTTTGCTTTCTATAAAAATGTGAAAACATGTAATAATCTAAGAAAGATTCAGCTAATAATTCTTTTGTTAACAGATGCAAAATATTAAAAATTCTGATTGTTTTTAGACAGAGTTAAAAAAACTATATTTATAGTATTGTAGGTAAAAGTGTACGCCGTATTAAAAAGGTATCTCTTATTGTATGAAGTCTGAATGTAACTCTTATTTGAAAATAAAAAGAATTTTACATTCTAATTACTTTACTTAATTCGGAGATTTGGAAACGTGCATAAAATTACCTATTCGGACATAACTGTTCCTTATGCGAGTATTACTCAATCCACTATTATTAAAAAAAAATTTTTCTTTTAACTCTAAAAATACTAAATTTAATAATGAAATATAATCTGTTTTGTTTCTATTATTACATACGTTTTACAGTGTAAAAAGTAAATTTCAAACAAATATTTCTAAGACTCAAAGTATACAGAATAAAAGCTATTAGAAAAACATTTCCTTCACAAGTTATATTTTTTAAGTGCCTGGTAAGATACAGATTGACAAAAGTATAATTGAAAAGAAGGATTTAAGAAATAAATTTGGAAACTGTCGTATTTAGTGAAAAAACAAAATCGGCACATTTATCTTTTCTTTTTATAATAAGTCTTTATAAATATTAAAATATAATAATATTCGAATACAGAAAATCGCTTCAATTCGTAAGAGATAAAGAGGAATGATTGTTACGTAATCAGCATTTGTATTCATTTTATCCGACAGGGTAAACTTTTTAGGTTTCACTTTTTATGTAGTACTTAAATACTTAACTACATGTAATGTAACTTCAGCGGTTGGTTATAAAATTGGGTGTAAAATAATGCAGAAGAAACTCGAAGACTCAAAGCGTAGAAAGAATAACATCTCGATAAGATGATAGCGTGGTGAACTCGGCTGAAATACACCTAGTGATCGGTAGTACATCTTTGCTCGCGTTTGGTTCATCGACAGTTTGAAGGAAAGAAAAAAAGAAAAAGAAGGGAAAAAAGAAAGGTAGTTCTCTGCTCGCACTATTAGTATACTCTGAAAAAGTAGGTCAGGTCACGTCAGGTGTTACAACGTTCAGCAGACCGGCCCGATTATGGGAGCGTTTTCTCACAAACACTGAGAATGTTCGCGAGTGCCAATGCATTCGTATGTGTAAGTAAATTGCATAAGTCGTTAGGTACGAGTGAACGACTGCGGCAACGCTCCAAAAAATATATGTATGAGTAAAGTATGCGTACAGAGCTGTTTGCCGAGTGTGCGGCCCGTTTTACTAACGAAAGTGCGCAATTAATGTAATTCGTACAAATATATTTGTATGTGGGATTGCGTCTACAGCCATCCTGGAAGTCAATGATTTTGTGTCTTATTTCGCACACTCTCACAACTACTGTCTGTCCCTTCTAGTCTGCACAATTGTAGAGCAATTCCATAGGCAACTTTTGTCTTTTTTACTTCGTACAAGAAAGTCGATAAAGAGTTCTTGCGCGACTCATCCAAGTATTGTTAAATCATTTAATCATCCTTTTTCAATGTATTAAACTTCACCTTTCAAAGAAATTTAAATATTATTATTATTCATTAAATTGTTACTATAAAAATGAATTTAAATATTGTTTCAAGAAAATTTCAATTATATGCCTTAATACGTCTTATGCAAAAACTTTTATACGCGCAAAACCCTTTGAAAATACAAGTATTATTTTAATATTAAAAAACATAATCATAACTCCGCGTTAGAAAATGTTACGATAATAATTTACAAAATTTATTACAAAATTCTTTGTAATATATTCCTCGAAGATACTCGAAATAATTAAACAAACTAAATTTATTTATGCAGACTATGACAAAATATTTATTACATACTTGAAAAGTCAAATATTTTCTATAAAAGAATTTGGTTGCTATTCAATATTCTCGAATGTTTGAATAAAAATATTTTATAAATACAAATTTTCAAAAAATGTTGGGAATTTTTCATTTAAAAATTTTAATTACTTAAAATAATTATATGTGTTCTTTTATTATGACATTTATTCTTCAGTGATATGTATCTAAAAATTTTTGTTATAGCTCCTGTATAGTAGGTTTAAAAAGAAGCTTTAGAAAATAGAAACAGAAGAATGTGCATCTAATAATAAAGAATGAATAATAATAATATATCTATCCATAGATACTCTTAATAAAAACAGCTTGCTGCCCAATGATTTTCCCTTCCATTAAAACATATTATCCCTTTGACTTTTATCTTAGCTTTTACATTCTTATTTACTTTTGCTTTTTAAATATTTTCTATAATTCTTATATAAAATCAGATTCAACCAAATTTTTTAATTTCTTAGTTATAATAAATGTGTATTTTATTAAATAAGCAAATATGTTTTATTTTTTTAAACAGCCTTTACGATTCAAAGCAATAATACTACATTTTTCCGCTATGATGTATCTATTCATTTTCTATAAATTATTTCCTTAGTTGTACAAATTTAAAATTAAGCGAATTGCACAACTGTTATGAAAAATTACTTTGTATTAAATTTTTAACTACTCAAAGTCGAGTGTATATTCTTGTATCAGTTTCGATTTTCGGTTTTAATAAATATTATCTTTATATGGTTTATAATAATAATCTTTGATCCTTGATTTCAAAAAATATTTGCCTCGTGTTTTATATACAATTCCTTCTTTTACATCTTAAGTTACAATAAACGCTGTAATATTATTAGCACTTTTGACTAAACGAATTGTGTATTAACCAAAAAATGTTAATAAAAGCCTAATTAAAAAATTATGAATTTATGTGTGATTATAGTAATGATTTTTTTGTACATAATTCATTGTTAAGTGTGGTACAATATTGTCTCTTTAAGTAAAACATAATTGGAATAGGTGTTTTTTTAGTACCTTGAAAATTTGTTCAAAGATATATGTATAGTTTTTTAAAAATGGTATTAATTATTTCATTATTTTAGTGTAGTTTCATGATTGAATTCTTCGTTATTGTAAAATAAATATTACAGTAAGTATATTGGTTACTTTAATTGTTACATATATGAGCGTTTTAAAATTTGATTCCGCAATCGTGTTTATAAATAGAAAAACAAGTAAAGGAAAATTATAGATGAAAATAAATTCAACAATTCGAACAAAACAATGATTTATTGATACACTATTTACATTAATTACATACTTATATGCAAATGCGACGTGTGACAACACATGTTTCACTGTTTTGTACAGGAAAAACGCGTTCCTCTCTAGGGATGGCGACACAAGTTAAACTTCGCAGTATATCAACGCAGTATTCAATTTTCCATTGAAAGAATATGCGGCTCTGTTGGAATGGTGACGTGAGCTGTACTCTGCAGTATTACTACGTATGAGAATGAGAGCAAAAATCTTAATATATAGAAAAGTCGTGGCTTTTTTTTACTTGACATGCTATGTATACTAAAGAAAGTTATGACTAAGTAATGATGAGAAGTAAGCAATAAACAGCAACGGTTGGCATTGAAGTATAGTAGTTCCCTGAAATTGTGGCTAGATTACGTTGGAGAAAATGAAAAAGAAAAGAAAAAGTAACACAACGTAACACACGAAGTATATTTGAAACATGAGAAAAAAGCACAATCGGAATTTTTTTATTTTTTTTGCGAGAAATGCGATGTATTGTTAAGTATCTACTTCCTATTGTATTTTTTTTGTTTCTTCAGAACATGGTAATTTATATATGAAACTTATAAATGTAGACAACACTTATTGTTTTGTTTAGGCATAGTTCGTGTTTCATAAAATTTGAAGTATATTCCCTAATTTATAGCTTGACAATGGGTGCACAAGTAAACTGATTATGCGCGTTATTCATTCGAAGAATAGAGATCAAAAGCACCCCTAGAAAATATCAGTTTGCTATATATTATAACTCGAAAAATACTAACATAATATAAATAGTAACACAAATCTACACGCTTCTATAATTTCACTTCTCCGCTAAAATTAAAGACATAACGTTAAAAATAAAATTATTGTTTTAAATTTTGTTTTAAAATACCTGGTTATCGTCTGTTTTTGACATGGTTTGATATGTAAATATTTGTTGTTCGTATTCTAAATTTTAATTTACATCAAATTCGTTAATGTAAATTTATTTTTTTTAGTAAATCATTTTTTGGATTATTTTTTGTTATTTATTTTTCTTTTAACAAATATGGAAAAAAGATAATTCAGGTTTTTACTAAAGTCAGATTAGTTGTAATATTAACGATTTTTTCGTCTAATAATTAAAAAAAATAATTTTTATAATAAAAACTTCAGTAAATAATATAACTTATATCGAGTAAGAATACAGGTTAATTTTTTGGCATTGATTTTCATTCTCCAATAATATGTTCGCATTTTCGATAAATGTTTTAGTTTATGGCTCAATAGCCCGAGATTTTCAAAATTTAGATTGAATGTTTTATGTAGTAAAAAAAAGTGTAGTGTACATATAAAACAATAAAATCGGTCGTAGGGTTGGAAAAACCATGAAGGTTCTCAACCCATTTGTCTGTTACAAGAAGATTAGGTGGCGACGCTCTTGCTGCGGCTTATACCGAACGACGGTATGATGTTGCGGCGTGTACGCATCAGAGCCGAGAGTTAAACCAGATATGACTACCATCTCTCCTTTAGGACGGTAAAATAATGCTCCTGAAAGGTGAGGAGTTGAAGATGATGCACTCGTGAGGAGATTGCTAGAAGATCACCTGTAATTTGCACCACCGCGAGTGAATCTCTCTGTCGCAGATCATTGATGACAATACAAAATTCGACCACGTCATATAATATTTGGACGCGAATTACGTTCACGAAGTCGAAAATGTAATCTGCAACCTACCAGCGGAAAACGAATATGAGGCGATTAAAAATTTACTTATTAATCACGCGAGTTCGCAAACTTCTGAAGACGCAAGAACTTGGAGACTGCACGACCTTACAAATTGGACTACATTTAAAACACAAGCTGGCGCCTCCATAGACGATAAGCTTTTAATGGAAATGTGGACTAATTGCTTGCCCACACAAACGCTGCGAATTTTAGTTTCCGTATCAGATTGCGATATGCTTAAATTTGCTGAACTCGCATATCAAATTCAAGTAATCTTAGCAGATTGAGGACAAAATGCAAACATCGTCGTAACCGCTGCAGCTTCCAAGGACAACACATCAATAATCCTAGAGCGAATGGAGCAGATGAAGCGAACTCATGGTACTCATAGACAATTCGCGGAGACTGCGATATCATTCCCGTATTTCGCCACGCAGTCCGCCGCGTAGCCAAACGCGAAACCGTACTAACAACCAAAACCATGAACTTTGATAGTTCCACTACAGAGTTGGCGAAAGGTCTACCCAATGTAGGTCTCTATACAAGTGAAAAACGGACAGGACCGTTGAGAATAACGGCACAATTTAGTAGTCTTAAGAACTGCCGTATTTTCGTTCCAGGTCGTGGATAAATACAGCACGTGATATCTCATTAACACAGGAACTTATGTAAGCGTGTTTCTGTAATTCTGTATTCCAGGTAAGGTGTAGCAAACCAATTACGTTTTATAGGTAACAAACGGAATTTATATTTCGACGTACGGCAGCACTACAATAAATTTAAACCTGAACCTTTGTCGAAATTTTCTGCGGACCTTAATAGTGGCCATCGTTGACAAAAAATATTTGCCGTTAACCGGTATGGATTTTCTGACGCGTTAAAATCTTTTTGTAGACGTCAGAAATAAGCATTAGTTGATGGCACGACGAAACTGAAAACTCAAGGACAAAGTGTAAAGTGTAAACAAAATACATTAATAAAAACTGTATAGGCAAACTCTAAATATCATAAATTGATTTTGAGTTTTCTAATTTCACGAGAATTTTTTTATTTTATTGTTCGGAGGTAAAAAACACGATTCGGCATCAAATCGAAATTGACCGCCACTTTCAGAAAATTGCAAAGACTTGCACTCGACCTTCTGAAAGTGGCAAAGGACGATATCGAGATAATACTGCATCAAGGAATAATCCTACCGTCTAAAAGCTCTTAGTTTACACCGATACACCTCACCCGGAAAAAGGATGGGAAAACCTGTCTATGCGCTGATTTTTTTACGTTGAATGTGAGGACGAAACCTGTCACGAATCTATGAAAAAACCATGATAATAAAGTGATAATAAAGTCTTTGGCTTATATGAATATTTTTTTACCCCATTCGAATTTTGAAATGTGAGTCAAACATGTCAACGATTCGATGATAAGATTACTCGCGGATTAAATTTTGTATATCCAGATATGATCATTTTGTTATTTTCTCTAAAAATGAAGATGAACAATTAAAGTATTTAAAAACATTACTTAATATTTAAGCCAGTACAGAATTACTATAAATCCGACAAAATACATTTTTAATGTCAAAAAAATTAAAAGTTTCAGCCACCAAGTAAACAAGGCCGATATAAGACCCACCGAAGAGTATACGAAGGTGATCTCGGAATTTCCAAAACCTAAAATTATTAAGCAATTAAAAAGGTTTTTTGGAATTATTAACTTTTACAGACGCTTCGTAATTGCAACTGTGAGACAAATGCAACCCTTAAATAGTTTATTAGAAAGAGTGAAATCCGTAAAAACAGCGAACATGGAACGATGTGGCGATAAAGGCTTTTTTTTAAATTAAAAATAAATTAAAGAAGGCTGCAATGCTTTTGCACTTGCTATCTAGGGCACCTTTAAGGATTGCAGTCGATTCATCTGATTACGCAATTGGCATTGTTTTGCAGTAAAAAGCAAACAAACGATGGAAACCATTATCTTTCTTTAAAAGAGCCTTTTCTCCCTCACAATATAAATATAGTGTGTATGATCGTAAATTAGCAATTTACTTGACGATAAAATATTTAAACATTGGGTTGAGGGTTACGATTTTGTGCTATATATGGATCACAAACCGTTGACGTTTGTGCGCAACCAAAATCTGCAGAACTGTTCTCTACGACAATTCCGCTACTTTGATTTCATAAGTCAATTCACAACAAATATAAGATACATTAATATAAGATACATTACAAATATAAATACAAAAATAACGTAGCGGATTACTTATTTTGTGTTAAGGCGGTAACATTAACGCCGGATTTTGAAGAGTTTTCAGAAGCGCATTTAATTGACAAACAATTAAAAAATATTTTAAATAAACCGAATGAATATTCGCTTAAACTAAAAAAAATAATGTATCTGGAGGCAAATGTAAGTATACATTGAGACATCACGAGCGAATAAATTCGACCCTATGCTCCTGAATATAAGTCGAACCATGTTTAATTCTTTGCATGGATTTTCTCGTCTGAGAATCCGTGCAACTCAGTAATTAATCATGGATTGATATGTCTGGCCGTTGAATAACAACCTTTTGTAACCGACAGTTCGAATCTCAATTGTTCCTCGAACTTATGCATGGTTTAATTATGATAGAGTTAAGGTATTTACAAAAAACCTTCTACTATCCGCAAGCTAATAGAATGATAGAGAGATTGCATCATCACCTGAAATCGGCAATAAAATGCTACGCGACGGAAAAATGGATCGAAATGGGACCAATTATCTTACTCGGAATGCAAATGGCTATTAAGGAGTATTTGGAAGCGACGACAGTTGAGTTAACCTTCGGCATGGGCATATGTTTGCTTGAAGAATTTTTCATGCCAGTCATGTAGAAAGAAAACAGTTCGGAAATTGCGAAAAATTTTAAACTACACAAGTAAACTATTAAGCCAACTTCAGAGGTCGTGAAGAGTCGTTATTTTTAAAGATGTTAGCGAATTCTCATACGTCTTTCTTCGCCATTATACAGTCAGAGGCCCCCTTCTACAACTTTATGGTAATCCTTTTGCCGTCAAAGGCCGATCGGACAAAACATTTGTAATCGATGTAAATAACGAAGATGTTGCTGTTTCGATCGACCGTTTGAAACCAGTTTTTATTTAGCTAAGTATTAATCAATAATAGTTAATAAGAAAACCTTTAATGTAGAAAAAAATGTCATTCGGTTGTATCTTTCTGAAAAATCCGGGAGTCCCTTCAAATCACATGCAGGTAGGAAAATTTAATTTTCCGACCGCTTTCAATCCGGATTTAATTGAGTGAATTAGCAAAGGCTAATAACTTAATTAGTGTATAATCTAATTGAAAAATTGTAGCGTTTATTACTATTAATCATATAAACAATAACAAATCATCAATGAAATAATAGTAATTGATTTGTAATTATAATATACATTGTTACGATTTATTGTATACGTAAATTAATTATATAGATATACATCTATGCATATACATATACATTTACTTTAAGATCATATTTAGCAAAGAGTCGGATATTTTAAAAATGTAAAAAAGAGATAAAATAATAAATATATGTTTATCACTAGTAAGGGGATGATACAGCGAATATATAAGACCATAAAATTTGTTGTAGGGTCGGGAAAACCGTAAAGCTTTTCAACTTATCTGTCCACCACAAGAAGATTAGGCGGCGACTCTCACGCTGTAGCTTATACCGGACGACGGTGTGATATGGCGTGTACGCGTCAGAACCGAGAGTCCAGGTATAACTACCAATTTTCCTTCAGATCACTAGAAAATCCTTTGAGAATCGTATCACCACAAGTGAATCTCTCCATCGCACGCAAACGTCTAACTCTCCATACGACTCACTACTAACTGTTAAAAGTTTATATATATTATGTGAACGTGATTCTATTAATAAATTTTTTTTTGCTAATGTTAAACAATGACCACTTATTATATACTGTTCCGCACTTTTTGCGTACACCCAGAGAAAAAATTTATTAATATTGTCTACTTTATTTTTACAACAATCAACTTTTAGAAAATAAAATTTATGAATAAGAAGTGTAATAGTTTTCGTATAAATTTTAGGTAATAAAAATAGTCAATGGTATATCTTTACAATTTTCTTCTAATTCAAGGATTTCAAAGCTTTTTAATTTTATAATATTAATAGGTATTATATTTTGATGATTTATTGTAATATCTGTGACTTGTGATAATTAATTTGTCTATTCCAAATACTTTAATCGACTTGTGATACTCCAATATCACAGTTTGCGTATTAAATTAAAAAGTAAAAGTTATACTTCACAATGTTTTTTTTAGTTGTATGAAATGTAAGAAGTTTACAAATGATATAAATTTATAAATATTTATATCATCAAGTACTGAATATTGTATTTTATTTTGAGAGATTGTTAAAATATTTTGCTATTGGTTGTATTGTAAATATATATATTTTCAATTTGGAAACTGTCATCAATAACAGTTTATATAAATTAAACAGATTTTATTAATAGTATAAGTTATACAGTTTTGAATACTAATCGAATTACATTCTTAAGTGCATCTGATTTGCTAATAACTTCATTACATAAAAGAATTTGCATATATTTTCTTGTATACGACAATTATACACTATAACTTTAAAATAATTTATATATTAATCCAATTCTTTGGCATTATAATTGAAAATTTCAACTGTATTATGTAAATTTGTTATATTATTTTAATTTGATATCATGGTTAGTATTACTTGGATTTTATTAGATGTTTCTTTAATTTTTGCTTAATTTGATTGATGCTCATGTTACTCAAATATTGAATATCGTTACTGCCTTAATTTTTCGTAATTATTTCAAAAACAGCACCTTAGTATTTAACTAGCCTCGTTTAATTCATTTTCGACCTAAAACATGTTTTAAATATCCATTTTCTATTCCATTTTCGCTATTAAGCGTTCTAAAATATGTAATAACGAGTTACATAAGAGTAAACTCTGATATATGATATTTTCATTACAATAATATATTATTTTTCATAATTATTAATAGTGAAATTTAATTTTTATTCTATATTTGCAATATTAAAATAAATAATGTAGTAATAATCATAATATTGTAATATAATAAAATGACTTATAATTGATTTTTGTAAGGGTAAATAATATCAATTTCATGTATAAATGGTTTGTTCCTATCCGTATAAACTATTATTTCTTATAAATTTTGTTAATGACTATTTTGAAGTATACTTTGTCACTGATTTTATATTCGTTAATTTTCGTGTTTTTATTACACTAAATTTTACTTTTATTTTTGAATTTTATAACATTTTTTTTGTGTCAATTCTTGACTTCATCTTAGCTTATTTACTAAATTATTAAATAGTAATCGTTATTATAAGGAAAATTAGATGTTTTAGTAATAAACGAAGTTAAGGTATCTTTTAATCCAAAGATTAACTTATAAGGGTACAATTTATTAATCAACGATTTTTAAGATTTTCTTCTTAGTTAAAATATATCCATATTTCCAGGTTCGATTAATATAAGTGTAAATATATTGTAAAATGATATTCGTTTAAAAATTTAGATGCTGTTGCAGTGATTCCAATGTTTTTTTTTACTTTTATTCTTGGTTAATTTATGCAGTTGACATGATGTGCAAGTTTTTATAAAATTATTGATATATTTATTATATCGTTTCATTTATAATTTTCATTATTTTTTTATAAGTTTTAAGTATCTGCCACTAATGGAACAAGGATATTTTTTAAAGATTGTCTTAATTTTGTTTGATATTGATATATATATAATTTAAATAAATATAATAATTATACCTTTATCTTAAAAAATAGATCTATACATTGCCCTAATTATATAATATTTACGTATATAGTAATCACCAAATATCTGTTGAAAATTAATTGAGTTTTTTTTCTTAAATTAAAAATTCATTTTTAATTTTTAACATGTTTAAATAAAATGATGATGTTATATATTTTATATAATTTTATATAATTATATAATTATATAATGTTATAATTTTCATAATGAAAGTTCTTAATTATTATATAATATATTTTATAATTATTATTTTGTACAATATAATTTAAGTTTTGTGATTATAGATATTTATTTTGAAATTTTAGTTCAAATTCTTTGAGAAAGCCGTCAGAAAAATCTTAATCTTTCACTATGCATATAATTGATTTTTCTCGAATATATCAATTATTTAAATTCTTAAACATCATCAATTATTATTATGTTGATATTTAAATTTTCTTTAAAATTTTGAGATAATTTATTCATTTGAAAAACATTTAATAATTTAGGAGATTTATTTTGAGATTGGTTGATATTTTTGAAAGTTACAAATTTGATGCATCCGAATATTTTTAAATGGGATTTGTTTGGATTATTATCATTTAAACGTAAGTTATTTATTTATATTGGAGTTAAGATTTTTTATTTCTAAAGTAAGTAGTCTACTTAGGGCATTAGTATATGTATTTATTTTTTCCAATTTAGACTTGACCAGAAAATATCATTTCTCTAATTTGAATCTTCATGAAAAACATCTGAAATTGGAATTTTTAATACTAAAAAAATATAAAAAATGTTTTTTTGCTTATAATTTTGAATTCTCTGACATTCAAATACGGTTCAAAGTGTTTCACTGATCAAACAATAGCTAATAATTCTTTTTCAGTAGTGGAATAGTTTAATTTTGCACATTTTAAAATTTGTTGACATGCGTGATCGGTAATTTCTGCAAATCAGTAATTTTCGATAGAACAACTCTTACTACAAAATTACTTAATTTGTAGTTAAAATAAATTCTTTCCTAAAGTTATAACACTGTACTATTGGTAGTTAAACAATGTTTTTATTGTTCAATGGCCTTTTACTGATCAAATTAAAAGTGGTATTATTATTTAATAGAGATTTTAACGTATCACTTAGCATCAGCCGCAACCGTGGCTTCTGTAAATATGGTGCAAAAGCAAGGAAATACACTTCTCTGTGTAATCCAGCGGAAAATTAATAAAACCAAGAGAAATAGCGGAACCCAACTATCTGAAAAAAAACCGCATCTTTGAGATCGATAAATGTTCTAAATTTGCTACCATCATTTTTATATACAGCCAACGGTATTCATATTTCTAAGTTATAAATTTATACTTGTTTATACTTATACTTGTTTATAATTTTTTGTAGCACTTTATCCTAGTAAAGGTAAACACACCAATAATCGGAATGAATTTTGTTGTATATTATAAATTACTTATTGATGCGAAAAACAAGCAGCTTATCAACATCCAACAAGTTTGATATCTCATGGACATATGATCAAAAAAAGAATAAAATTACGTTCGTTAAAACAATAACTGGGAACTTAAAACACTGTTAGCGAGACCTGTAAAGAATATAATGATTAAGACGATTTTTTGACATGATAATTATTTATAGGCATTTTATACTATCGATCGTCAGATAAATAACTGCATTAAATAATTTATTAAAAGAAATCAAAACCGGAAATGCTCTTGTGTTGTAGAATGAGGAGACGGAAAAAGGATATAAATAGCAAAATTAATCTAACAAAGATTGAAGTGCTCACGTGCTCTCTACCTGGAATCCTTTTAAATATTGCAGTTGATATAAATCGACTATAAACGTCTAACCTTACCCTTTTGTTAAAAACCAGATAATTTCGCTATTTTTATTATATTTGATTGTTTACTACTAAAAAAAGATATGACAACCTTCCTGAATGTAAGGTCGGTCCATACTGCAATATTGTAAAAAACAATATTGTTACATCCGATCGTACCAAAATTATTCTGTCATTCTGTATTAAATTCCTTTCATAGTCTTTTTCGTCTGAAAACCTGTCTTTTCCCTGGAAACAACACAAAAATTGATTACAGATTTGTATATATAACCATCGATAAATAAGATTACCGACAATGGTTGTTAAATCGTAACCTTTGTCAATAATCTAAAATTTCACAACAGGTCACAAGTTGAACACAACTATGTGAATATTGTAAGACCCTTACACCTCGCAAAGGGTTATGCCCACCATAGCTATCGAAGCGAAAACTATTGCGAAACTATGGATTGTGATCCTCATTCCTCATCCTTTCTAAGTAAATTAAATGACGCATCAGAGCAAGACTGCATCGACAACTGAAAACAGTAATTAAATGTTATGAGACAGAGACTTAATTCCGGTATGCACTTCTACACGACTTAACTGAGTTTATATTGTAATTATTTTTAATAAAGTTTATTCGTGTTTAACGTGTCCTTAAAGTAAGGAAATATAAGAAGTAATACCACATTAGAATTTTGAAAAAATCATTTTTTTACTTAAATAATGCTTTAAAACCATAAGAACAATATCCAAGTGGTTTTATAGCATAAAGAAATATTTAAGAGGCTCTGTCGAACGTTTTCTCTCAGCGTTTCCGAGCGCTTGCTTGATGCGATGTGGCACACTCCGATTTATTCGGCTTGTACCTTTGGAGGTAATGGGCGGTCCATTACCAACAGTTAAGAAGATATTGAGGTTGTCGAAAAGGTCACCAAGGTCCGTTACTGTTTTATTGTACGTATGTGCGAGTCAGTACAGTTGAAAAGTGACGCCAAGCGTGCGTTTTACATTCATTAATTTTATTATTTTCAATTTCCTTTTAAATAAATAAAATGAGTGACAATAGGAGCATATATCAAGAAAGAAAAGGCCGAAAGGGAAGTTTCACCAGCGTGAAGTGACCGAAAATAATATCGCTGCGACCGTTGAACCGTTACCAACTTGAACTGCTGGACATCAGGCAAGTAAGTACATTGCTCGTAAATTATTTGTATAGGACTAGATGAATTTGAAGTAGATGAAGGATACGGATATTGACTTTCAAAATTCTTGACAGTTTTCTCTCTCATATCTCAAGCTATTGTATAAAACGTAAATCACAAATGAGACTTACTGTAAGTTCCAAGCGCGGCTTGGGTTATAAGATTGTGATTTCTTGTCAAAATTGTAGTAAAATTTACATTTCTAATTCTTCCTTTATCGAAAAAGATATAAAATAAATCGTAAAGTAGTACTTGCAATGCGGCTACTTGAATATGTCCAAATGAAACAATGAAATTTTGTTCATTCATGGATCTCTCGTGCCCAATTTTTCAATTATTTCACGACCAAATCATCCAAAGAATTGCGGTTTGAGTTGAGGAAATTGCTAAATTGAGTATGAAGACTGCAGTGGAAGAAAAGAAGACAAAAACTTCTAAGAAAAGGAATACAGATGCTATAACTGAATCTGGCGATTGAGGAAGCATAGTTTCTCGTCACTTTTCATCAAAATTCTAACGAGAGTTTCAACGTAACTGCATGGACAATGGCACCGAAATTCATCTTCAGTGGCAAGCATGTGCTTGTCACAGCTGTTTACATTGCAGTTATATACAACGATGGCTTAGCAAGTGTAATGAGGCTCATGAAACACCTGAGGATCAGAATTGGACTGAACTACTACAACTATTACAAATTTATGGTGCAGGCATCATTGATTGAAGGTAAATAAAAGAATTTTAAGATTGAAAGGTTCGTAAATCTTTAATTGCATTGTTCTCTAAATGATTTTTCTACAATTGTCTGGATACGTAATTTTAAAATGGTTGCACGGATTTCTTTGAAATTTTGGCAATAGTTTCAAAATTACATTCTGTAAGAAGCTACGAAGAAAATTTTTGATTCAAGCTTAAATTTTTATTTTTTAAACAAATAGCTGCTCAATTTTTGCCACAAATCGATTTTTAAAAAACGCATTATTTTTACAATTTTTGATAAAATAAAAAAATCGTTACGCGGTCTTTTAGCTAATAGTATATAGACTAAGAACGTTTTTCGTTTTTTGTTCCAGGTCAACATCTATAATGGGAATCGGTTCGCTCGTCGCGACGTTTTTCAAAAAGCTTCTAAAGATTTCTTTAGAATCTTTCTAAAAATTCGCTTGCTACGATTTTGTATAAAAATGTCAATAAAAATTTTTTCGTATACTTCAATACATATTCAATAATTCCAAAAATTGTCAAAGTTTGGCCTTTTTTCCACCACTAGAGTAGTAGTGTTATCCTTTAAATGAAAAATGAAGGTTGAATATAGATGCATAAGATATCTAAAGAATATATTTATAAAATATATTTAAAATCTAGTAAACTATTTGAATTTATACTCTACAGTGATAAGCAATTTGGCCTTCTGCAGAGAATAATAAAGGTACTACTGAATTTTTTATAAAGTAGTACTTTGTACTGTAATATAATATTTTTTAATTTAATTCATATCAAAACATGCCCTCAGAAATAAAATGATATTGGTGACATAATTTTTGTAATATTAATTTTATAGATCCTGTTTATGAGACGATGCAAAAATGTAATGATATAGAAAACAAACAGGGTTACTTTACCTTATTTCCCACCATCAACGATGCTGTGAATTTCGCTCAGTACAAAAATCATATTTCACCATCGATTTCGACAACCAATCAAAATTCACCGGAAGGCAATGACATTAACAGATTATAAATATTTTTGTTTAGTTTGGTACATATAGAAGAAATTGATCGTCAATATTTTGCTTTATAATTTACTATTGTGATATCTTTCATTATTAATCTACATATACGTATATGTACATACTTGTATCCACATTACTTAAAAAAATATAAAACAGATTGGATATTTAATAATTTTTTTTAATAATTTTTTTAAAAACATTTGCTTAATTCAATAAAACAAATTATATTTATTTTTATAACTGTTACTTTGATCTACATAATATTTATTCAGATATGTATTTTATACATATTTTTTTAATACTATAACTTTCAGTAATTTATTTCATTTAGGTAAAAAATTACTTGCAAAAAATAGAATTAATCAAAAAGTTTTTAATCTTCTGATAAAAAGCTTCGAACAGATTATTTACTTATACACATATAGTGTATAATGTAGTTTATAATGTTAACTTTAATAAAAGTTTCTGATTTAGTAAGTATTTTGATTATTTAATTTTGATGTTGTTATCATGAATTGAGAGGTTCATTCCTTTTATTTAAAATTTTTGAAAAATATTTAATAGAATATAATTATTATTTTATTTGAAAAATTTCAATTTTTTTATATTATAATACTATCTGTTACTAAATTCTGGCATATGCATTGAAATTGAGGAATTTCGATTGAGGTAGTTTAATAAAATATTTAAAAAATCTTACTACTTGTATACTAATTTTTAAATAGATTTATTATGCTACAAAATGGTTTCTTTTTAGATATCTGTACAATTACTAATAACAATATATATAAAATTTTAATATGTATAGTATAAACAATTTCGCCAATTCAAAGTAATATACTAGGACTTTACAATTAATTAAATGAAAATATATAAAATTTAAGAAATGATGTTTATGTAAAAATATATTTAACCATAATAGTCTTATTTATATTTTTTAAGTATACCTTCATTATTTAACTTACTCCTTGTTTAGCTTTAGCAAAAAGATGTCGTGATATAATCAGTCTTTGAATTTGTCCAGTTCCTTCGTAAATTTGATAAATTTTAGCATCTCTCATTAATTTTTCTACAGGATATTCAGAATTAAAACCAGCACCACCAAAAATCTGCCAAATTAATTTAAAAGTCTTTAATATAAAATTTTACTTTTTAATATATATTTTATTCAGTTACTTTTTTGTGTCAGAAAATTTTTTTAAGCTATTAATTCAATCTGCATTTTATTTAAATATATTAAGAATTTATTACTTGAACAGCATCAGTTGCACATTTGTTTGCGACATCTGCAGCATAACATTTTGCAATACTGGCAAGCATAGATCCACTTGGATCTTTATTGTCAAGTGCCCATGCCGATTTCATCCAAGCTAATCTTGCAGTCTCGATGCCAATTGTCATATCTGCAAGCATAAATGCTACAGCTTGATGCTCTGCTATAGGTTTCTCAAATGTCTTACGCTCTAAAGCATATTTTGTGGCTTCATCTAAGGCTCTTTGAGCTAGACCAACAGCACCACAGGCAACCTTTAATATAAATTTAAATTTAAATTAATTAAAATGAAAGTAGTGAAAAATTATAAGATTTCAGTTTTGTTGATAAACTTAATTTCTTGCTTAAGAATAATGTTTCAATGAACAATTTTGTTTATAAACATAAAAAAAAAATTTTTTTAATTTATTTATTTTTAATTTATTTCTTAATAGAATAATAAATTTTTGCCTAAGACATAAAATTTAAATTTAATATCGCTTTATTTAAATTATAATTTATAAATTGTATATAATATATAAATTATTATATATTATATAAATTATTATTTATATTACATAAATTATATAATAAACTATCATATAATTCATAAATTGTAATTGTCTATAAAAAATAAAACAAATTTATGTAATTCTTATACAAATTTACTAAAATAGTTTTTTTGATGCTAATTATATTAAAAATGTTATTATTTAAGAGTTTAATTTACAACAATTTTATAAATTAGTAATTTTACCGCAGGTCTAGTTTTATCAAATGTGCCCATAGCAATTTTAAATCCAGCACCTTCTCCAATTAATACATTTTCTTCTGGAACTCTGACATCTTCAAAAGTAACCATACGAGTGTCTGAAGCTCTCTGACCCATATTTAACTCCTGCAAATTTTGTATCTTAAATTATTAAATCTTCTTATTAGATTGATATCAGCTTTTACATGTACACGTTAATACATTCAATTATCAGTTTTGTTCTTTTATTTTTTCCAATAAATCATAAAAGATCATTTTCATTAATTTTTAAATATACGTAAATTTAAAAAGTGAATTATATGAAGAATTATAACAATAAAATATTTTATTTTGATACAAATTACTATTAAAATTATTTGCTTTTCAAATATACTTTTAAGTAATAAATTTTTTAAACTAATTAAAAATATACCTATAAACTCTTAAAGGTATAATTAAAATAAAAATGAAATTTCTTTTTTATCATTAAATTAAATTTTTATCTTAAAGTAAGATTCAGTGGGATTATTCTAGAATCAGTAATATATAAAATCATATTGAGCAAACGATTTTTATTTGTTGAACACTAAATTTTTTTCAATTTAAATATGATTAATATGTATGAAATATAACATTTTATGATAATTTTTTAAAGATGATTTTAAGTACATCATTGTCTTTGTATTATAATGATTATAAAATTATGTGCTTACTTTACGACCAGGGATTAAACCTTTAGAATCACGTTCGACAATAAATGCTGTAAAAGCTTTACCAGTAGGAGCCTTTGGATCAGGATTTGTTCGAGTTAAAACAAAGTACCAGTTTGCAACTCCTCCATTGGTAATCCACATTTTTGTTCCATTAATAATCCACTCTTTGCCTTTTTTTATTGCTTTAGTTTTTATACCAGCTACATCAGATCCTGCTCCTGGTTCCGTAACACAATAAGCCTAAAACAATTTTTTAATTTGAATAACTATTAAATATTTATTTAGTAAATTTTTAATTAAGATATACTAACAGCCACTAATGGTTCTTCAATTAATCTTCCAAGATATTTCTTTTGTTGCTCTTTATTCCCAGCTAAAATGACAGGGGTTTGCTGAATAGAAAATTGAACAATATCATTAATTTTATATTCTAATAAATAAATTCTAACAATCCTATTAATAAAAATAAGAATAAACATACTGCAAGCCCTGATGCTTCTAAAGCAGTTTTTATCCCTGTACAACCATAAGCAATAGCTTCACTCACTACACAACCATCAAAAATACCAAATTCAAGACCACCTTTAAATAAACAAAGTTCTTTATTGAATTATTGTTGAATAATGATTTATTAAAATTTTGTAATATAATATTAATATGTACCACAATTCTGTGGAATATGGTGATTCAAAAGTCCTAAGCTCCAAGCTTTCTTAACAACATCCCAAGGGTAATTTCCAGTACGGTCATATTCAGCTGCTACTGGTATAATTTCTTCTCTGGTGAACTTGTCTGCAAGTTCCTTCATTTCCTTTTGGGTATCATTGAGTCCTAAAGTACAAATCAGAATTATTAATTAAAATTTTATCGATAAAAATATTGCTTTAAATAATTTATAATATTAAACTATGAATTAGAAGTATTTATTTAATTAAAAAATTCTCAAAATTTCTTAAAATAAAAATATTTTATAAAAAGTTTAATTACAAAAATTGAAAAAATATAAAATAACAGTGAAACAAAATTGAATCATTATGAAATTAGTTTTATATTTTTGTTTTTGTGTCATTTTTATTTAATTAAGGTGAATATGATAAAATTTATTTTATATATAAATAGTAATTTAATTATAACATTCATTATTATGAGTGACTTGCTAAAAAGTAATTTTGTTTTAATTGCATTTATCCAAAAGGTCATACTTCTCAGAGTATCATTTGATAAATAATTTATTAGTTTCAAAAAAATTGCATTATCCTTTAGAATATTGCAGATAACTTTTAAAGATATTAGATTCATTTTTTGTTCAGTTAATTAATAATAACGTAGGTAAGAACTACTTACGAAAATTATAATTTTTAATTATTAAGCTTGTTGAAAAGGATTTAGTTATAGTTTTAAGTAGTGACAGATTGACGACCTAAAACAAATTTTAACTTTATTTTCTCAAATAGTAACGGCTTTCAGATCCCTTTAATAGTAGATATTATAATTTAAATAAAACACTATCACCAAATGATTTTACCTTACGTAGCATATTTCCGTTTATAAGATTTTTAATTTAATTGAAACCTAAAAATTTAAAAAATACTCAAATATTAAATAAGTGATTTTAACAATCGACCGTCCGTAATGACTTATTTTACAATCGCATTTGCAGAATGTAGTTTGATTTTCTCGCAAGAGTATCTTAACAAATAAGATTACGCTTTGCGATATATCGGTTTCGTTCAAAGGTTAAAGAATTTACTTTTTCTACTATTTAGCATTGTTAGGTTAGATAATTTTATTGTGATTTATAGTAATCGCTCATATTTGCAAAAGCAATCTAAAAAAAGTCTAACGATAAAATGAATTTTCTAAATAATTTTACAATATTATTCATATTGATATTTTGTAAATAAAGAAAAGACTAAAATATGCAGAACTTCATATTTGTTTAACGAAAATGTGTTTTAAATGCATACAAATTCTTTTCTTATATTTTTAATTAATGAGATGCTGTATTATTTATTACATTGATTACTTATATTAATTAATAAATTACTTATTTTAATAAATTTTCATTATTATTAGTCATGAAGATTACAGTTCATCCATTAACAGAAGATCCAACTAGTGCTTGGCAAGAACTTTCACAACAACAAACAGCTATAAAAATTACTGTCAGAGCTCCAACAACTGAAACTCTCAGAAATAAGGTAAATATTTCTAATGAGAATTGTACTTTTGGAGTTTCCATCTGATATCAAATAATATAATTCACAATATTTCATTTTTTTAAATTCGTGTTATAGCACTGGTATATATTTATATATAAAATATTATAAATAACTTAATCTGTATGCAATATAAATAATTTAAGATTAAAGTCTCGACTAATGCATTAAAATAAAATAGAAGCAAAAATCATGTATGAATTAGAGATATGAAACTGAAAATCATATTGATAATTACAAGTTTATAATTATTGGTGTATAATTCAAAATAAAATAATAAATAGCATAACAAATATATTATTTTGCCTTTAAATTTGTTTTTGTACTCAGATTTTTTAATTGAGTCTATTATCAATTTTAATAGATTATATATAGGTTAAATATAAGTCTATGAGAAATGTTTGGTTTTAAAGTTAGAAATAGTTTTTTTAAATAAATCTTATAAAAGAATAAAAAATACAAATAGCACCTGTCAGTGTAACTAAGATATATTTTAATAAAATGATAATTATGGATTTTACAATTTATTATAATAATACAGTTTTAAAATTTGATATAATTAATCTCAAGATATATTTTTATTAATTTATTTTATGGCTTTCTAAAAGAGTTATAACATTTTTTATTTTAGTTACGTGTTGTTTGTATGAGTGATACCCATTCATTGACACAATATATAAAATTTAATATTCCTAATGGAGATATTTTTATACATGCTGGAGATTTTACTAAATGTGGAAGTCTTCAAGAAGTTATAGATTTTAATAATTGGATTGGTAATATATTTTTTTTATATTTTTTAAAAATATTTCTATATAAATAAAGATGTATTTAAAAATTAATGTAATAAAATTACTATTATTATAAGTAATAATTTATTTAACATTTGTATGTAATAAATTTTATTTAGTATTCTATGTAAAGATGAATTTAAATTTGTTAAGTAAAACAAGAATAAAGGGAAATAATTTATAAAAATGTAATTTTTTTTTAATTTTTAGGTAATCTTCCTCACAAATATAAAATAGTAATTGCAGGAAATCATGAGCTTACTTTTGATTCTACATTTACACATCCATTTTCTACTTACTGTAGTGGAGATCGGCATAAAATTACAGGTTCTAGTATATTTGATAGCATACCAACTTTAGGACTGTCAAAAGACGTTTTAGATGAAGCCATACAAATTAATAATGTTAAGGATAAATTAACAAATTGTTCTTACTTAGAAGATAAAGAAATTATTATTTCTGGTATTAAAATTTATGGTACACCTTGGTATGTATTTTTGTAAAATTAGTTTATTAAATCACTTATTTTCATACAAATATTATGTCTTAAAATATTGTTAGGAATAATATAAATAACTTTTGAATTGAATTCATAAAACTTGTATTATATGAATGTAATATTTAACAATATTAATGTATATATAGTTCTTACTTAATAGATAATTGTAAACATTTGTTTGAAAAAAAAAACTAATTACCAATGCAATTATTTATTTTTAAAATTGTTCAAATTTCAGAAAACTATACTTTAGTTCATTTAATATCTATTAAAGAAATCACTTATTTTATACAATCAAACATTTTTTATTCAGGCAACCAGAATTTTGTAAGTGGGCATTTAATGTACCTCGTGGAGAACCGTGTTTATCTAAATGGGATATGATTCCAGATGATACAGACATTCTCATTACGCATACACCACCCATAGGTCATGGTGATCTTTGCTGTAGTGGAGTTAGAGCTGGATGTGTAGAATTACTAAGTACTATTCAAAATCGTGTAAAACCAAAATATCATGTATTTGGACATATTCACGAAGGTACTTAATTTTTCATGTATTAAATTTATTAGCATCCAAGTGAGTTTAAAAATATATTATATTTTATTTAATATTAATGTATTTTTAAATGTGTACCAGTCAAATGAATCATTGTTTTTATTAATTTCTTTCTCATAAATTTTTTTTTTCAGGATATGGTATATCTTCAGATGGTAAGGTAATATTTATAAATGCTTCAACATGTGATTTAAATTACTTACCAAGCAATCCACCGATAGTTTTTGATATAACATTACCACCAGGTGTAGAGAAAATATAAGTTATTATATAGGTAAATTAATTTTGTAATGCAAAAAAATTTTTTTTTAAATTGAAAGTATAAAAATATTTATTTTTCGTACTGAGTATTAAAAAGGATAAGATGAATAAGTATTATATGAATTACCAAATCAACAAAACCTCATTATTTAAAATAAGGATACAAATTTAAAACAAATATATGAGATTAAGACCATTACCACTTTTACTCAAAATTATTAAGTTTAGTATTTTTCCTTTGTTAGATAGTTTATATAAAACTTATATTGCTATTTTAAGAAATTTAGTTTTGTATTTTATATTAATGCATTACATAAATATAAAATTGGTTTCTCTTGTAATCAAAGAAGATAGGTAAAATTGTCTAATAAAAATAACCAATATTTCACACATAAAATATTGAATATGATATTTACAAATACAGAATATGAACATTATTTACAACTGGTTTTTTTTAATCTTATGTGCAATATAAAATTCCATTACTTTTTTAATAATTTAAGCTTTAATTATCTTTATATTATGTTTATAATTTATGTTTTATAGATCAGCAAACCAAAAATTTTAAATGATCATTAATCGTTTTTTATTTTTCTACTTTAATCTAGTTGTATTATTGTTGTTGAAGTATAATTGAAATCTGCACATTAAATTCAAATTTAATGAGTTCTTAAAGCATTAAAATCTTTATTCATAAAAATCAATTTAAATACGTGGTTTACTTATCAAAGTTCATGCATTTTAAGAAAAAAATTGGGGCAAATTATTGACTTTTTGTCACTTTGGTACTTTACATCTTTATCAAGAAAATAAAGATATTACGTTTTCTTTCGTAAAAAAAGAAAATTATTTAATAATTATGACTACAATACAATAAAAAGATAATTGATAATAGTACAATTAGTATCAAATGTTTTCAAAACAATTGTAATGATTAAATAAAGTTATAATTTATCTTATATGTAAGTAATTTTGAAATATCAAGAAAGTATTTTCAATTATCTAAGATTGTAGCATAGAACAAGTAATTACTGATAGGCAATTTTAATAATAAAAAATTTGCTAAGGAATAGTTTTTAAAAGTAAATTGATATTCAAAATAAATTTTTGATTTATATGAAACTAGGTACTAAGTTAATCCTCAACATAACAATTTATATTCAAATATTTTATAATTGATTCCAAATCAATTTAGTTAAATATCAATTAGAACATATAAAATGATACATTATATAAGTATTATTCATTACACGGTATAAAATTCGCGTTTAGTAATAATAAACAATTTGTTTTGTGATTTCATTTTCAAAAAGAATTTTTAGTATTGCTAATTTATGTGAATTAAATATGAGGTTAAATGTAAATGAAAAAAACTTAATAAGACAGTTTACAAATAAGTTGTTTTGCTGATGTTTGATGATACAACATGTGAAGAAAAATGTGGTAGTTATTTTTATATGCTATATAATAATTAATATATTCGGAAGAAATATGTTTATAATTCTTAATTGCGCAGTATATAATGTATTGACAATACAACTTTTAATGTGTTGATTTTTTTATTTGAAAGGAAGGAAGTTTCTGAAAAATATTTATCATTAATTTTGATGAAACTATTGTGTATGTTTCGAATTTTGAAGCTTAACAGCAATATGCCTTTTTTATCGAAACAAGTTATTCTGTCATAAATCTTTACCTCTCTGTATATATATGTATCACTCATTTACACTTTCTTTTGACTACAGTGGATAGTGGTAATAAATCATCAGTAAACGATTACTTTCTTTATAACACTTATTTACGTAATGTGATTAGCACTTAATATGGTACATTTGAAAATAAATATGACACTGATTCTCCATTATGGGTTCTCCTAACTGCCTCAGCAAACATCATTGAGACATCAATGCACTGTAAAAAAAAAAGAAAAACAATATAAATAAGAGTGTGTTGGCATGTTTATATGTATACATATATATTATATACTATTTAAAGTGTTTGATTAAAATTATTTTTTCTTCTAATTATAGATGCAATATTTAATATATTTTGAAAATTACATCATAATTAAAATGATGAAATTCATTATAATTTTAATACCTACAAAGTGAAATGCTAATGCAAACATTATATTTTTAAGAAGTTACAAAATTTTATTAGATTAGAGAAATTACAAATTAAGATAAGTTTAAGAATACTCCATATATTTTGTTACATATTTGTTTATATCGGTAATGTTTTTTAAATATCTTTTGTGGTATATTTAAATAAGTAAAAAATACTGTTATTGATGATTTCATGTATGAATAAATAATTAAAATTTCTAATGTTTAACAATACACATTATTTAACATAATTAAGATAGAAATAAATGGTAGTACCTGAATTTTTGAACAGTCTTTCATATGTGCATCTTGGGGAATAGTATTGGTGACAACAACAGCTTCGAAACATGCATTATTAATTCTGGTAATAGCAGGACCGCTGAAGATGCCATGAGTTAGAATCGCATAGACTTTTGTGGCGCCAGCCTCTACGAGTTTATCCGCAGCGTGGCAAATTGTACCGCAAGTATCAGCCATATCGTCGACAAGAATTGCAACTCGATCTTTAACATCGCCAACAAGCACCATACTCGCCACTTCATTGGCTTTTTTTCTCTCTTTATGAATAAGGGCAAAATCAACGTTTAACCGATCTGCTATCGATGTTACTCTGTAAAATAAAAGATTTTTTTAATTCGAAACTGTAAAACTTTTTAATAATGAAAGATATAATGTATCAAAACATCTAAACACGTGGACTATGGTAATATAGCTATAATATATCACTAAATTTATCTTACTTTTTTTTGGCTTTAAATGTTTTTTTTTATAAACTATTCGATTCGCATTTGCTTTTAAACTTTATTTCGAAAAACAAACCGCACGTATTTTTCAATGATAATTCAAAATAATATTTTATAAAAAATTAAAAACTATAATTTAATCATTAAATTGTGACGTACTAGGTCGGCATATATTAAATATCTGTCAATTTCATGGTTGCATTATCTTAAATTAAAAAATGTATATTAATTCTTGTAATTATTACTTTATATTTATATTTGAAATCAACCAACAAATATTGTATATATAAACATTTTTTTAAGTTGTCTGAAACATTCTTTGCGATTTATATAAAAATTCCTTAGAACTATTTGCAATATTCTATTAAAGTAAAATATAAAATGCATCGGATAGTAATTGTAAATAAGTTAAGCTTTAAACAGTTAATAATATTAAGATAAGTTAAAAATTAAACATTAAATAATGCATTTATTTAATACAATTTTAATACATTTATTTCTATTAAATTGAAGTGCTCGTATACATATTTCGTATTACGCAATGTTTTAGAATAAATTGAATATAATTTTAATTTGTATAGAAATGTTTGTTTTTAGTTTAATTTATAATAAATTTGCAAATCGAATAAACATTTGTTTGTCAGATAAATTATAATTAATATTATTTTCAATACAATTTAGTCATTTATTTATTCTATTAATGGTTATAATTTTTTGTTTTATTTTATTATTTTAATTATCAATCAAAAATAGTTTAAACAGTTGCCATTAACATTTTATATAATCTTTAATCAATGAATCAAGATTATTTATTAAATAATTCTGATATTTACTAATAAAATTTTAATAAAATGAGAATACGAAACCCTAGTTATGTGCTTATCAATTTAAGTACATTAATATTTAAATAATTGAGTAACTAACGTTTTCTTACAAAGAAATTAATAGATTATTACTTTTCTCATTTTTTAGAATCAATATAGTTGTGCATTTAATTCTTATATTGAAGCAACATTATAAAAAAATCAATCAAATAACTTAATATAGGAATAAAATAAAAATTTTTATACGTACGAGCAATTAAAACATTAATTGCTCATACATCAATTAATTTGAAGCTATAGTATATTATAAAGTTTATGGTTTTTACGGTAATTTTTAAGCTTTGTAATAAATTATTGAGATAGAACAATTTTCCAACTCCAATTTCTATGAGAATTATTTTTAAGTAGTAGCTCACGTTAAGCTTTTAGAGATTGTCATAATATTCGCTAATTACAGATATTTGTATTCTAATTTTAAGTTTCTCTAAACGAAGAGCTTTACAAATTTTTTTACCTTTTTGCCCCGCCAGCATCTGGAGACACAATAGTGCTGTTTCTCCACTCAGGGATATTTTCTTTGATCCATTTAAGAACGGCAGGTTCGGCGAACAGATTATCCACGGGAATGTCAAAAAAGCCTTGGATTTGACTAGCGTGTAAATCCATCGTAATTATATGATCAGCCCCGGCAACCGATAGCATATTTGCCACCAACTTAGCAGATATAGGTGCTCGACTCTGTAAAATTTACAATATGCCTCGTTAACACAAAGTTTATTTCTTTAAAATTACAAGAGTCCTCGAAGTCCATTTGCAACTGAAAATTCCTTGTAATCTAAAAATTTTCCTGGTTAATTTCTATGGTGAGAAAAAGAAGAAAATGCCAAAAATTAGGTTTTGCCGAAATCAAAAGACGTATAGAAAATCAAAACAGCTAAAATAACAAATTGAATGTGTTCTATTTCCTCTTATAGTAGGTCCATAATGTTATAATAAAAATTATTGCTTTCAAAAGTCTTTCTGGAGGGGACAAAATATGAATATAATGGCCTAGTAAATAAAATATTTATAAAAAATAGGCGTTTAAAAAAAAACATATAGAGAAAGAGTTGCAAATGCACCCCGGTTAAACTCGATAGACAGGACTTCAGCAAAGCAGTATATTTTTATAGGAATTATTAAAAAAAGGGGAGTGGGAAAAAAAGCACTGTACTTATTTTGACAATAAAATTCATAAACTTAATTGATGAGATATTTTCTTTAGTTTTCTTTATTTATCAAAGAGAAACAAGAATTAAAATTTAATTCAAAATCGTTTAGTATAGCAATTTTCTTAGCGACAAAATCTTTCGTTACTTTATACAGAATAAAAGTTTAAAAAATAGAAAAAATGTAAATATAAATTTAAAGAAAAATTTACATTTTTATTTGAGGTAAATAATGAAAAAAAATTTTATTAAGTGCTTTTAATAGAAAATTTTTAATTAATAAGAAATATTGTTTTCTTTGATTATATGTAAAGAATAAAAAGATTATAGAGAAATAGTAAATATAGTGTGATTTAACTATTGAACTTTTTCAAGGTCTTTAAAAAATATTTTAATTGTAATTTATAATTTGTGTCAAAATTTACTCTACTTTTTTTCCATCATTCTGGGTCTAAATGAGCTGTAACATCACAAAACTTGATTAAGTTAATTTTTGCTTATTAAAATATCCCGAAAAAAAGCTCAAGAAATGCCGTTACAAAATTGGAGACAATCAGCAGTTCATTCTTGCTTAAGTATTAGTTTATCAATATGTAATCAAGCTTCCTCAAGATTAGTTCTCTTTGAGGGTAGAAATTATAAATAGCGATTAATTTTTGTTAGAACAAAGTTTATCTACTGTACTGACTTTTATAAAGTTTCATTTTTATGTAATATATATAAGTAATTAATTTAATATTAATTAGTTATATATCAGTACAATCCATGATTTAAATGTTTAAATTGTTAGAAAAATGATCAATTATAAAGATACTAAAGATAAACTTAATTCTAATAAGAAACAATATTAAAAAAAACTTATATTTAGATAAAATAACTTATTAGAATAAAAATTTACGTTTTATAATTTGCAATTAAAAAACAATCACAAATAATAAATAATAAAAATTTGAATGAAATCTAAGAAAAAGAATTTATTTATATTAACAATAAGCTATTTTATTTAATATAAAATTTAAAAGCATATTGATATTTTACATTTATATTTATCATTAACTATTGTATTATTTACAATTTTAAACATATGAAATTATAAAGAATTTAAAATATTAATATGCTTTAGAAGATGTAATTTTTCACGGTTAATTTCAGACATATTAGCAAGTGTTTATATTATGTAATGATAATTAGTATTGAGCTCAGTAAAGACTTACACTTACACATGTATAATAAATCCTACATGAAAACGCTTTTATGAAAAAAATATAGAATGATAATAATCCTATTATATTGATATTTTGCCCTCTCATTCAGTTACTAGCAAATGTTCTTTACAAAATATTCGAAATATTTTTCATGAGGGTTTAATCACAATGTCGAATAAAGTATGGATATGGATTTGTTTTGTTAGTCCTATCAAAACAACAACAAAAATAATAATAATAGATATAAACAAGAATGATTAATAAATGAGAAAATTAGAAAAAATTCAAGAAAACTGATAATTGCAAATTTAAATTCGTCATTGAGTTATAATCATAATAACAGCAAATGCTTCACTCGAAAATCTCACTGTTCATTGCTAATTTTTACTTTTTTATACTCACTGTTAACAGGTCGGGTACAAAGTCCTGAAAACACGCAGTACTTCAGAACTTTGTGATGAAAATCTTTATAAAGTTTATTTTCGTAATGATATTAATAATGCAAAATTTTGATGTGTACAATTTAATTAAATTTTTTAATTCAATTACTTTTTAAATGAACTCAATAATAGATTTATTTATGATGCATTTATAGCCATAAATATTTGTTTAAAAATTACTTTATTTGTATTATTTTCTTTAATTTAATGCAACATATACACAAGTAATTAAAGAGATAAATTATTAATTTTAGTTTAAGCTATAATATATATAATATATGTAATATATTACATATTATATTTATAAAATAATTTATAAAGTATGATCATCATGATCTATAATTTTAATTAATTTATGAAAAAATTTTAAATAAAATTTGAATATTTTTTTTATTTTATAAATTTAGCAACACGAAGTACAAAAAATTTAAATGCATGCAATAAATATTAATAATTAATTCAAGTATCTTATTTACAACGTTGTGTAGAACAGAGAGTTGAGTTTGTAGTCAGTATATGCTTGTCAATTCTCAGAAAGGTACCCCACGCGATTGTCATCATGCATCGTTCTTGTAATAAATACTGTGGGTCATCCACTTACTGATAACCTCTATGTTATTAAAAAGGAATATTGCCTAAAACTTCTGTATTTCCTGATGTATTTAATTTAAAAATATTTCAGTTACATTATTGATCAACAAAATGAAAATAAAACATTCAAATATTACTTACACATGTTTTTATTTTATTAAAAATATTTTCTAAATTATGAATAGATATTTTGTCAATTTTATTGTAAATCATGTTTATATGTTACTGAAAAACGCGTAATTTCAAAAATTTTAAATTCATTTTTTAAAGCAATAATGTAATAATGTTTTTTCAAATATATACATTCCTTTTACTATCAACAGATTGATATATTCTATATTCCCACATATGCCTACTGCACTATTTTTCTTAGAGAAAGCTATTGAGATGTTAAAAAAAGAACAGAAAAAAGCAACACCATAAGTTACCCTGAATTTCCATTCGTTTGACTTCATGACAAATTGACTCTTAGACAAGTCTGACTTGTCCCCACCATCACCTCCCTGTGAAGACATCAATAATAGAAAAATTTATAGTATCTTTAAAGGACAGTCTATGTTTGATAGTTAGTTATATCATTTTAAGATTGGCCTATTGGTTTTTGTTCATAAAAAGTTGTCTGCAATTTAAAAAATTATATTATTCATCTTCTTTTGAAAAATTATACCGTGTATATTGGTATATTGAGATGCTGAAAAAATAAATTTAGATTAATAAAGTCGAAAGAAGAGATATGTAGAATAATATAAAAAAGTTACAAGGAATCAGAAGAATATTTGTATCTAATAAAAATGAATGTAATTAGCTCAATAAACTGACAATATTATTTCAAGGCATTTAGAAACATATGTTAGTTTGAATTGCATAATATTAAAAATACTACTATCGCATTAGTTGAGCAAGAGTAATCTCATACTATTGGTATATTCAAATTCAGATAAAAATAAAATATACATGTATATTTCAACATGCCTTTTGAGCTGATAATTTAAAAAGATTATATACCTTAATCTTTAAAGTTACAATACCAAGTTTAGGTATTTATTGTTAATAATTTTTCTTTGTAAATAATAATATTTAATTATTTATATTATTATTATGACTTATTAATACATTTATATTATACACTTTAATTTAAGATTTTGAAAATGGATAAACAAGAATTTATGTCAAATTAGAAATTTTACATTTTATATTAATTGTATTCCAATAAAATATTAAAAAGAGAATAAATATACATAAATATTTTATTCAAGAAAATGGAATTTTGAAAATAAAGTATTTTAATAACATCGTTACCACATGTTTAATAGTAAGTTATATTTTCAATAAGCACTTACAGGTAATATAAAAAAATATTTATTTTGTTTAGTCGAAAATGTAAATTTTAAAGAGATCTGATTTTTTAATAATGTATTAATTATAGTTTTTTATTGTATTTTTTACAATGATTTAGCTTGTTTTTTAATATTTTTGATAGTAATAATTATTTTATTGTTATCTGCATTCTCATTTTTATAATATAGTAATGAGTATTTAATTTTAAAACAACAAAAATTTAAACGCATAGTTGTAAGTTTGCAGATAAGGATTTTATAAATAAGATATTAAATGTTCAATATTCAATCCATAAAATTTTTGTTGAGTCATACCTTATCCTTCTTATCCTGGCGAGCATAAGGAAAACAAGGAATGACAGCTGTTACACGAGAGGCAGATGCAATTTTGCAAGCATTGATCATGATTAATAACTCCATTAAATTATCATTGACCTCACCACTACCACTTTGCACAATATAAACATCTTCTCCTCGAACTGATTCACCAATTTCTACACTGTATAACAAATATATTTATTATATTTAATGTGAACAAAATTAATTAAACTAAAATATAAATAAAAATTATAAAGCTTTGTCCTTAGTAAAAATGAAAGTTATTTTATTCAATATAATTAATTACATGATAAGACTTATTTATATACAAATTATATATATATTTTAGTGATTTTATATTTATTTAAAAATAACATTTCTTATATAGATCAAAATTAAAAGAAAAGATATAATCCTAAAATATAAAATATAATTATGATCTTTTCTGATAATTTATATAGTTATAAAAGACTCGATATTAATTATATAAATAATTCTTCGATTTTTTATGTACTTTTTTATATATAACAAATTCAATTTTATTTGAAAGATGTGATCAAAATTTATATTTAAATATCAAATTAATCAAATATTTTAAAATGCAGAAGAAAATATTTTTGCATTATTTATTCTTATCTACTCGTATTAGATCAACAATTAGTTATTAATTAATTTTCTTATTTTTTTCATTTTCATAACATTGTATATGTATATATACGATTAATGTTTTCATATGTATGTATTCAACAAATATAATACTTTGAGATTTGTACAAATTGCTCAAAAGAGAATGTACTTTTTAGATACAGGGCAAAGAAAAGTAAAAAATATTATTGACTACATTTAAAAAGATAAAAAATATAAATTTGACATAAAACAAATTAATTTATCCATAAATGTATTAAATATTATTTATTTAGATTAAATTATATTTTTCATCAAATAAGGAGCAATAAATGTATATAATTTAATAAATGAAAAAAGCTATAGTAAGAAATAAGTAGACTGATACAATAATAAATTTTTTTTTTAATTTTCTATTATTCTTTAGAAAATTAGTATTTTTCTCTTTTTACATGACTCTGATTTTTATATTTGCAAATCATAAAGAAAAAAATGGAAAAATTAACAATGATATTGTGCTTCGAGTTTGGCTTGTATTGTCATCTAGCCATTGTAAATACTTTTGTAAAAAGTAGCGCAGTGCAAGTTTCGAGTGGCTAAGGTTTGTTGACGCGCTCAAGCACGTGGTTAGAGAAATTGACGGAGAATAAATGCATGGCGCACATGTAATCAATGTACAAAATTTTCGGCGCGCGCTATGCATGTACGAAGATATGTAATAAACTTATGATTTAAAGTAAAAATAACGAGAAAAATAGTGATTCGAGATCTGTGTAGCTCAAGGCTAAAAAGTAATGTGTAGAGAGAGAGAGAGAGAGAGAGAGAGAGAGAGAGAGAGAGAGAGAGAGAGAGAGAGAGAGAGAGAGAGGAGAGAGATTTAATAAAGCCAGGAATAAAAAAAAAGGGTGTCGTAATGTATACTCCATATTACCACGTCTCTAAGTTGCTGAACTTTTTAGTAACGACTTTGCCGATATCAATGCCAAGTCTGTCTACGATTCGCTGGGCAAGATCTGGGTGCGACGTACCGCTAAAAACCTTTATATTTGGCATTCTGCTCTGTATATAGCCGCTACTACAAGGCTTTTCCAAGTTTGCGCGTAACAAACTCTTAGCACGTACTGGTTGCGAGACGGGCATCACTGGCTTCACAACGCACACATAGGGACCGATCAGCATCGAAGTCGCGTACGATACAAAGAGTGAGAGAGAGAGGGTGACAGAAGAGGGGAGAGAAAGATGGAGACAAAAACTATGTAGATATTATATAGATATATCGGCACGGCAGAAATAGTGGCGGCGCGACGGTTGCCTGGTAAAAGGCATAAAGTATAACACAACTTAAGCAGTGTCAACTAACTGAGCTTCTTATAGCCAATCGCAATAAATTCTAGAGTTAGGGCGGATATGACACGTGACTCCGCCTTTTCCTTTATCAACCACCTTTAGCGCTACGAGCCATGAGCTATCTCTATTGTATATTTCAATTATCACGACCCATATTTCTTTCCCACTACAAATATCTCAGTTTCTTAATTGCCTTGCCTTATCTCTGCAACTCTAAGCAGCCAATAATATTGATGATTTTGAATATTTAATTGACACGTGCAAATTTGAGGGCGTGAAAAAGTTTGAATGTATGAATAGATGGACCAATGGGTGATGTTATTCAAGTAAAATAGAACTAAAATTTAAACAAACTCAACTCGCACAATTTAAAGCATATTTTAAAACAAATTATCGTGCTTTACACAACTTGTGCTGATCACTATAATTATACTTGTATTTGAAATTTAATAAATCTGGTACTTTCGTATAATGTACGCATTTTATTATACTTCTCTAATTTATAAAATAAAAATATTCTAATACTATGATATGAATGTCTTCAATTGACTGCAATTTTAAGAAAAAGTAGTAATTCTAATTATTGCGGATAACTATATTGAATACGGAACTGCTTTGAAAGTAATTAAATCGTACATGTTCCTTTGCTGAACTTGTTATTATTTATTATTAGATCATATTTTAGGAAGCTTGGAATTTTTAATGAGTATCAAAAATGTAAAAAAAACTCAAACTTAAGCCACTAAAATTATTTTTCTAAGTTATTATATAATTTAAAGAGTCTAGTCAGATTACAATTATAAACAAAGTAGTTATAAATATATTTACCAAATATATAATTTGTTTAATAACTGTCTGATATCGAAAAATAGAATATAGATTATATAAATTTATATAGATATAAAACCTTAATTTAATAAACGTAAAATGTAATTTTAAAAATTTGTTTTTTATTACAAACTAAAATTTTTATCTTTGATGTTTTATTACTATTTTATATAAATACTTGTCTATTAAATAATCATTCAATTTTAAATTAACTTGTTTTAAAATACACATTTAAGACTATAGAAGTCATACAAATGTTAAACTATATTTTACTAATATTAGAATAAAGAAGAACTATCTATCATTGTTACTGATTCTCAATCAGTGTTGAGTTTTGTTTGTATTAATTTCAAAAATGTTATATACATAGCAAGCATTTTTAGTACTGTTTGCTTAAACATTTTTAGATAAATATATTAATGTTTTTTAATACCTATTGTATATTATTTTTGCAACTACATAATAGTATTAATATTAAATAAATATTTGTACTATTTGTTTTTTCTTAAATGTATTTCACTAATAAATATCTAACAAAATAAAACAATTATGTAATAGTTAACACTTATAAATTATTTTAAAATATGTTTTTCAGTAAATGTGTGTATAATTTAATTAAAAATACATAATTAATTTGCATAAATGTTACTTATTAAAATAAATAATATTAAATTATTCAATGGCAGTCTTTCAAATACTTGCATAATCTTACACATTTTTAAATCAAAATAATTCTAATTTTAATTTAGATTTAAGAAATTTAAATTAATGTTGATGCTGTGAATGATTATTTATATGATTATTTTTTTTATTATTATATTTTTTAAATTTAACTTACAAAATATTCTGATATTTGTTTATTAAGCAATTTTCTATACATAAATAAAATCTAATTATGTTTGTACCTGTATTATGATTGTAAAATGTGCTTCCTTTTAATTAAAATATTGGATGTTTTAATTATTGCAATTGTAATATTAATTAATTAAAGTTTATCATTGAACATATTGAAACATGCAACAATTTTTAAATAAGTATTGATATCTATCAAGGCATAATCCTCAGTTCTAAATAAATAAGCTTATAAAGTAACTAAATAGCATGGGAAGATTTTAAGTTGATTTTCATATTCATTTTTCATGTAAAAATAAAGTTGAGTTGTCTTTGAAATGATATGTTTTTATAATGTTTAATAAAGTCATATTGACTTTTAATAAACTTTTAAAATATATAAATAGATAGGTGACATATCATCTAAATATGTTAACTAATTTTTTTTTAATTTTTTCTAAATTTAGATCCATATACTAATGGAAATGGAGTGTAAATCATTAATAAATACATTTTTGCTTTGTGTTTATTTTCATTTGAATCACCATTAACTATTATCTTAATTTTATAAAAATTATAAATTTTAATATTTTATTAATTAATTGATACTTAAAAATGACTAAAAGAATTCTTTTACAAATTATTAATCAAATTTTTATTACAGTTAACATGTATTATAATTAATTTTAATATTAAAATTAAATAATTTTAAATAAAAATATATAATATATTTAAAATTTATATAAAACTTATAATGTTTCACAACTTATTGAAAGTATGAAAATCCTAAATAAAATGATAAAAAAGATAAATATTTTAAAAAACAAAAATTTAGAGTTCATTGCATAAAAATTATATAAATTGTATGATAAAAATTTTCCTATCCAGTAACATAACTTTAATGATTAAAAAACTAATTAGAAATAATACTATAATAATTCTATAATATAATTATATAATGTACAAATGTCCAGTATATAAATTCTGAGAAGGCTAATAATATATTTGCTTAAGACTTTGAACAATTGTACTGTTTAGTACTGGTGAAGATAGGTATTGTACATGCAATTAAAATATATAACAAATAATCAATATTTAGAAACTGTTCTTATAAATATTATAAAAACATTTTAAATAATTTTACAATTTAATTATTAATTTATTTATCTCCAGTCTTTATTCTAGTAATTATCAATTTATAGTTCTAGTTTCTGTTTATTGAATAACATTGTAGTATGGCGTTAATAATTTTAGCGCATAATCAATTCTTGCTATACGTATACTTACTTCACAATTTACATGTGCAGCTTTTCTAACCATTGTACTTTTATTGCTTTCTAACAATTTGTGAATAATCTCCATTTACATTAAGCTTTTAATATGTAAGGTTTAATATAATATTTGAATCTATTACCTGCGATATCTAAAGCTAAGGTTTCTGCTATGCTAAACAAAGAGATTAAATAGGTTATCCTATATGCCTATCTTAGAATTCTTAACAATGCTTATTGCTTTTGCCTCGATCGACTTAATTATCAGATTTTCCATCGACTTCTTTTTTTGAAGAGATTGAGTTTTTGACAGATTCATACGAGCAATTTCAATACAGTTTAATTTAAATATTGCCAACTGAATTTTTCCTAACAGTTTTCACATTACGAATAAATACTTTTAAAATACCATCAATAATTGTATTTATTATTCTTCTCCAACAGCTACACAATCTAATAAAAAATGTTAACAACATTTATAATTTAAATTATCTACAAAGACATAAACATTAAAAATAAATATACTTATAACATTATTTATTTAATATTGCTTTATTATAAGTAAAAAGTATTCTAATGAAGCTCCGTAAATGAATTAATCACATATCTTTTAAAATATTAAAAAATTATTATTTATTTTCATCGATTATTTAAATAATAATTGTGCATATCGGTCTTTGAGTTAGCCATATCTTTTTTCGTAATTTTTTTAAATGTATCTTTTTTTGGCATACGCAATCTAGAGATCGCCACGAATTCTACACCTCATATTGACCACGCAACATTCAAGATAGTTTGTACATTATTCTTTGACCTGTTCAATTTTTTCAATTTAACTTAATAAGAGTGTGACATACTGTAGTCATGTAACGGTATCCTTATATATATAGCTTAACAGTGAAAGTAGCAAGTGAAGTGATTGCCTGAGGTATAGCTACAAGCTCCGATTGACAGCGATCGATAGAAAGAGTCAAGTTTTACTGCGGGATACAAGCACAACGAAAATAAACTATATAGTTTGCTTTTTTTTTTATCGATTTTTGCCTGCGGTGTTACTAGCGTGTATTATAAGACGTGAATATATTTTTAATTATTTTCGGAAATTGTGTTAGTGTCTTTGTTTGTTCATTTTATCATTTTTTAGCTGAGCAGAAAGCTTTGTATAAGGGAGTAGCATCGGCAAAAACTTGTGTAGAACGACGATACAAAGGCGACATAGAGATTAGAGACGTTGAAGCAGCAAACGAAACTAACGCAAGGTTTTAGTATCGAAAAGGTGAGTTCGTTCATATAAAATTATTTGTATTTACCGCGGCTCAAAAGCGCAATTGCAAGCATCCACTAGTGAGAAATGCGAATTTTAACGCTCAGAATGTAACTGAGTATAAAATCTATAAATATCATTTTTTTAATTTGTCTTTACAAAATAATTGTTAAATTTCTTTTATAGGTACCTCTTGACGTATACATATATTTTTTTTTATTAAAAAATGATTGATTTAAAAAATGTACATAAAATAGTTTAATTTCTTTTTAATTTTTTTAATTCACTTGTGTATTGTTTGTAAAGATTTGCGTATAATTGTTGATATTGTTATGAAAATAATATTTTTTAAATTTCTGACATAATACAATTATCTCGTAGAATTCTATTAAAAAATGTATATCATATTACAATATTCTCAATACCACCTCTCGTATTTATCTTGCTGTGCAATGGGGAATGTATTCAAGTACCTGATCTTATGATGATTTCGCTTACCACCTATCACAGTACTTCTTCTTTAGTACGTTGCCACTATTCTTCTCTCGTATACTGCTGCAATTTTTTCTTTCTTTCATCCGTCATGAGTTTCCAATTAGCGTATTTTTTCATCATAGTACGTTACACACATTCGTGCGATATTTGGGTAAAATTTCTCGCATAGAATCCAATGCAAAATGTTGAAATTCCTATAGTACATTTGATATAAAAGTAAATGTATTTATTTTATCATTATTGATTACATACAAATTTTTTTAATCATTATAATATTTTTTTCAAAAAATTTTCTATAATAATATTTATGCTTTATTTATAAGAGAAATGATACTTGATTTTCATCTTTTTAATTTTTCACGTATACATAAATAATCGATAAATATTGAAGTAAATTGATTTTTAGACAATATATAAAATGATATTCCTTTTAAAGTTAGAAGTAATAATTTAACTTAAAAATTGTTAATTTTTAAGTAAAATATGCATTTGAGACGATTCGATATAAAAAAAACAAGTAAATACATTGGGATGGCAAAATTTTGTAAAATGAATTTATTTTATGCTATTTAGAATATTTATTAAAACTTAAGTTTTATAATTAATTTCTAAGTTTATAAGGTTATATTTTTTAAATAAAAATATTCATTTTACAAATAAATTAATCAAAGCAAATGTTGCTTATTAAATTAATATCAAGAATTAAATTAATTTTTTAAATCTCAATTACTCATAAAAATATTTACTACTTTTTCTTTTATTTTCATTGTTTCTAATTATTTTAATTTTTAGGAATTTGAATCACGTAACATTTGAGACGAAACGAAAATTCAAAATTTAAAAAATTACATTATTTCTTGAGAAAAACTTAAAGAGCGATTAATTAAATTAATTATTAATAACAGAAAAGAAAATATTAGATTTTTCCAAATTTCACCATTGTAAATCGCTCTTAGAAAGAGATAAATTTTTTCAAACTTCAAACAATGGGATAAATTATATTAAAAAAAATTATTTAATGAAAAAAGTTTTATAAATTGAGCAATTCAGAAAAAAATGTTGATAACAAAATGGTTGAAGAACATCAATATGCGCATATACCCATATACTGATACATATAATATTTAACAGAAACTTTTTTAGAAATATTGCATGAAATTTCTTTATACATTTGAACGTGTCATAACAAGTTCAAACCTACAGAAAGTTTCATTTCGAAAATCAGCGTAGAATTTTATTTTGAATGCAATTAATTACACGTGCACTCTTATACATATATGGATATGGAACGCATATAATAACAGTAATGACTTTCCCAACGGTTACAATATTTTTTTGAAAATTTTTGTGCAATATACAAATTCTTATAATAATTTTATTACTTGAAAATTAACAGACCTATATATTTAATGTCAAAAAGAAGAACCTGGTTAAACACTAATAAAGTTAGTTTTAAACGTTTAACGAGATGCAATATTTACGCGAAAAGTATGCAAGCGATGTGTGCGTACATCGTCATATTAGATTGAGTCTGCGCGCACAGCCCTAGCAAGGATATTAGTTGCCTGTCTTCATCTAAAATCCATCAAGGGCGATCGTTCAAGATTATCGTTCAACTTGATTTTTCCTAAGTCCTTCCTTATCGAAATAATGGGTTTTGTTGTAACTCTATGAAATCACTTTCGAAGATGACGGGGTTTGCTTTGTCTCACCAGTTCTTCTCTTTCCTTCGTCTTTCGACTCTGAACGTCAGGAATTTTCGGTGAAGACATTAGTAGAGTTCATTATCTGCGAGCACAACGCTTCGGTGTAGTAAACCATAATAAATAAGTACATTAAACTTTATTTCATACATTTTTTGGTAAATTCTATGCGAATATTTCGCTATAATTATGTAGTAGAACTCAATAGGTAATTATAATAATGTCGTTATCTTTTATGTTAAATGATGGTGAGAAAAATAACGATTTTCTCTAAGTCCACTGAATGAGACTTTACGTTGCATAGATTTGCAAATAAACGAATTACTTTTTTAATAAGTTCATAAAACTTATTTAGACTATAGATTATTTAACCTGAGTTGTGAACGAAAGTACTCATGCGATATAGTACTCACGATAATATGGATATATTCATATAGCGTACACTTAATTGCTTAAAACATTATTTGAACTTTGTGATGGGTTTCCTTAATTGGAATATAAAAAGTAAACATAGATAACGAAATTCTGTTTTAAAATCTCCTTTATTTTACATGCGGTATAAACCTTTACACATTATGTTATCTAAAAATAGAATTTGCATCTTTAAATTCGACTTGGGAGTTCGTTCAATAATTTGGTATTACAACTAAGGTATCGATTGTTAGAGAGTGATTTGAATATTTATGTTAGTCCTATACATAATCTTAGTCACCGTTATATTATCGCAGGTGCAGGTATAAATTAGAATTTAAATTAAAAATTCCAAAACATACGGTTCATTGAGAAGATGTCTGTTAGCAAATGTTGTAAAGTCTGGACACTCACTGTACAACTATCACATATATGTCCATGTTTGTATATTTTCGTATTATACTTTTAACAGTCAAGATTAAACAAATATATTGTAAATATTAATATCCCAATTGTATACATTGTTTCACAAAATTGTTTTGTTATGAAATCATAACTTTATGTATCAATACGTGTGGTAAACATGAATTTCATGTTTCTATATATATCTTGTAACGAAAATACGGATGTTGCGAGATGAAGAAGATTATCTCTTTCATTCTTTTTGTTTGTTGCAGCCTACTCGTCTATCTCTACTTTTCAGCTCTGATTTCTTCAGTTGGCCGAGGTTTGTTTGTGGAGAGAAGGTTATGCAAAATAAAATTAACAGTTTTATTTAATATTTATTTTAATGGTCTTTTATTATGCTCTTGTCCGGCACGGTCAGAGAGGGAGTATTCTCGGTATGGTATTGCGATTTCTCAACTTAAAGCAGTTTATTTACGAATAAAACAAAGTTATCGAACGCAACATACAAATTCGAGACCTTAATCTAGAACTACTTAAATGCATGATACAAAACCTAATCTAAGGATATACTACGAAATAACCCTATGAAAATACATAAACTTAACTTAAGAAAACAAATAAACTTAACCTAAGAGCACAGAAACATAATCTAGGAATACAAAAACTTAACCTATGAACGTGGCACGTAGCTTATTGAGGAAGCTGTATTTCGTCGCAATTTATGTGTTTGTACGTTTGCATTCAACGGAGTCTTGGTAGGCGCAGTTCACCAAGTAAAGTTCGTATTCGACTCGATATATGCGCGTGTGCACATTGATCGACAGCGGATTCGGTGCAGCAAAATTTTCGCCGAGAATTGGGATGCATGCGGCAATAATCATCACCACGGGAGAGGAATGGGTGCAGTGAAAATTAGTGAAAATTAAGAAACGACCCCGAGGCGAGGCATGCACAAATTTATATTCTCTTAGGGGAAGGGCTTGTGCAAGTGAACTCGTGCTCGACCGGAATCAGAAGTTGCACACATTCGCGATTGGAAATAACGCGAATCTGCGTAGCGTAGGAAGTCGAGACGGAATGTTGCGTATACTTGTGTAGGTTGTACGAATCAGGCCGGGGTAGAGTGTACTTTCACGCGTGGGTAAACTTTAGACGGACTGTATGTCCATAAACGACTTGGATTTTGTAAAACGGTCACTTTTGCGTTTGAATAGTCCTATACGGCGCACGTGGTCTCTCATTCACGTACCGGCGTATACTGCACGCGTGGTTTGTCTCATATCTCTACTAGTGTATACAACATTCACTCTTGCCTGCACTACTCGATGTATGCGGGCGCATTTGTATTCCATATACTCGCTGTGCGCGATACACACGTAACTCACATACCTATCATAAACAATGACATGCGACAGGCGCTGTGAGCCCGTCACTATATGTATATCTTATACTTTAAAACATAAAACATGTAACCTTAAGAGAACGCTATATATATCAGATATAGTATTCCGTTTCATAAACATTTTTTGAAATACATTAAAAAGTGTAAAAATTGGTATATCATATTTCTTTTAAAAAAGTTAATGTGTTCCAAAGTTTTCGACTGTTCAAGGAAATAAAAATGTAGAATATTATCAAAGCGTGACGTTACCGCAGTCCTTAAACCACACCTTTTTTTCGAAGAAGAGAATTTTTGAGAGCACAGATGATCGTTTTTCCATTTTTCTGAGATACTTGACATCAACTTAGCGTTCGAAGATATTTCCAGTGATCTGTTCCTTTGTTACCGATTAATCCGAGGGTTTTGGCATTGTGTTCAGTGTACGCGTATATCACGTGGCGAGGGCGTAGGTCTTTAACCTCATTGCCGATCGTTTTGTCGTATAAAGGCCATGCTTGCACGTCCGTCGCTAGGTGCTCTAACCTCAATACCGTTTGTATATTTGGTGAATTCCATATTTGGACGTTGATGACTATTTAATTCGGTGAGAAGTTACATAACCTCTTTTCTTCGTTCCCCGCGGTTCCGCAGTGGGTTAATGTAACTATTGTATTGCACTATTTACACGTACTGTTAATGCTCTTTTATTTCCTTATTATTTGCGCATACCACCAACACTATTGCGTTTCATTATTGTTTACATGTGCTATTAGCATCGCATATATATATGAAAATTTATTTTTGCAGATTAGCCTCCTGTTAATTTGCCTTTTGTTGTAAATTAACATAATTGTTCTTGTTATTATTATTATTTACATTTTTTATGTTTTTGTTTTTATATTCAATCTGTTTCGCGTCATTGAGCTCACAAATGCTCAGTCGAAATATAATTGTTCATTTTAAAATAAGTGTATAAATATACTTTTGTAGAAGAATATACTATTATATTTCGTTATTGTACTTAAATTAACGTTTAATATTTCATTTTTATACATTTTTTTTAAGAAATAAAATCATATACGATATAAATAAAAATTTAATTTAATGCCAATATTTTTGCATTAACGTTATATTTGCTGTTACTCTGATTATAAAAAAATATGTTCTTTTCTTTTTTATAAGTTAATATTCCATTTATACCTTATTATTAAATATGTAACTGATAATTATTATCTGATTAGAAATAAAGCCTCGCTAATACCGTAATAATGCATTAAATAAAAAATGAATGTTAATAAAAATTTTAAATCATTTATAATATACCGTAATGTAATCATTACAATATAAAAAGTAATGTAAAAATTGTGAAATAAAAAATTCAAAATTCGCGCCTCTTCAAAATGGCAATTTTAATATAAATTTTAAGATAGATTGGGAGAATAGCAAATTCATTATCACCTGTGTGTTAGAAATACTTGGAAAATATTTTGATAATCGCGAATACATATACTATGGTTGATGACTTGTGTTAAATAAAAAATTAAAAGAGTACGTAGTATTGAAGTTCACAGTCGGAATTAGCAGGAAAAATAAAGAGATTGTTCATTGATCAACTTTGCGGGTTGAAAATAGTTTGGATAAGAATCTTGATGCTTATGCATTATCGTTTAGTGTGGTTTTGACAGTCAATTATTTTTGTTTTCTTTTTTATACGAACACGCACTCAATCCTCTCTATACCAAAAAGAAATCAGAGATATTAAATTCACGCGAAAGTTTCAACTCTCGTCAGTAGACGCAGTTTCACACACGTGTTTTTGCGAAACATATGCGAGATATTAAAAAAGAATGAGTTTCGAAAATTTATAATGGCGTAAATATGTGGGTGTGTATTTATCTTCCGTCTGGTTCTCCCGCGTCAATCTAGCTTCTAGTCCAAATAGATCTAGTCAGTAAAGAAAATTGAAACTCTTAAAATAGTGTATGGACTTATATACATATACATTTTTCCAGAAATTTAAAAAACAAAAAAATAATAATTAACGTTATTTTCACAATTCATGCATTGTGTCAATTTTTTCTATAAGAGAATCATTGAAGGATTGCATATTTTATATGATTGTGAATAAAGAAGAAAAAAAGTCGAATCAAGATCAAGGAAAAAACCAAACTTGCTTTTGAGGTTATTTTAATACGCAGAGTGTAAGAAAGGCAATAAGGATGACAGTGGTTTACAGACCATCCTGTTTTTTTTTATAATTCACTCTCTCACACGCACGGATTTTGCACTGTTTTCTTATACTATTTTCTGTTCTCGCTATTCTTTTAATTATCTCTTTCTCTCTTTCTCTCTTTCTTTATCTATCGGTATTTACTCTGAAGAACGTCTGTATCGGGGCGGCAAGTCATGGCGACGAATATTGCAGCCCAGCGGATCAAGCGAGAATTTAAAGAGGTTATAAAAAGTGAAGAGGTAAGTTTATATCCGAACGCGTACGGTCAATGAACAACGTATATTTGAATAACGATTTGAAATATCTTCATCGACTCTTGTCGTTTTTAGGCATTTTTGAGCATTTGAATTGCGTAATATACGTGAAGAAAAATTTTATATGCCTTATTTGTGGATTTTAAAGTCGTCGACCCAAGGGATGCGCTGCCCCTTTATCTTTTAAATGTTTAGTGCTTACAGACATGTGATACATTTTTTCTTTTTGTTTGCATTATTTACGTAATACCAAGCTTTTATTCGAGTGTGGAGGTGGCTGGTGACTGTAATGACTTGCATTTAATATATCCTTTGATTTATGAGAATCCTTAAATTATCTTTGTTTGTATATTTAACTTCATATATTGTCTTCATGTTTAATGTTCAAATAATTTATAATTCATTTCACATCTATAAATATGACACAAAAATTTTATTTGATCTTTCAATGAGTTAAAACTACCTGACCTCAACTAGTATCATTATTTTTATTCCATACAATTCTTAAGTGAAGTATAAAATTATTTTAATAAAATTTGTGTGTACTAATAAATATTTTTTATTTGGATAATTATATTAATTTATGAGAAAGAATTGCAGTATTTTTCTTTTTATAAAAGTACATTTACAATATTATATTATAAAAATTTATTTGATAAAATTTTTTTAATAGCTTATCACTTAATATAAGAATACAACAATAAATTTGAAAAACTGATTTTCATCAGTCTTAAAAGAGTATATTTTGGTATTTAAAAATGAAATTTATTATTTATTATTTAATTCTGCAGATTGATAGATTTATGTGGCATTGGCAATTAAAATATTAAAATTTAAAAATATTTTAAATTTACTTATTATAAAGTTACTTTTAAAAAAGTAAAAAGAATTTAAATTTATTATCTAAGCTTGCAAGACATTATCTAAATTGCTGACAAAATAATTTATCATTGAAAATTAATTGTAATTAAAAGTAAAAAAGGGTAAGATAATTTCAGGTTTTATACAATTTTAAGATATTTTTAATTATATATGATTTTGAATTCCATATAATTCTTGGCATCTAAGGAGTTATAAATTAAAATAGTATCAATTTATATTTATTTTTTGAAACTAGCTTTAGAATGAGTAATTTATAAAATTCATAATTTATTCTAATTTAACAGATTTTATAATTTAAATAATGAAAACTTTTATTTTTCATTTTTTTACTGGATAAATAAACTTTTTAATAATTATATTATTATTATTATATATAAAAAGTTATATACTTAAAAGTAATTAATTTTGGTTTCTAAATGTTGTGATATTTTAAACATATTGTAAGTATTTCAAATAAAAATTGGAGAGAGTTAATTATCAATATAATATTCACAGTCTAAACTATTCTTGATATATAAGTTTAATTTTTATATTTTGTTATGTATTTCTTTGCCTATTTCTTATATATTTAACAGAATTTTGTTATTTATATAGTGACTTAACTATAAGTAAACTCATTTCAATTGAATAAATTATTTAATAATTTTATTTTGCATCAATTAAAATAACATGGTTTATAATTAGATTAAAAAAGACTAAAGTTATTTTCTTCAAACTTTTATTTTGCTCACTTTCCTTGGATGAGTTTTTAAATTTCTTTTTTTCCCTCAGAACTAGTACAGTCATTTACAGTTGGTTTCCAACACAAAGTACTTTTATGTCAATTATAAAATAGTAATAGTATATAATAAATATTTTTTAATTCCGAGAAATCTATACTAGTTTTAGACTTGAAGTTTCAGTGATGTTTTACATCTTTTTGTTATAATAATTTTTACATTCCATAAGTAAAGGAATTTGTTTAATTTTATTATATAATAATATATTATATTTTGTATATAATTTTGTTTTTAATAAATATTTTAATAAAATAAACCAGAATAGTAATTTTTTGATCAATTTTTAGGATTTCATAATGGCTTATTCTCTAATTTTTATTCTCAATAATATTTATTCTCTAAAATTAGTTGGTATTAAAAAAAATAATTGATTATTAATTGATTTTTAAATAAAATCTTAGCTTACATTGTATTTTAAATATTTACAGCTTATTGATGTTTTAGATTTATAAATTTTTAGTTATAATAATTTAAAATTAAATATTATTTTCATATTATAAAAATATGACTTACAAAGAAATATCTCAAGGTGTACCTAACCGCCTTTCTTCAATATGATGATATGTAATATAATAGCATGTAAAGAAATATTAGACGGATGTTTTTTTTACGTAATAATCGGCGATTTAAAGGGTGAAAAGAACCCTATAGTTTACCATCGAAAATCGTTATTTTTTTAAATTAAAAAAATGATTTAACAGGAGTGAACTATAAGGGTGTTTTTTACCCCTAAAATGTCGTACGATTGTGTATATTTGTATATTTATCATGTATATTCAAAACACGTCAACTTTACATCTCAATATTGTTTATCATAGAATGATTTTTGGTGAGATTTGTTTAATTTAAAAATTTCTGATGAAGGAAAAAGACAAAAAGTTCATATGTACCCTTATAAAAAATAGGGATGTAACCCTTTGGAGTAAAAAAGCAATTTCCACATAATTGTGTTTCAAAAGAAAAAAATTGGCGTTGGTTTTATTCCAAAATTTTAATTCGTTTTTGAAATATTAAAAAAAATTTTAAGGGTAAACTTTAAGGGTGCTTTTCTTCCTAAATCGCCGAGTTAACTCGTAAAAAGCACCCATCTGATATTTTTTAATATGCTACAACATTACAATATGAAGAAGATTGGTGATGTATATCTCGGGATGTTTTCTTGTTAATAATAAACTGTTTTTAATTTTTTTAAATTTAATATACCACACATAGATAGTAAATTTATTTATTTTTTAATAATTTGTAAACAAAATTAATTAAATAATTTTCAGGTTGCACAATGTTCGATTAAAGTAGAGCTTGTTAATGACAGTTGTGTTGAGCTAAAAGGTGAAATAGCAGGACCTCCAGATACACCATATGAAGGTGGAAATTTTAATCTTGAAATAAAAATTCCAGAGACATATCCATTTAATCCACCAAAAGTATGTTCAATTTTGGTTATATAAATATATAGCATATATGCATCTAAATATGACAAACTCAGAAAATAAGCATTTACTTTAAATAAAACAGATGGCGCGTAGTAAAGCTTTATCTTTCCGTCGATTCCGTATAACTACCAGGACGAGACTGCCCGTCTATTTTCCTTTCAAAATTCTCTGTCGGAGATGTTTATGGCTCTATTTGCGATATTTGAGCCTGTCATACATCGTCTGTTCCTTGTCAGCGCTTTTGTTTTCTCGACTCGTGTATAGAAAGATTTATGGGGTCTACCATAAATCCTATTTTTTCCGATGGAATCGACCTAGCAATGGAAGAAATTATTACATTCAAAATTTTATTTATTAATTATCGTTAAAAATAAATATTTTTTCTTAATAGCATCTTTATATTTAAAATTTATTTCAAGTTATATAGAGGGCTTATATTAAATTTTCAATTTATCTAAAACTTTAATTAGTATTTCCCGAAAGTTACTTTTTTAGAAAAATTAAATTACTTGCTTTAAACTTTATACAATAATAGATTATAGCTACGCAGAGGCAATAATAATTGGATTTTGTTAAAGCAATTGTTTAAATTGTAGCTGTTATTGATGCATGATTCAGAAAGCAGATCACATTAAAGATAGTATAACATTTATACATTTATGATATTTGTATTTTGTAAAAATTAACAGTACAATAAGAAATAAAATAAACTTTAAAAAGTAACTTTTAGCATTAAAATAAAAACTTCTGAATTATGTATTGTAATTACAAAACAATAGTCATAATCTAATACAAATGATATACTTAGATACATTTATTTACATGTACAATAGTAAATTTTTAATTGTAGTAAGAAAAATTATTAATTTTTACTTCGTTATACATTTGTATTTTAACGAAAGATTAATTTTCAGGGTCGAATTTTACTTTGATATTTATAAAATATTAGCATAAAATAGTATAAAGTTTGTCATTAAAATTATTTTAATATTAAATCTCTTTAATCTACTTTTTTAAAAATAAAACTACTGTAAAATGAAAAATTAATTGTGATAAATATTTTTTTATTTCATTTTGTGTTGGTAAAGCAGTACTTATTCATCCATCAATCATATTTAATCATAAAATATTAAATAATGTCATGGGTCCATAACTTATCTTTCATAGTTTTTTATTTACATTCTGTGTTTATCATTGTTTAGATTGTAACTTACAATGTTTCCTGTCTTTCTAATGGAAGAGAAATGTATTTCATTGTTTACATATAACAAAAAATATATAATTTAAAATGGGAAATCAGTAATCTGCATTGTATCTAATATTTAATGCTTAAGTGTTGTTTATTATTAATTCAACAAAATGATATAATATTAATAAATTTTTACGATAACAACTACATTTAAAATCAAATAAATCAATGTAGAAATTATAAGGTCAAAATCTGATATTATAAGTTTTATTCATATTTTTTTTACAATTTATAAAAGCTTTTTTAAAAAAAATTATACTTTTAAAAATTATTTTTATTTAAATATAAAATCAAAATATTCAAGAAAATGAATTTATATTCATAAAATGTATTTCATAAATGAATAAAATCATAATTTTAAGAAATTGATATTTTTTCATTTATATTTTAAATAATGCTCTAGGTACGTTTTATGACAAAAATATGGCATCCTAATATATCTTCTGTAACAGGAGCAATTTGTTTGGATATATTAAAGGACCAATGGTATGGGTACATTCACTTATTTTATAAACATTTTTAAAAGATTTTTTACTGAATTACTTATTTTTATAGGGCAGCAGCTATGACTCTGCGAACTGTACTGCTATCCTTACAAGCTCTTTTATCAGCAGCTGAACCAGATGATCCACAAGATGCAGTAGTTGCAAAACAATATAAAGAACAACCAGAAATGTTTCGTCAAACTGCCAAGCATTGGACATCTGTGTATGCAGGCGGTAAGTTTTGCATTTACTTTTATGTTGTCTTTTATTAAATAATAAATATTTGAACTTAAAATGAATTTATGATTTCTGATGAAATTTTAAAAATAATATTTATAATTTTTAATTTATTGTTCACATCATAAAAGTGAACATATTATTCTTATTCAAATAAAAGAAATTATTAAATAACATAAATTTTCAGTTCTTAAAGTAACTTAACATAAAAAGAAATTATGACTAAAAACTGGTGATATTTAATTTACAAATAATTTAAAGAAATAAGATTTAATTTAACATCTTAAAATGTATGTTTCTAATGAAAAAAACATTTTATTAAAAACACAAAGTAAACAAATTTCTGATATTAATCATTTGCAAACTTAATTTTTTAACAATAAGGAGCTTCAGTGCCTTAAAATTACATTTATCTAAAATCATTATTTGTGGCATAACAATGGCACTGATCATTTTTTTCAAAATATTTAATTACAAAATAAAACTAAAATATAATTTAAAATTTGTTTAATTACTTAAATTATTCTTTTTATAAAATGTTAATTTTAGATGCATTTAAAATTATTTAAAATCATTAAAGTCTAGTAAAATTTAAAAAATGTCATTACAAAGTGTAATATATTATTTAAATAAAGACAATTAAAAATGCATTTTTAGTTAGAAATTAAATATTTATGTACTACAGATCACTGATGATAATCTGCTTAATGGCTTATATATTCCAAATTGGTCTATCAATAAATACCTTTCTTCTATGTATTATAGAAAATATTAATCTACACTGAAATTTTGTTAATTACTTTAGAATGAATTTCTTTTATTATAAAGTCATTAACTTTTTTATGTATGTTTAATATTGAAACTGAATTGCACTTTCTTGTCAATACAATCTGGACAGCAAATTTTTATATCAAATACATATCTTTTAAGACTTAATAAATTATAGTAAAATTACCAATCTGGAAATAAAACAAGTAGCTTACTATAAATCAAAGAAGATAAACTACATTTCGTTAAAATATATGAAAAATGTGTAGTACAAATAAATAATTGCTTATTTAAATCGATTTTAGTCTTAGTTTTATATTTTATTCCTCTTTATTTATGTATAACCATTTTTTAGTCTGAAAAAGTAAGTGAGAATTTAATTTTGTATTTCCATGTGAATATATATATAACATTTATAAGAATACAAAGCTTATGTTTTAGTATTATTTAGAATTTTAAATACTGAATAAATTAATGTTTCCGCTTCTTTTTAATTCTGTAGAATCCTTGAAATGAAATTATCTAAGTAAAGTAGTTTTTTTATAGTGTCTATTTTACAATAATAGCTTAAATTTTTTTATAAATTTTCAGTATAATATTCTCTTAAGAACTAAATGAATACAAATTAAAATAAGCTATTTAAATTCCAATAGGACCATCAAAAATGCCAGAATTAGATGAAAAAATCAGACGCTTAACCGATATGGGTATAGAGGAACACAATGCACGTGTCGCACTTTCCTCATACAATTGGGATTTAGAACGTGCCACAGAGCAGCTCTTCAGTTAGTGATAACTGAACGACAATAATTTGATATATCATATACATCTCCCATTTCGTAACCCGAAATATTTCTACGAACAACTATCGCACTCAATGTATTTATCGTAGCTGAATCATGAACAAAATTTAATATATGCTATGACAATATTTAAAAGAGATACTTTTGGGTGGTTGATCACATCTGTTGGTCGATAGTTGTTAATTTATTTTGTAAAATAGATATGAGAAAAGAAATATGGAATTACATGAATAAAAAAGTGGAAGTGTGAAATGAAATCCTAGATCGGTTTCGTACTTTAAGAACAGTCGGTAAAATACGAGCAAATCATTGTTTCTGATGTTCTTGCTTGTAATTGTATAGAACAAGTTAACAGGAAAATGCTCAAAGGGCAATTTTTTGTAAACTTTTATTGTTTTCTTTTTATAATATCATACAGTGTAACTTTGTACATGTGATATTGATTTAGTTGCCAGTTTATCTGTTTCAAAGAGAATATTTATAATAAAAACTGCTTTTTTCATTCATAATTTTCTTTTTTTTAAATTTTGTTTCCAATAAATGTTTAATATTGTTTTTCAATTGTAATATAAGCACTAGACACATTTCATTGAAGCATTGACAAATAGTCATTATCTAATGTTATTTATTAAGTGATTAAAAGAATTTTTTATTTGTGAAATTTGTAAACTATTGCCTTATGTTGATATTTTGACTATTTTATGAGAATAATTTTCATGTTGAAAATTTATATTTCAATTTTTTATAAAAAAAATTTTTTTTTATAGTTCACTCTATGAGGTTTACTTTACTTAGATTTGAACTATACATTAATATAGCAGATGATTTATTTGAAATAGACAACACCTGTAAAAAGAACTTTATGCTCTAATGTTGTATAGTTGATATTTGAATTTTGTAGATTTTTTGTTGTTGGGTTACACACATTGTAAGGTGAATGAAACTTGTATGGTAATTGAGGATATGCGTAAGTCTTATATTTTTAGTGGATGTTTACTATCGAACTAACGAATAGTTATTTATAATTAAATAAATATTTTGATTCATGCAAAAATCAAATTTATTCCCTCTTTAATATAATTATACATATTATGATAGTTTTATTTTGATATTTTTTAAATAGAAAAAATTGTAAATAAATGTATGAAAATGTTTTTGCTCTGAAGAATAAATAAAATAGAAATTTGCATAAATTAAAATAATTATTTAATGAAATTAAATTTGTTATTATTTGATAGGTAAAATAGTTCAGTCAAAAAATAAGATTGAGTAAAATATTACCCTTGAATATTATACGCATCAAGGTTATAAAAGAAACGTACTGTTAAATGGAATTAATCTATTATTTTAGGGTAAATTATCCTTATTTTAAAACTTTATATTTTTGGTTAAAAATGTTTTTAAAAATATTTAAAAAATAAACAATAGATATAAATTTATTTCAATATACTTATATTGTTAAAAATATTTTTAAGGTGTATTTGATTTAATCTATTTAATGGTACACTTTCATGAAAGTGAGTGGTTTACATTCCAAGCTCAAGAATAACATTGTATTTATTCATCAATAATGTAGAATAATTACTGATTCGGTTATTATAAGTCATGATAAATTTGTACAAAGTACATAAATATTGAACTATATTGAAGATTTCACATTGAAATAATTGAGTTTTATGTTCTACTAGTAGTTTAAGCAAGATCAAATTTAGGTTAAAAATAAAATTATTTATAATAAAATATATCCTGAGCCTGTTACGTTACTAATAATATTTTTAAATAATTTTTCATTTTCCATGTTTTAATTTCTAAACATCTTCTTTTTATTAAAGTTGTGTTATATTAAAAAAATATATATTTGAATTAAAATAATGATTTTTGTTATACTATAAATACCATTGATTTTTTGTGGTATTTTTTCTAGCCTAACCTATTTTTTTTTTAATTTATAATTTTATTTATGAGAAAGTGATAATATGCTATAATAGAGATTTATTTAAATTATAAATTATGCCTTAATACGTGAAACATCATGATGTATAGCTTTCTTTATGAAGAAATTAATAAATCTGTTAACTTATACAACATTTATTAAATGTAAATAAATTATGTAAAAGCAATAAATAGATTTCTTTTAACAATGCTTTTTTATTTAAAATTTTTTTGAATGCACTATAAAATATAGTTTTCACTAATATTTTATTTAAATATAAAAAATTAATACAATGCATTTAGAATTATTAAACTCTTACTAAACTTATGTTCTAACGTTGTAAGCTATATCTTTTATGTAGAAAATTTGAATTATTTTATGCAAAAGATACCTAGAAATATTTATTAACCAAATATAAAGATATTGAAGAATATTCATTTATAAATATCTAATATGAACATATGTACAAATATTTTCAGTAAAAAATTAAACATTTCTTTCAAAGTTTATAATTTATAGTTATAACTTTTAATTAATAATTAATTTACGCTTATATCCTTATTAATAATACTAAAATTTTGAAAATGTTTGATGGTAGAGATGAAGTTTGTTTGAGGTAAGAATGGCTTGATATATAGCACCACTTTCAAAGAAGCAAACATCAACAACGGGTTCAGAAATCGGTATACTAAAAGCTTCTTGTCCAGTTGATATACTCCATGCTACAATACTATTTATGTTTTCATTATTAGCTACTACCATTGTTTCATTTTGAAGATTTATATAGCAAGGTCTTGAAAGTAATTTTTGTGTATTGCCAGCATTAAATGAATGCACTGTGTTAAATTTTATTTGGTCTCCATATTTTTCAATTGAACATACCATATGTCTTACAAAAGGATATTTAGCATTTGCTCGACATGAAAGTAATACGTGATTGTCTTTATTATTGTAACGCAATGATGTGAAAGGTCCATCAACATCAATCCGGTAACCTACGTAATTACCTTCTTTAAAACTATATACATAACATGAATTTAATTGACATGCTAAATAAGTTCTAGCATGAAGAGTTACACTGGTTGTTGGAATTGAAGCAAGAGATACAACTGGAGATCTATTGCAAAGATATGTTTTATGAATAATTACATTTTAAGAGTATTTTATTTAATAAAAATGTTATAACTATGTATTTAAAACTATATTTAAATTCTATAATGAAATTTTAAAAAAATTATATTGATCAAATAAAGTAATAAAAATTAGAATAAAAATTTCAACATATGGATAGTAATTTTAATCACATTATTTATTGTTCTAATTAAAATATTTTAAAAAGTTTTTTTAATATTTTCTCAAATTTTAGAAACCTGTTATTTTTCTAATTTGAATTCTTCAAAAAGAATGTTTTTTTACCTGTCTTCAGTATTTTCTTTAGTAGAAATTCCGGATTGTAAAAACCGTATATCGTATTCAGTAATGTTACCCCTTGCTCCTCCTACAAAGAATGTTTGATTACTATAATTTGACCAGCAACAACTCCATAAATTTGTATCTTCTTGATAACTATGTGTTAGAAGATTAGTTCTTATGTCTGTCAACATGATTTTTTTATCAAAAGCAACACTTAAAAGAATATTTGGATGTCGTTCTTGAAAAGCTATGTCTCTTATGGATCCACTATGAATATTGTAATTCAAAGAAGTAGATAGTGAGTCCATAAATATTCTATTAATGGCCTTACCAGATGAGGCAACTAAAATTTTATGCCATGCATTATATGCCATGACTCTGCAAGAGCCGTTGTTACAAATATCATAAACTTTACTTTTTCTTAAAACTATATTTTGATATTGTACACTAAACTCATTTCTTTCAGATGTTACTGCTTTAAGTGACTTTTCTAAATCTAAAAATTTTTTTTTTAAAAAAGTTAATTGTTGTTCATACAATATTTCTTTGCATTTATATCGTTTAAGCTCATTTTCAGCTAATTCTTTTTTGAGAGTAACGTTTTTTATTTCTTCTTTTAGTTTTTCTATTTCACTTGTATCGATACAACGAAGATTTTTTGCATATAAAATTCGAATATCTCTTTTTGATGCTTTTCTATTACACTCAGGACATTTTCTTGCAGTAGCATTTTGTGCTATATTAAACCATTGTTCAATACATTTCAGACCAAAAAGATGACCACAACGTAATGCACAAAGTCGATGTTCTCCTGCATTACTCCAAATTTCTAAACATATTGGGCATTTTTGATCTTCATCAAAGGAATCATCAGTAATAACAGCTTTTAGATCTTTTTTTATTTCTTTCTCTAATTTAATTTTTTTTGGTGCTGCAAAAAATAATTTACATATATATTCTATCAAATACTAATTAACAAAATAAAATAAACAGTGTTTACATGGAATAATATTTTCATTTTCAGCATCTTGATTAAAATCAATTTCCGTATCAGTGCCAGACTGGCTTAGTTGATGATGATCCTCATTTAACAAAGTGCTTGCTTCACTTATACCATCATCCTCATAAGTAAACATTTCGTTGTTTTCATCAATATCTATACCAACATTATCTAATATGGCTGAGGTCAAATCATTACTGCCATTGTTGCTGTTATCAAGGCTAGTACTAGCACTTTCATCTGCCGTTAGCACATCATGTAATTCACTAAGATAATTGCTTTCTACATACATATTACTATAATCACTATCATAATAGCCTGAAAAATTAATTTTTAAGATAAATTTTAGTTTTGGATTTCAAAGGACAGCTAACATTATTTAAATGTAAACAAACAGTAATTATTCTTACTATCGTAGTTTTCCATGTTAACACAAGGTTAAGGGAAGAGTCATATTTCTTATTAGTATTTTGATATGAAAGTCACATTCGCGATTATAGCATACATTTAAATATTAAAAAAAGCATTAAATTTTACTATTTACTAAGTTAAGTTACAAAATTTATGTTTATAAGATTAAAAATTGTATTCATATTTTACTTATTTACGTTTATACATAAATTTTATTAAATGAATATTTTACAATTTAAAAATAATATGCTGATTATTTTATTAGATCAATAATCTCATTGTTTACTTTAATTAGACATTTTATTAGAATTTTCAGTGTATCGTTTCATGTACATAATGAATGGTTTAGAAAGGCTGAGTATAAATCATGATAGAGAGAGAACTAGAATTAAGCTTCATATTACAATAATACAGTAAATATACAACTTAAATTTATAAATAGGTATGTCATACTCAGCAGATGGAACTTTAACATTTATTACTGAGCGCAAATATTGCTCATTCTCTTGACAAATTAACCTCTGATTTTTTTATTATCCAAATAGATTTGATCTTATTTCATCTTATTTTTGAGATATCACTATTGGTTAAACACAGAAAAATTAAAAAATCTGATTTTAGACAGTTGCGAATAGTGAATTATTTTTAATTGTACATTAGTGTGTACAATATTTCACTAGTATAACAATCTGAAAGCTTGACGATGCACTCTATCGGAAAGATGCCAATGGCATCAGCACTGTCACAGAAGTCGCGCAACACAAGTCCAGATGGTCCCCGTACAAGTGTCATTGCGCGCAATCAATATGCGTTGTGACATCTTACGAGTATTAAATGCGACAATTTTATTGGGCTCGTTTATCCTCTACTTATAATTTTAAAAATCGTTCTTATCTCTTCGTTCCCTATTTCCTCGTTTTAATCAGTTTTTTTTATTTTTTCGTTGGGGTTAGGTTAAATGTAACATTATACTTATTTCACAAGAACATGTCTTTAAACCTGTTCTAAAGACTAGTCATTGATTAGTTGTCCGTTGGCGCTTTGTGGGAAGAGAACAGTTCCTAATCGTCCTGGCAAGCTGCTATCATCAGTTCAGGAAATTGTTGCGTCAAGGTCCCAAAGAACCCTGAGATGAATTCAACTTCCTTTTAATTAGAATATTTTTTAGAGATTCCTATTAAATGAACTTCTGATACTTTTCTTCTTTTCTTCGATCGGTATTATTTAGTTATTTTGAGTTTACTGATAAAATATTTAAATTATCTTGCGTTTATCCAAGGGATGTGGATTTTCTTACGAAGGTTATAAAAGTAAACTTGAATTTACACTGAATTTATTTATTTAGCCTCAGTTTTAAAAAATATTTACAAAATGTATGTAGTTTAAACGAACAAACTTAGTTCTCGCGAGTGTTGCAGGCCACATGTCTAATTTGAGTTATTGAGTCAGATTATTGTCTAGTGCTTATTACTTATTAATACCTGAGTGTCTTTGCTGTGTTTTGTTTATATAGGCCAACATTGAATACTTCTTTGATTTTTTATTGGTTTTGGAGTATATTATCTTGTTATTAAATTGGAGTTATGTTTCTTTTATGACATCCGTTGTGGCTTAGATTTCGTTGCATTCCTTGGTGATGATTATATTTTCTTGATATAATATCTTCTGTTGTGTTGGTTAATTTATTCTAAGAAAGCTTATTTGGGTTAAGGCTAGTATTGTCGCTTAAAATGTGATTTCGATGTTGAAGTTTATCAGGTTTTATAAATGCTCATTTATAATCGTTAGATGTGTTGAAGATTATAAGTGTCGTTTATACGTGACTTTATATAATGGTAAATATTGTATCCCATTATATTGAGTTACAAAGTTTATGGAATGCTCACTTATGGTCACTAAACGTGTTCACATGAGACGAAGGTTACAAACGTCGTTTACTCGTGGCTCTATATAATGCTAGGTATTTGTATTTCATGATATTGAATCATATAAATTTATGGAACACTTGTTTATGGTCATTAAACGTGTTGACGTGAGTCAAAGGTTACAATGATTGTTTACATGTGTCATCTATGGTGCTGAGTGCTCTTTTCGTTCATGTTATACTAATATAATATTAACATATTTATTTCATAACGAGAAAGGTTGTTATTTAGTTTTTAAGTAACTGCGCATAATCTGATTCTTGATCATTGCGTATTTAATTTCGTGTGCGTGCCTAATTATTCCTTGTTTCCGTGACTGAATGCAATTTTATATTTTAGATTCTTTTATTATTGCATTAAATATTCATATATTGGATGTTAAAGATAAGAAAAGTTTATAACTCGATGATTTATAATTCACGATTATTGGACTTGTAACAACACTTACACTTTGGTGTCGTAATTTATAACGCTGTCATACACATGGCGCAGACAAAGCGCCAACGGTCCCAGCCAGATATATAGACACGAAACGAGCGAAGAAGAATACTTTAAGCTTCTAAATCTTTCTTGAAACTTCGCTAATGAACGTACACGAATGGAATTAAGAGAGCACAGGCGCGAAGAAGTTTGAGAGAAACTAACAAGTGAATATGAAAAAGAAGAAAGTATACCGCTTGGAAACGCACGAAATGTGAGCACTTGGAGTCACGTACCAAATGGCAGCATAATTATAGAGGATGAGTTCTCTGCTTCAGGTTCCGAGCTCCAACTCTTGTTTCTGCGCGAGTCCATCCTTTTTATATCTTTTGCGGACGCTTTCCCTCACGCTTTCGTACTCGTGGAGCTTTGTGAAAAGGTTGCTTTGCTCAGCTTTTGCGCTTACAGTCCGTGGGCAAAGGCTAGTGGTAGGGAAACAGTGGCGGCAGTGGCGCAAGCGCGCGAGCGCGCGAGCTTTCTCGCGTAAGGCCTAGCATTGCTCCAGCTAAAGCCTGCGCATAGCCGAAGCTGATTGCGTAGCCAAGTCTCCCCTCCATAGCCCCATACTCTCTCTCACTTATTTCACAAGCATTCGTTCTACTCATTGTTTTTTCCAATATGGAGCATACTCTCGCTCTCACTCATGCTTTGCACATATGCGACCAATGCTGTACACGCTCTCTCTTAGTCACGCTGTAAACTCTTGACACTCACGCTTTGCACATTAGCGGCCGATGCCATATCGTGCATACGTCACTTACACAAACACTCACTCTCTTTACCGTCGCGCAAGCGTCTCTTATATATATATATGCGTATTGTCACGGAAGCATTACGCATATCTGTACATTGTCTAGTAAGTGACTTTTTTTCACATGCACAATGTCGTGCAAGCGTTTATTTTCCACGTTCACACTTTCGCGTCTTTCGCATATACACACTGTCACTATACTGTTCTATACCCTGTATACTCGACTTGCGTTCGAAGCTGCGAGAAATGGCGCTTTATTCCTCACGTCGGGCGTAGGGGCTGGGCCTCTTCTTCTTCCACTTCGTTGCTCTTGATCCACGGCATGGCTGAATATTCGCGGTGAATTTATTGGTCGCAACTTTAACAATTTAAATAAAATATATCTTCATCGTGTTAATGTATTTATACAATATGTTAAATGAAAAATTAAGAATTTGAAAATAATTATTTATTTTTTATTAAAAATTATTTATTTTTATAAATGTTTTAAAAAAAATTAAATGTATTAGTATGTTAAAAAGTTTTTAATTTAATCTTAAAACAATATATGCATAAATAAACATCAATGATAATTATAAAATAACATTTTTAATTTCTAATAGTATTTTTATTAAGGCTTCAATCAGTTTATAAAAATACACTTTATAATGAAGAACAAAAGCAATACCTATAAATATTTAGTGGACATTGAATAGACCGACTTAAAAACGTTAATGCTATGCTTGATCTTGAGTCGTTGTCCAAACGTTATAATCCATTGCATTTCTACTAAACTATATTATATTAGCATCTACATCAATGTTCTATTTAGTACAATATGCTCGATTATTGAAAGCGTCATTTTAACTTCAACATTGGCTCTCGTCAAATAAACTATATGCAGTGATCGGTTACATTCGGTAACGAACGGCATAGTTGTTTGTTGTATGATATTCAAATCAGAAACATTAATTTCGGATCTGAAGTGTTACATTTACGTATACTATATTCTTTTTTTAGCTTAAAACACACGCATTAAAACGTTCATAATTAGAATTGCATAGGATATGAAACATAGAAGACACAAAACATTACTGTGGTGACATCGATAACTGAAAAATCGGAATCATTTTGATCATACAGATACTAAAGATGAACAGATTCATTGTGATAAATTAAAAAGAAGTAATTAATAAAACGATGCATTTATACAGACATACAGGATTAAAAAGTACTTGTATACGAATAGGAAAGTAGTATGGTGAACTATTGCGCAGAATTAGAGAACTGATACATAATTCAAAATATGCTGCTAGGAGATTGAGATGAATGCAGAGACGATGTTCTATTGCACATTTTGTCCAATCTTGCTAGTCTGAATGTACCATGAACGCGTTCAGAGAAAGTGGCTGGTATGTGCAAGGACACAATGACTTTGTTTTCGATGATTTAGAGTGAGATCTTTAACCGTGATTGCTGAAAAGTAATCACAAGTAAATGCCTTACAATCTGCCCAATAAATATTATTTGCATTGATCGTGAATTGATATGTTTGCAATTTACATACAATTTTCATCAATTATTTATACTATCCAAAGATCTTGAACTCAATTGCTAAATTCACGCAAACGATTTGTTTCTATAGTATTAAGATACTCATATTACACACATCTTTCAAATGCATAATAAATAATAGTTTGAAATCGAATTCTCAGAAGAGAATACAAGTTCACGAGAAGAAAATTTGTTACAATATGAAAAGAAAATGCTGATAAGGCCAGGAACCTTTAAAGTCATAGATAACTTTTGAGACTATGTGGCAGTCACTGGTATGATTTATACATGACATTACACTTTTTTCTAAAATTCGTTTATAGTTCAATATTAATTCTATTCATTTGAAGTAAAGTTAAAAAGCAGCAAAACATACAACTGCAAATATATTAGGAAAAATAATAAAAAAACAACACAGATATATGATAAATAAAAGGTTCTGAAAAAATAAACTTGCTTTCAAAAAATTGAAAAGGTGAAACTTCAATTTAAAAATATCGAGAAGTAACAAATTATTTAAAGCAAAATGTAAGTAATAAAATTAAAAATCTTTCTATTAATATTATTTCTATTAACTTTTTATTAACAAATCCCGTTTAATAAATCCCATAAATAACATCTCCTTATAAATTTAAACAAAATTGTAGTTAAATCAAAGAGTTTAAAAGAAACTGTTTCAATTTATTCAAAATATTCATTGTATTATAAATTTTATACAAATTTGCTTAAATGTATAAATAAAGTACTAGAAATAATATATAATAAAAGTAAAGAAATTAGGAACAGAGTTCATAAACGAAAAAAATATATTTGCTTACATGAACAAAATAAAATACAAAACATGAAGAAAAATTTAATCTAAATTATTATTAAAGAAAGATAATAAATTGCAATTACATAGAAATAAAACATATTACACCAATAAAGAGAAATATTTGGCGAAGCAAATATTTTTTCATTTTGCTTCGTATAACTCTGAATTAAAATCTACTGATTTAATTTTGCCATACTCTACTATTATACTAAATCAGACTTTACTATTCATAAATGGATTTCAAAGCTTAATGTTTTTCAGGAATAAACAACATTATTTGATCTCAAATCCATAACTACAAAATATCATTGCTATGAGAAGAAAATATTAGCATAATTTTTAAATGTAATATATAACATTTAATTTATGAGATAAAGTTTATTTCATACAGAGTGTACAATAAAACATTAAATCCTTATCTAATATTCTACAGTATATGAGCAGAAATATCGAATTTTTTAGAAAATGTATATTTTATAGAGCATTTGCTTTAAAATAAAATATTTTCAATATAGTATATTTAACAAGACTAACTTTTTACAACAATTGTAAATATAATAGTTAGATTGAGGTTTTTAATTTTTTAACTAAAATAATAATAAATTATATTTGTGAAAAGTTTCATGAGTGGTTTGATCAACAAATATTTGTTTTGATTACAGAATATATGCTTTCAATTCATGTTTGTATTAAAAATTTATGCTTTAACATAAGATCATAATAATGTTAAAAAGGATTTAAATAAAAATCTTGTAAAAAAACTGTAGATTAAAAAATATGTTAAATGTTTAATTTATTATACTTACATTAATTGTATTTATTATAAAAATATATGATATATTCTGTTAACAAAAATAACTTATATAATAAAGTATTGAATTATTAGATAGTCCTTATAATGTGTTTATATTTAAGATTGTATACATATAGATGTGTATTTAAAATTTGTTTGACTATAATTTTGTAATTTATCAGCTTTCAAAACATTATAAATATATAATATATTATATACTAAATAACAATAACTTAATGTTATTAATTCAAAAAGTGATTTACCTCAAATTATTTATATCAAATATCTATATATCACAAAACGTTTTCGCTACGTACAGTCTAACCAATAATGGCAGCTAACTTCAGTGTATTTATACATATGCCACATTTTTCTTAATACTCTCCTTACTTGTTATTTTTCACTTTAAACGCTTAATACAGTAAGCAAGGTTCGTGGTAGTATAAATTAGGTTTGTGCTTTGAAAATTTGGCGAAGTTTTTAACATTGGATTAGCAATCTCCCTTTTTATATCTGTATCGTAAGATAATAAACGAAAATCTGTTGCATAAATTAAAATTGATCTATTAAACTCCAACAATATTATAAATAAAATCTATGTATTTCAAAACATAAGCATAAATTTCTACTAGATAAGAAATGTTATAAAAAAGACCTGACAATGTAAATCAAAATTGTACGTCTAAAATTTTATAAAATATAAATTTTGTAGATTATACCACTATAATAATATTTATATCACACGTAGAGTAAAATATCAAAGATGAAACAAATAAAGAACAAACGTATGAACTTCACTATCAGATTATCAAGGTACGTCATAACGAAGAAGAAAAAAGAAAACTAAAGGAAAGAAAACGAAGATACTCATTTTATAAAGAAATGTATTATACATTTAACATTCAATATAATTATTATAATAAAATTTTTTTTTACAAAAATTGTTCTAGTTATTGTTTTTTAATTTCTGAATTCATAATAATTCATAAAAATCACTTTAAAAGGTACTTTTTTTAGTGCTTTATGTCAGTATTTAACTTCTTTATTGAGTTTGTGTCAATCAACCCAATTTAAGAACGCTACTAATTGGAACTGCATTTTATTGTTCGTGATTGGTATCATTGACTAAAAAAGAGCGCTGTTCGGAAAAAACGAAGTAAATATGGCGTACAGTGATTGTTACACATGCATCAGTGCTTTTCGGTGAAGTCCTTTTCAACTAATAAATTTAATTGCTTTTATCCCTTTGTCCGTAATAAGTTGTGTATTTATACAATCTTTTATACTTTTGCTTAGCGATAGCCCACGATAATATGTGACGCAATATTAAAAAGTCGTAAAACAGCAAGCACGTCGCCGTCGCCGTCGTCGTCGTCGTCGTCGTCGTCGTCGTCGTCGTCGTCGTCGTCGTCGTCGTCGTCGTCGTCGTCGTCGTCGTCGTCGTCGTCGTCGTCGTCGTCGTCGTCGTCGTCGTCGTCGTCGTCGTCGTCGTCGTCGTCGCCGTCGTCGCCGTCGTCGCCGTCGTCGTCGCCGCCGCCACCGCCGTCGTCGTATTTGTCTTTACTATTGGTGTCAGTTTACCAAATTGTTGCGGTATGTAAAAATGAGCGTAAGAGAGACAGTAAGAATGTAGAAAGCCTGTTATTGCGTACGTGATTCAAGGTGCGTTTATCCTATTGCGGCGTAATAGTTCCTTTTAGAAGCTTTTCCGATTTTTTTATATCTTTTTGATTGACTCTTTTTCTAAACCTTTTTTAGTTGTTTATAATATCGGTCAAAATTACTATAATGGTTGCAAATGAATCAGAGCTTTGAGTTTCATCTCAGGAACACAAACATATACACCTACAATTACATACCTTCTGTTCACCATACATGTTTCAAGCCAGAGGTGCATACTCATGAAATTTTCATATTTTTGCTAGTTTGCTTTGTATTCCTTCTACATTGATAATTGTAAAAGCAAAATGCAATTTATAATATAAAATAAATATATTTTATAGTATTTTGGATTGTTGAAAATGAATTCAATGGATTATTTGTGAATGCAGTAGTAGGTACTAGTTTAGTAGGATATATATTTGAATAAATTTAATTAAAGATAAGATTTAATGTGATTATTATTATGCAAATTGTAGAATCTAAAAATGTTTTATAATGATAAAAAAGAACATAAAAAAGAAATATTAGTAACAAGATAATTTTTTTATTTTTTATTTTTATTCCATTAGTGTACAGAGAAAATAACTATTAAAACTTAATTAGATTAATAAATAACTAATAAAATTATTTATATTCATTTTAATTATAAAAGAATAGTTATAAAAGGAAAATTATTCAATTTGCTTATGGAATGCAATATATCAGTGTAAAAGGGAGCTTATATTTATTGCACAAAATGTATTGTTCAGTATAGCAATACTTGTTTTCTTTAGATTTTTTCTTAGTATAATTTAAGTTATTTTATTATCAATATTTGTCGTTTTATTTATATAGCAAACAGAGTTATAATCTAATTAATTTGTCTTTGTTTAGAAAATAATACTTTTTTATTAAAATATTACTTTATCAAAGAAGATTTAGATTCAAGGAGTAACCTGAATTTTATAAAAATAACTATGTAAGAATAAAAAATATTTTTTGAAATATTTATTATATTAAACAAATAAGTATATAATCAAAATGTAATATCACTTTTTAATATTATGAATATTTTGAAAAATCAAAGATAATCATTTTGATTATTATCTGTAGTTGTGAATATATATATATATAACAATATATATATGTAGCATTATTACAGATTATTATAATAGTTCGACATTTTATTTTTTTATTTAAAAATTTTTTTTTCACTTATATATTTAATAAAATAAAATATGTTATTGTTTTAAGTATATTTTAATTTATTTATGAGATAAAGTTTTTCTTTTATAATATTTTATAAAAATAAATTTAGGAAATTTAATCAGACTTACAATAAAAATAATATAAATACTTAATAATAAAAGTAAAAAATCTGCATTAGAATTTGATTTTAAAAAAGTAAATTGGGAATAATCTTGTAAATTAAAGTTTGAGAAAGAGGAAAGAGTTGGTTGTGGATCAGAGAGCCAATTCTAAGTCTTGGTTTAGATCTTCTAAATATAGCTGTAGGCTTTACAGGCTTTTCGTGTAGTATCATACCATGCAGAAGAGCATCCTGTTCTATTGCATAAATTTCTGATTTTGTTCTTTGAAGTTATAATAGAAATAATTTATCTAAAATTTTTCAATAAATTAATTAACATCTATTGAAATAAAATAAATTTATTTTTATCATTAAGGTTAGAAATTTATAATTGATTTATTTGTTTATTGCTTAATTTATTATAGGACTAAAAAGAATTGTAAATTCAAATTTTATATATATTTTTATCTTTTATATCATTATACATTTATTCCTATTTTATTTAAATAAATAATTTTTATGATTTATTAACTATAATTAATTTACAAAATAAGTTCATTCATTGGATTTTTTCAATAAAAATAGCAAATTCAACAAAATTATTTACATTAAATTTTAATAAATGATTATATTTATATTGATTTTTAAAATAACAAAAAATATATACTTTAAAAGTAATAATATAAAGTATATTTTATGTAATACCTAAAAAAATATTTATAAGATCTTTGCTCTAATGATTATTATAATTTAAAATAATTTAAATTTGTTATATTAAGTTAACTAAAAATTTTGTAATTTAAAATTTCTACTTATTCACATTATTCCTTACTTCTATAAAGAGTTGATATACTAGAATAAAAGTATTTAAATATTTAATATATTACTAATATATACTTATATCAACATTTATAATTGTAATTTTTGTCTTTATATTTCAGAAAATGGTGCAAAAGGCTGATCATATTTCTGTGAAATTTGTATATAAATATCCAAATAATTCTAATAATATTTTTACAAAAAAAGAGTTAGTGTCTAAAGATGCAAAATCATTAAGTTCAATGATAAAACTTAATATAAATTCACCTTGTGAAAGTAAAGATTATATGATTCATCGTTGTATATTGAAACTTCCAGATCATGAAGTTAGTGTAACTGTTTGTTTTAATTACTTCTAATTACAAAAAGCTATTGATTAGAGTTATAAATATAATTATTTTCTTCTTATACTTTATTGAGAAACTTTATAAATAGCTCTGTATAATTACATTCAATAAAAAATATGATTTTATTTTCTATTTTTTTATTGGGTATTATTTTCTTTTTAATATCCATTTAGGTTTGTATTTTATTTATTATATAGTTTTTGAAGATGGTTTGTATTAATTCTTAAATTTTCATCTTTTAATAACACTTTATCTTTATCTTTCTAAAATAAAAATAATCTTGATTAAAACAGTTTTTTTATATTTTTATTAACTTTATTAGTAGTTTTATTAACATTGAATATAATGATAAATAATTATTCATTTGTGATAATTATTTTTATTTCATATGCATATAACTAATGCATTACTTATTTAAAATATATTATACTTAATATTGAACCTATCTATATTTAGCATTCAATACATTTATTTTTTATTTGTTTATTTATTCAATTATTAGATGTTAGTCTAATAAATAATTTTTATGAGTTTTAAGCATGATTTTATAATAAATGATCCATTTTTTTTCAGCAAATTGATGTAACTGAAATTGTGTTTGACTCAGATCAGATGGATAAAATTTTTGAAGAAGTACAATCATTTAATACAAAAGAAAAATCACTAGAAGTGTTAGTTGATTTTAGTCAAAAAGTAGCTCAATGCTCTGAAAAAGAATCTTCAGTCAGTTCAATATCGTATAGTAAATATAATGCTTTGACTACTTTCAATGCAATTAAAGAAGGGCATTATATAAACCATATAATATCAACAGCAAGTCAAGGTTTTATTGATAATAAAAATTTGGATGGTTCAAATAATGTTGATAATGCAGGAACTATTAAAAGTATTTCATATAATAGCGTAGAACCTACAGAATACAGTAAGATTAGCAAAATTTATAATTTAAATTTTGAAATGAAATACATTATGATTACAGTTATATTTACTTATAAATGTAACTATTAGTTAATTGTTAATTTTTTAACATGTAAATTTTAAATATTTAAAAATTTTTTTAGAATATGTGGGTCTCGTAAATCAAGCAATGACATGTTACCTCAACAGTCTTCTTCAAGCATTATACATGACTCCTGAATTTAGAAATGCAGTGTATAATTGGGAATATAAGAGTATAGAAAGAAACATAGAGGACAAAAGCATACCTTATCAATTGCAGAAACTATTTCTTAATCTGCAGGTATTTTTTTCATGAATCGGCATTAATAATTAATAAAATACATCTTTCAACCTATGTCAATAATAAATAATATAATAATTCAAATAATATATTTGAAATAGACATCATCTAAATCAGCAGTAGAAACAACTTCACTAACTACAAGTTTTGGATGGAATTACCATGATGCTTGGGACCAACATGATATTCAAGAGCTTTGTAGAGTAATGTTTGATGCCTTGGAGCAAACATTTAAAAACACAGAGCAAGCTGATCTTATCAGTAGACTTTATGAAGGTATTTTAAAATAAATTATCTTAATTATGTTCTTTTTATTATAAATTTATTATTTTCCAGGAAAAATAAATGATTATGTAAAGTGCCTATCATGTCATAAGGAAAAGTCTAGAGAAGATACATTTCTTGATATTCCATTACCAGTAAAACCTTTTGATGCTAATGTAGCTTATGGATGTGTGGTATATTTTCGTTGTTTATTTTATTAAGGATCTACTGTTATCTTAATTTAATCATTTTCATAATTTAAAAAAAATGAATATTTATGAAATATTTAAACTATTTTCAATTATTATCAATTATTATCTAATAGTTGTAGAAAAATAACACCCATATTTGTGTATAATAAAGTTAAATACTTCAAATTAGTAAATGCAATGTTGCCTTTTTAATTGTTACAAATTTTATTTAGAATTTAATAATTTGACATTGTGTAAGTTTTTTCAATCATTTGTTTATCTTAATTATAGAATTGATTAAAATTTTGAAAAATTTCATCGTTTGTGAAAATTATAATTTTAATTAAATAAGATCAGCAGTATACAGCTATAAGGCATCTACATAATTATTTTTTTATTGTTTTTTTTAAATAATTTATAGGAAGAAGCATTAGAAGCATTTGTCAAGTATGAAACCTTGGAAGGAAACAATCAATATTTTTGTGAAGAATGTAATGCAATGTCTAATGCTCATAAAGGATTAAAATTTATCAAATTCCCGTATATTCTTACATTACAATTGAAACGATTTGATTTTGATCAAAAATCATTTCACAGAATTAAATTAAACGATAAGTATGTAAATTTAATTTAATTTTATTTCAGCTGTATAAACAAAAATTTCTTATTTTCAATATCATGAAATTTAATTTAATTAGAAATAACGTTAAAGGAATACGACTCGGCGTAATATGTAACAATATAAAACTAATTGATAAATAATAATTTAATTTAAATTAGTTAGAAATACTTAAAAAATATTTTTTGATATAAAATTTTGATCTAGAATATAAATTTATTATACATCAGCCTTGGCTTTTCTAAATGTATCTTTAAATTCTCACCATTTTCTAATTTTTTATTTTGGCGAAATAATTATTTATAAAATATGAAATTAATATTTAACTATTCTTCGCGTAGGGTTACATTTCCTGATGTTTTAAATTTGAATTCTTTTATTGAATCAAAGTTCAATCAGAAATCTTCTAGTCATGAAGAATATGCTGATATGAATTTCAAATATGATGATAGTTCTACTTCTGATATAATTAAAATGGATGAAGAATCTGCAGTAAACGATATAATAATGTCAAATAGTAATCACTTAAATAATGCTGATCAAGATGAAGACGAAGGTCATTATTGTATTACATACTTGTTTAAAAATCTACGTTTTTATTGAATATTTTTGTTTATATTAAATGATATTATCTAATTAATATAACTAGACATATTAGAAAATACTACAAATTTTAAATTCTTAAAATGGAAAAATAATATAAAATTTTCGATTATGAGAATCTAAGTTAAAAAATTTTCGAAAATAATGTTATAAACATTTATATTTTATCTTAATTTTAAAAAAATGTTTAACAAAATTGATTTAATAAATTTTGAATTTATTTTTTATATTGATAAGAAATATTTTTATATAAAAATATAAAATAATTTTTGTTATTTGTTTTTATAACTTGTGAATTTTAAATAACCAGGTATTGATATGAGAATTGGTGTATTATCATCATGTAATACATACAATTGTAATACTCAAAAACTACGCGAAGAATATGCAGCAGCAAAAGGACCATATATCTATGAGCTTTTTTCTATTATGATTCATAGTGGTAGTGCTAGTGGTGGACATTATTACGCATATATAAAAGACTTCAGAACCAAGAGATGGCTGTGTTTTAATGACCAACTTGTCACACCTGTATGTATATTTATTTAATTATCATTATTTATTTAGAAAAAGACAAAATATTAGATATAACAATCAGGTTGACAATTACATTTTTATTAAAAGAAACTAATATAAGAACCCAAAATTCATCAAGTTATTTGATAGTAATATTAACGAAACGTATTTTTTGTATTTTTAGAATTAATGAACTAATTAATTATTATATTTATAGTATAAAATTACATGAAACATGAATATGACAATACGAAATTTTATTGCAAGAGAATAATGTTTCTGAATTGATGATTTTAAGAATAAAATTATCATTATATGAAAAGCTATTTTTACAATATTTTAATATGAAATTTTATTGATTATTAGTCGATTTTATAACTCATAATTAAATATTTTATTTCCAATGATAAATATTTATAATTATAAATTATATAATTACAATTATAAATATTTATTTTAAAAATTGTTATATAAATTTTTTTTTAATCAAAGAATGTAATTCAATTCTAAAGAAGTAAATTTTTACATATATTTTAAGAAAATGTATTTTGCTTGATAATTACAAAAAGAAATTTATAAAGTAATTCAATTTTATAATTAAGATCTAATTAAACAAATTTATTTAGATTGAACATGCAGATATTTCAAAAATATATGGAGGCAGTCCTAGGGGATCATATTGTAGTGGTGCATATCGTAGTAGTAGTACAAATGCATACATGCTTATGTACAGACAAATTGATCCTGAACGTAATGTTTTACCTTTTAGAACAGAAGATTTTCCAACTCATATCAAGGTACGAAAAATCATGTGAATGCTTTTTTTATTATAAAATTGTTTTATATTTTTTATATATAACGATTGTCACAGTCTAACACTTTTAATTAATAAGTGTTTAATAATATTAATTTTATAACTATAGTACCTTATCCATAAAATACTTATGAATAAAAAAACTTTGGTTCGCATACAACTTTTATTCACTTATTTTTTTGTAATACAACCAATAATTTGGAGTACAATCAATATTAATAATTAATTATATAGGGTAAAAATATTGTTTTAATAAGATAGATTATTTTAATTTATATGTTTTTCTTATAATTCAATAAGAATTACTTTTATTGCTTATTATTTTCAAAATTTTAAGATTAAATTAAATTTTAATGTTTGTACAATCGTTTCTGAAAGATTTACCAGCTAATTACTTAAGTAAAGTTACGTTTACTGTACTATGTCTACTGTACATTCTTAGCAGTTTATGTATTTGAAAATGTCATGGTACGTCAAATGTACATATTTGTACTTCTTTCATGTGTTTGAAGTTTCCATTGTTCAAGTCGTAACAAAAATATGAATAAAAAACTAGAAGTAGTTATCATTTATAATCCAAAATCAGAAAATATTAGATTTACCTTAATTTCCACCATAAAAAATTACCCATATAAAATTTCAAATTTTCACCACTTTATTTCTTTGAATTTTTTTTTAATTTTCACACAAATATTATTCTACTAAATTTTATTAATCAGGATCATTATTTATATAAAAAATAATAAGCAACAAATAAATTATTTTTGACATAGATGTACATAAAAGTATAAACTATATATACTCTTACACAAAATGGTAATAAAATGAACAATTTTATTATTCCACAAAATTTTATAACTGATTATTAAGACCAACATAAAAGATAATATATTCTATAAGTTTTGTTCAAAAAATTGGCCAGAAACTATTCTTGCACGTCTATAAATGCACTTGCACTCATGTTATTAATAACATAATATTATTATTATTAATAACAAATGTCCCTAAGATATTTTACTAAATTTTTTTTTTAATGTATTTTAACAATATTTAAAAATATATTTGAACAAAATCTATCTTTAAATGCATATGCGCATATATGTTGTGTGTACGAGAATAATAAGCATTTAAATGAATACGTTTTGGCGCTATGCAGGGACAAATTTTTTTTATAAATTTAAGAACTTGTATATCATCTCTTTTTATTTATGTTAATTATTAGCCTATGTTTTTCACATTCGTTCATGCATACATGCATACCTATATAAGGCTATACAAAAGAAAAGAATAAATAAAATTATTGCATATTCAATATTTAATTGTGCAATGTATATTTTTATGAGGAAAAACAAAGTTTTTTGAAATATTTAAATATTGACATGATAATTTGCTACTGTGATGGAAGTAAATAAGTTTTTAAGAAAGGGACTGATATATTAGAGATAGATGAAAGCGAGACAAGAATATTGTTAGAAAAATGAATGAGTTAAGAAAATGGAGAAAGTATGAAATAAAAATTTTTTGTACATTTATATATAAATTATATGAGATTATCCAAAATTGTAGTTTTCTCGAGTGCTCCAAATTTTTCTGAGATTGAAGAATATTTAGAATAGTTTGTTATTTACATTATAAGATGCCACGTATTTTTTTCTATGAATTAGATGATTATTTTAAAAATAAAAAGTGACGTTGCTGCCCCTCAAAATGTCGGAGTTTTAGTGTCGATTCGTCAAAATCCAAAATTCGACGAACTTCATCGAATTCGGCTGAGCTTAGAAGATTTTAGCATATCCAATAATATGTATGAATGCATGTGTACTCATGCACTTGAAGTACTTTTTGCGTGACCTTCTTCGGGATACACTGATTGACAAGTTCATATACTCATATCTAATAATATATAAATTAATTATTTTTTGTTTGATTTATTTATTATTATTCGACATATTTTGCAATTAAAAATATCTTATAATGATTATGTAATTATTTTATACGTACATTTTTTTTGAATCCTATTAATATGAAAACTAAAACTAAAACCTTTGTGTATGTGTGTGATCATAAGTATCACTAAACATAATGTAAACTAAAAGTTATACAAATTTAATTATCCACGTTTACGAAACTTTTTTTATAAAAAATGAACTATTTTCCATTAATGCAAAGCTTGTTGCAGCTATCTTTACAAGTCATTAATAATAATGCAATCATAAAAAAATATAGTTGGAGAGAGACAGAGGGAGAGAGAGAGAAGATTTAATGACAAAAGACATTATAATTCATAATATATTTATATACGTATATTTAATACTATAAAGAAATTTCTGTTAATCATGTACTATGATGAAATGTTATAGTTTGTTCTGTTTGGTTCGTGTATAAAAAAAGCGATGTACAAGTGACTCAAAGTAACGCAGTTATGGTATTGGATCGTCATAATCTCTCAGAGTTCTCGAGCCTTGCCGATGAGGCCTAAAACGTATTACCTAGATGTTTGCCATGTATTTGAATACATCTCTAACACATTTAAAGTATTGTTTGACTCAAAAATTTCATGCAATCTCGCCCTCTCTGGTCGAAATGGTTATCCACGCACCCATTGCAAATTATAATGCGGAATATATGCAGTTTGCCGTAACAATACTGCAACAAGTAAGGTACACAATTGCATCTTCTACAGCATACCTCAGTACAGTTTTCTTTGTCACTTTCAGCGCCGCCCATGGCCCATTTACAGGTGAGGAGATTTTTCAAGCTCTCCAATACGGTTTAAAGTTAATCAAGTTAAACCAACATGTTTATATCACTGATACCACAATTCTGAACACAATCATGGAATTATCAAATAACCAATATATTTATGCAGTTTAGTGAAGAGTGAATTTCTGAATTTCTTAGTATGCCAGTATTTAGCACTCTAGATTTCAAATTTTGTTTAGAAAATACAAGAGTGATATTGACCTACCAAAAACTGACTTGGTTACAGTGTCGAATCGTCAAAATTTTAAAATTGATGGGTATCCTCTAATGTGACTGTCACTTGTTAGGCTGCATAAGCAGTGTTTCAATCGGAAACTTCTTTGAAGCTCATCGACTGATACGTCCAAGTTTTACATTCGTATCTTATAATACAGAGAATACTATTTATTTTTTATTAGGAAATTGATTTTATCAGAGAATATTATAAACTTAAAAGTTTTTAGATAAATATCGTATTATATGATCTTACTATATGAAATTACCATCATTATAAACTCATTGATTATCACATCCATATTTAGATATAAAATTTATTTAAAATTGAAAATAACATGTATTTAATAAAATACGTAATTTTGACAGAAACTTTCTTATAGGAAAAGAATTGATTGTAAAAATGTTATAAATTAGAGTAATATAAAATGGAAAGTTATACTGTTTTACATGTATGAGTAAACAAGCTTACACTCTTTTCAAGTCCATATGTAAGGTAGCAATGCCAACAGCCGTATTAGGCAGCCTTCATCGACACGTATTTCAACGAATTAGTACATTCCAACCCTTCATTTTACTGTTGTACACATAGTTATTTTATTCAAAACAAATATATGAAAGTAAGTAGGTATCCACTCCAATATAAATAAATAAATTTAATATTTGTTTTTAGCCCCTAAGTATCAAAAGTATACATTGAACTTTTTAATGTTCAATATCTAGATTAAGCATTACATTGAGACTTTAGAAATAATTATAAAGAATAGATCTGTTATCTTTGTTACGATAAAGACTCTTAATTGAAATTCGACATACATGTTTAACTTGTCTCGGTTATAATTTTTTATAATTTTCTTACTAAAATTCTAAAAGAATAAATAGACTTAACGATATGATAGCATCATTACATATAAATTAATAAAATAGAATTTGAATCAGTAAAAGTATCATTTAGAATACTAAAAGCAGTTATCATTATATTCAGTTTTTGACGATTTAGGCTACGAGCTTCTATCGTATAAAATTATTAAATAATTGAAAATTCAAAATTATTTTATCCTTTATTTGATTATATTTTAGTTATTTTAAAAATATTTAAAATAAAAGGATGTATATAAAAAAAGTAAAACTTGAATTTTATTATATTTCTATTTCTTACATATCATAATATTTCTTTTCTTATAATCATTAAAAATACAAGATACTTAATTTACAAAGTAGAAAAATCGTGTAAATCCATTTTTTATAGAAAATTGTTATCATAAAACATATTTTCTTGTGAAATAAAACTGTTTTTTAAGTTTCATATAAGTTTATTATGCAAATAAATGCCTTAGGACATGTACCGTTAGCATATATGTTTGATTAATAAACGTACAATGTAAGTTTACTATATTTATGTATTATTTTATTCAATTCAATAGTAAATTTTAAATTTACAACACATTTTTCGCATATTTTATTCAGACATAATTATTTATGTAACATAAAAACTCAACATATAAAAAACTGTTTTAAAACTATATTAAAACTATAAATAATTATATCATATTTTTCTTAATGTAAGTGTATTTTTGCATTTGCTAAAGTGTGGACTGTGTTACATTTTATAGCATTATCAGTAGTTTACATTTAAGTTTAATATACTTTTGCGAGAGAATAATAAAGCTAGTAAAGAATTTTTGTAGAGAAAAAAGTTGTTAAGGTTATCAAAATATGCATGTTTCTATACATTAATATATATTTATATCTACAAATCAATATATAATAGTTAGTTTCTTTTTCTAACAAATGTACTAAATTTCTTTTACTTTTAAAATATTTAAATGCCTTAGTATTGTTATAACACGATATTCAAAAGTAAAAATCAGTGGAACATCCATAGAACCATATTATTATTTTTATAGGAAGACAAAGAGTATATGTGTACTTGAATGTAGGAAATATTATGGTAAGTTGTTATTAACAATCTTAGGTGGCCCATATGCGTTTATGCATGAATGTATGATCATTTCATGACCTGCAATGATTGTTTGTGACCAATTTTTTTAACTAACTTATAGAATATGTTGTCCTTTATATTATTCTTTATCTTCTGTTATAGAAGTTGGTGGAAAAATAAAATTGATCGTTTTATTATAATTTTTATAAAAGAGTATAATTTATTATGCCTCTACCTGCATTTTGGAACGAGTAGAAACTGCACTAAAAGTAATTCTTATTTACACACTAAAGGTTGTAAATTAGGGTAAACTTAATTTATAATTTGAGTTATAATTGATAACAATTTATAGTTTTTTTTTTTCAACATTCGATTTTTAAAATATTCGAATTTCGTTGCGACTCTAATGATACAAACTTCAGATACATATTTTATGTGTAATTAAGTGTTACAATCAGTATTTGGCATTCGACTAAAATTTGTGTTTTTGTATTATATTTACCTTATTAAATTCTGAGGTGTTTGTTCATTAAAATTTCAGTTTTTAAAATTTCCTTAGAATAAAAACATTCTATGATGAATTGACTGATCAATTTTCAGGATTTTCTGTGCACTATGTACACTGATATTAAAAACTGCTATCTAATTTAATTCATTAATTTTTTGTGTTGAAATAATAGTTTATTTTGAAACTATCTTTTTTGGTTATAAATTTAAACTCTTAAATTGCATTTTTAGGTCCTTAAAGATTCCAATTTTACATAATGAAATGTTTTATATAAATTTTGAATAAAAAAGTCAAGGTTTAGAATTACTATTTTTTGAAAAATCAAGTCTGTATTGTCGGTGGATATGATGAATTGATATTTGTATCATTAAATTAATACTACGTAAAATTCTATATCAAGTATCTTTAAATATATATTTTATACGTTGTATAAAATAGTAGTTATATATTAATCAACCATTGACGAATATTTGCAAAATGTTTATTTAAATTAATTTTTGAGAGTTAAATCTTGGCGTATATCATCCTTTCCTTTAAGATTTAACAAGTTTTAAAGTATTTAAGTTTTGCATAAATTGAATGATTTTGTAAATAAATAACAGATTATTTACATGAGTCGAGTACAGTTATTTTATAAAATTTATTCACTTATATTTTATGGTTGGGCTGAGTTTCATCTTATATAAGTTCAGCATATTTATTTATAAAATTTTGAATTTTCAGGATCTTCTTGAAAAGATGAGAAAGAGCGATAAAGAACAAAACTATTACGAGGATCAATCGAGTATGGATCACTTTACAGTGCAAATTTACTATCGTGATCCAGCAAATGATAATCTTAATAATGTTAACGTATCGATTAGCATGAATTATACGTTAGCACAAGTAGCGGAATGTGCCTATAAGAAAGCTGATCTCGGAGATGTTGAGCTTAACCAATGTCGTATAGTGAGCTATTTTCTTGACTATGGTCTTGTAAACCAGACTTACGATGAAAATACAAGCCTACATATGCTTTTTACGAATCAATACAATATTGATAATTTGCTATTGGACATACGCAAATCACAGAACTTCGAGATCTATCCGTCCGACCCTATTATTACTAAGGTACATTAAATATAAAAAAGTTATAATAAAATACAGAAAATTTTTACTTACTATAATAGATAAACATGTCTTCTTTTAAATATATTAAGTATTTAAACTTGATCGTGTTTGCGTCAGGATTATTAAGAGTAGCAGTGATAAGATTAAATCTTTAATTTAATTAACTATTTTTATTTCATTCACGATAGTTTCTTAACAATGTATTCGTATATTCTTGATATATAATACTAAATTTCTTGTTTATTATAATATAATCATTATGTTTCATTAAATTTTTCTAAATTTTATGGATATATTCGGATTCTAAAACGTAACAAATTCCATTATTTTTTATATATCTTAGAAAAGTGAAATAATAATTAATGATCTTTGTAATTTTTTAAAATTCTATTATAGTTTCGTAATTGTTCGTATTAAAAGTTTTTGAAATATATATTATACTGTAAACTATAGTAAATAATGTTCAAAATTAAAGATATTTGTCATTTCTATCTTATTTAAATAATTTTATATTTAACAATCAAATGTGAAAAGTAAAAATAAAATCTATATGTCTTTTTAACTTTGTACATGATTTTTTTGTAGTATCTAATTTATTATCAACATATGATAATCAGAGGTAAAAATATATTTTTGTTTTAAAATTTTTAATTTTTATATAATATCAAAAAATTACTTCCATAAAAATTAATTTCCACTTTTTTTGAATGTTAATTAATAACTTTTATTTTATATTTCGCGAAGGTGTTCCTAGTTAATCCAGTGAAACAAGAATTAATCGATTTTCCCAAGTACGTGAGAGCTTATAAAAATCAGACCATCAAAGATTATAAACAGGAGCTGACAAAGTACTTTCACTTAAATCCGGATCAAGTACAATTGTTGTGTCAAATAATACAACCAAGTAAATTAGAGGATGATTTTGTATTTGAGTCAAATCACTCATTACCTTTTCATATATGTGCTACAGAGTCGTATGAAGCAGAATCAACATTTTTTAAAATGAGCGAAAATGAGTACTGTAACAATATCATTACATTTGACTTAGATGTGAGTGATTGTAGTAGAGGTAGGTATATATGCATAAAAATTACTTTTCTATAGGTATATATGCATAAAAAATTACTTTTCTATAGGTATATATGCATAAAAACTTACTTTTCTATAGGTATATATGCATAAAAAATTACTTTTCTTTAAATGCAAATAATATTTAATATAGATGCAATACTGAAACCATTAATTATTTTTAAGATAAATTAATTTTAACATAATTTAACATACTTTAACTTTTAATTCAAAGCTTATATAACTCATATTGAATTAATAATTTACAATAAATTAAAAGTATTTTCTTATGCTAAAAGTTAATATTTGTTTTGTGACGAATTTATGAGATTTATATTTAATTTTTAATAAGTAATTCCTAGTACGTCTATTTTATTCGTGTTATATATGAAAGTGATTTGCGAATCGAAGAAGCTAGTCGCGTTGAGTTAAATCACGAAAGTAACACGAGAGACAAAAGCAGTAATACAAATGCTTGTATTCAATAATCGAAACTAAATTTAAACTTGCAAAATCAAGTAGGATGAGAATAGCGAATAATAAAGTCATCAGAATCGAAAAAACCGAATGGGATCAAATTTTCCATTAACGAAAGTTACAAAAGGATGAACAAGAAGTTTATCGTACATTATGTGTAGATAGTTGGATTAGGATTTAGACGTTTTAAGCTGCCGTTTCGTTCAAAATTTGATTGCATTTATCAGTCTTAGCAATATCGGATCGTCATATAATCATAGTCGGAATTATATCCAACTAAATCGTGAGAACACAAAAATATGATTACACACAATAGACCAATGAAGTAAAACAATTAATAATTAATCGAGGTGTGTACATTTTAGATTTTAGATCCAAGTCCTTATATCTATTTATAATTATATCTATTTATAATTATATCTATTTATAACTATTTTGGCTCATAACATCTTTAGATTATAATCTGCTGTGTTGAAAATAAGCATTATGAAATTTTTAAATTGGTTAGTAATATCCATAAAATAACTAAAGATTCTTTTTTAGAAAAGATAATGTGATTTAAGTTTATACTAAGCTTCTAATCCTTGTTTAGAATAACATACATTTTAACTAAGAGTTAAATAGAAGTGTTTACATTACTGCCATTCTAAATTGGGTTATTGGGTTATAATTTATTTTATTTAGTAACTTGTTACTGTAAATTTATTGATTATAACTTTTTGCAGAACAATGTGATATTTTGAAAATACCACCTCTTAATGAATATAAAGACAAACAATTTCAAGAAAATGATTCCAGTTATTATCATTATCCTACCGAAGAAATATCAAAGCTTAACATGACTCCTTTCGATAAATACAAATGCAATAATGTGACCAAGATTGTCGATTTGCAGGATACAAGTAACAGTGAGGATAGCAGTTTAAGTGATAGTGATAGAACGTTACTAGGTGATGTACCCGAGGACTCTGATCTTGACTGTGAATTACCCGTGACTACGAAAAAAGTTGATGTCAATATTATGAAATGTATTAAAATTACACCTGTAAAAAATTCCAAAAGTAAGTGAAAATTTTTTTTTGGAAGTTTATATTATTAGTTAGTTACATTAAAAAAACTTAGTTTTTTTAGAATTTTTTTATACTACAATAGTACGTATTCTAAATCTTTTTCATAATAGATCTTTTATAATATGAATTTTAAAAATACATAATTTTTTGAACACTACACAGTATTTATATTTACATAGTAGTAAAAATGAAATAATTTTTTAATTTTAAAATAGTTTAAAAATTATCAAATTTTCAACAGAAGAAATCTATCATAACTAGTAAACATATTTACACTGTTTGAAGTATCAAATAATAAATAATTATGCTATTGAAGCGTTAATAATTTACGAATATTTTTTATTACTTTTACAAGATAAATTATTATTATGAAAAAGTGGATTAATTATTTATAAAATGGATACATGATTCAGATTATCTTACATTCATTAAAAACTTGAATAAAGTTAACAGTATTATAGCATTTTTATATTTTCATAAAAAGTTGAAAAAATTTTATAGTAAAAATTATTTTTATATAAGTATTTTATATTTTAATAATAATTATTTTCTCTAATATGATAAGCTTCTAAAGTATTAAAATTATTCAATATAAAAGAAATAAGAAAGATAAAAATAAAATAACTATTGTTACAATAATTTACAATGTTTACAATTACCTACAAAGTAAGACAAAAGTACCATTATCTAATCTACCTATTATCAATCAAGAATTTCATATTTTTTAAATTAAAAAAATTGAATATAATAAAAATGTCAATTTATTTTTAAAGAATTTAATAATTAATTTAACAAAGAATTTAATAATTAAAAATTGATCATTGTACTTGTTCAACTGAGTGTATCAATCACAATTTGTTAAAATATTATTATTATTTATTAAAACACAATTTATTAAAATATACTTACTATGTGGTTTAATATCTAATACTGTGAATTAATTATTGAATTGTATAAAATAATTAAAAAATGATCAAATAATACAAATATTTATATTTTGAGTGTCTCTTAATTGTTTTTTTCAATGTTTTTAGAAATAAATACTTCTGAAACTTTAAAAATAATTTTAAAAATAATTTTAAATCAATCTGAAAATGATGTGAGTACTTAGATCAATTACCTAAATAAAGTAGCATGGATAAAAAAGCTCAATAGGGTAGTTAGTTATTATTACATTATTTTGATGGGTGTTTTTAATTTTTGAATATTTTTCATTTTTTATGTGTAATTGTTTTATTTTACCTTTTACGACCTCTTAATTACAAAAATTTGTTCATTGTTAGAAAATACAAGAAGTGGCAAATTGAGCATTATATTATATAGTTATTAACACACATATATATAAATATTAATTCAAGTTAAAAGTTGTCAAAATCTTAAATTTTTATGTGCACCAGACGCATTTATGTAGCTATCTATAGATCCATCGATGGAGCGGAGTTACCGCAGACAAAAAACAAAATCAATAAGAGAAACTTTTTTTTCTCTCTCTTTTACTTTCTCCTTTGTCAGCGATATCGTTTACGCACCAGTGCTGCTCGCCATTCGATCTATATGCAGATGTAGTCTTTTTTCATCTATCGTCAGTGGTTGAACTTGCTCAACAAAGTCACTCTTTTTTAGGGTGATAAATCAAAGAATAAATCTGCTCTTGTCAGGGAAAAATATAATATAAGAGAGAAACTTCTGATCTAACAAAAAAGCTCAGTCACTCTGGACTTTGAGGAGTCACCGTGACGGAAATTTCCTCAGTTGACACCCAAAAAGCGGTGAGCTAAGCATCTGATGATGCTAAAGATATCTCCTGATGAACATCGGTCAAGGATTACTAAAAACGCCAGCAACAAGGATGACTAGGGCACAACATAAATATACTTCCAATGGTATTGAAAAACTTGATAGCGCTAAATTCTGCATGTGACGATACGTCACCAAAACAGTTTAGCACAAGTATGGTAGCGTTTACATTCACTATATCAACGTACTACGACTGCTAATAAAATAGCAGTAAGAATGCTAGCCTCCTTCCAGGAGTTTTCCTGAGTCTTCCATTTGAAGACCCCCAACATTTCTAGCAGAGTGCGAAGCCTATTTCGCAGAAGCTGTAACGCACGAACGGTAACAAGTTTGCATACTAACGGAAGGACTTGCAAGGGGTTGATGGATGCCATACAGGAATTTGCGAATCATCTGAAACAAGTTTAGAGTTCTTGCTTCATAGAAGCTGAGGTTATTGGACTTAATGGTGTAATTATAGGGTAAGCCATAAGCAGAAAACAAAGATATCACCTTGATTTTGTAACAGCGATATTTACTAGCTCGACGCCTGTCCAAGGCTAAAGAAGGAATGGTCGCAGAGGTATTATTTCAGAAGATTGATTTTTTGATAACGAAGCTGATAAATACGATTAATTAATAACTTATAATGAACTTAGAAGTAGGAATACAAGAAGATCGCCTCACAACAATGAATCGCTGGCTTCCTGTGTCATAGCTACAGTGAATCGAAGGAAAGAACGATACTTTTATTTCATACCACAATCGTCATCAAGGAGATGCGCTGCTCTCGTTGTTCTTGTCCAGTGCGTAACTAGCACAGGAACTGCCCATAGAGGAATACGTTGTAATTACAGCAGGGAAACTGGCGTCGAGAAAAGGATGTTCCAAACTCCATGTGGATCTCACAACGCCGCCTCAGTAATTATCTCTCGATAATACACTTCGACGGAAGGTACTTTGATGACAGTGTCGGGCGTCGTCATTAACGGGCACAAGATAATTGTCCTTATTGACTCCGGTGCAAGCGAGAACTTTGCTTACCTATGACTCTTCGACAACAACTCACCAGTACTACAATTATCTGAGTCCAAACCTTGTTGATTAGACACAACGTCAAGATAATATTACAGGGCAGCTGCATCATGTGCACGATAGAAGATATGCGTTTTTGTATTGATATGTTTTATATTGATCAAATCTCCGTTTTAATGCAACCCTGGGATATTTTTGGTTAAAACAGACAACATGCTCAATTGCCATGGTTTCAATTGCTTCTATTATGGTAAAAAGTTTAGAAAGTGCATTTTTCTCGGACTGATCTCCTAAACACTCTCGCCTTGTTAGTCAGCAGAAGTATAGATAATATACCATGATTATCCAATCGAATGCGAAGGAGTTTACTACGAGTTAATTGAAAGATACGTAGGTCTTTTTAATGACGGGAAACTACTGTAACATTAGCGCTTCATCAAATACCATATTGTGTTGATCGATTAGCGACGTTTTGATCGACTACCTCCATATCACTACTTAGTGGCGAAGAAATAGGCCATTCAAGAGCAAGTAGAGCAGATGCTATCATACGGTATCATCGATGCCATATCATCTTCATGCTTATCTACGGTTATTGTGGTGCCGCAGAGAAGAAGAAGATTCAGAACATCTCATGCCTGATCGCCAATACTGATGATGGCCCAGCTTTTGGTGATGATCCATGAGGTACTCGAGGATTTCTGGGAGACAACCGTATTTTCTTCGTTAGACGTCTGAAATAGCTACTGTTAGATCGTATTCGTGACACTATTACGTACGCAGTTTATCGACAATAAGGTTTAGTTAGGATTTATGAGAACGTGCTACCTAAATTTCTTCTACTACCTAAACTTTTGCTTGCATTTGAGTCGAGCATCTGCAGCGCTATTTGAATATCTTTGTATATAAAATTAACATGTGAAATTAACAGTAAAACTAAGTTAAAGAATTTGGATTATATTATCATCGTCGAATACAATGAAACTAAACCAGAGCAAAAGTACACTTTCCTGGAAATTTTGCTCTCGAAATCCAGGAGGGAGCTGCCGTCTTTTTTGGGGTATACGATTGGCTACGTGAGTATCTATTGAAATCTCTACCGTGGCATTGCCAATATCCTTGCTTTTTGTGCACTACAAAGATTGAAAGTGGATATCCAGTAAAAAATCTTTTAAAGGTACCTAATCTTTATTCTAGGGTTTGTTGACATTTTGTTAGCCAGAGATCCAGAAACGTTTTTTCTTACAAACGCATGCCTATAAAACAGGGATGAAAGCGTTTTTTCTTCAGCTCAAAGACCACGGGGAAAAAAGTACGGTTAGTGTCTTACGCTTCTGCGAAGTTTTTCACCGCCAAACTGATATACCATAGAAATGAACAAGAATGTCTAGCAGTGTTGTAGACCCTGAAGAAAGACAGGTTGCTAATGAAGGACCACCCATTTACCTTAAATTACGAGCAACACTTCCGTCATTTAATAGGATTAATGACGAGAAGGAACTGTTGAGGTGTTCAATGTTATTAAAAAGGTTTAGCTTCGACATGAAACATCTACAAAGAGATGATATATTTAAAAGCTGTTTTTTCTTTAAAAGACTAGATGGCCAAAGCAATCAACATAGCTCATGTGTTTGGCAACTTTTTGTTATAGCTACTGGTTGAGATATAGTACAAAAATGCTTAGTTGGAGGTTGAAAGCAACCGAATATATCCTGGCGAGTGAAGTGACAGTCAACGAATCCGCACCGAGGACAGTTTAATAAGGACAAGCAGCTAAGAATCTATTTACTCGTGAACCAGTGGGACGACGTACTGTTTTCACTACAACGACATTTTGTCGAGCATTTTGAAGGCGTGCAGTTCATGCGCTCTATTATAAAAAAATATTTCTGGTCAGAATTAAAGTGCATGCACAGGGCGTGTTCGCTAAATCAGTACGGCCTACCAAGGATACCGCAGCTGTTAACTTCATGGAAAACCATAGCTCTCGATTTATTGGGACCTTATTCGCATGGTAATCGGTTTATTTTTCAGATGGAAGCGTTTTCAGAGTCTAACATTACTCTTGAGACTGTCGTGCAACTTTTCGAGAAGGAAGGATTTATGCGTTGAGGATATACGTATTCCCCGCAAAGTAAATTTCACTGACTGCCGCACCGAAGCAATCAAATAGGTTTTAGCGAGGTTCAGCTTAAATTTAATATCATTCATTCAAATAAGATGCCTTTCATAAAACAAGTTTCATCACAAGTCCAAGTTCATGCAGCTAAATAGTGGCAGATGCGATATGCCCTAGTAGCACATGGGTAGACCGTTTTGGACGCTGCCAGGCAGTTCAACGCTGGATTGGTTCCCAGGTGAATAAGTTCTTTCGTGACTGTTCACAAACATAGTGTGGATGTGTACATGATTGATTTGCCTAGGAATCGGAGCCACAAAGTTGCACGTGAACGAGCTGAACTGAGAACTTTGCCTTTCCTAAAGGATTCGAAGGCCTAGTCTTGGGTAATTTAAGATGAGCCGACACCAAAAAAGACACCGCTTAAGGAAAGTAATGCAAGATATCAAAATTTGTTCAAATCAAGGGTAGAAGAATCCGGAGAAAGAATATTGAAAGATCCGTTCGAAGCAAAGGCCAGATCCAACACCGGAGTGGTTCTCATTGCGGGTGGATGTCTGCGCTAGAACAGACGAGAAGGTCCAAAACTACCCTATGTGAGAAGCAACAAACTGTTGACACCAGTTTACCAAGCGGCTGTCATTATATTTGTCGTCAAGAAATTCAGTAAACTATGTAATTATCATGTAATATTAACAAACAAAAGATATCCTAAAAACACCTACAAAAACAACTCTCATTAGGGAATGAAAAATCGAAAAATTTGAAAATTTCACGGACTATTATTAAAAATAATCATTGCCAACTACTAAAAAGATTTTCTTGTACGAAGAACTTTATGTTAAATTAATAAAAGTTGAAGCATGTACGAGTTCGCGCAGTAGACCGCCTCGTACAATACTCTAAGAAATATATTAATTATTAATATTATAAAAATATAATTATAAAATTCTAGTTTTTAAGAATAAAAGATATGAATATCAAAAACTATTAAGAAAACTATTATGCAATGTTGCTAGAAGCAGTCATAAATAAACATGTCGTGTATCATAACTATAAGCACTTGCATCTCTCATGTAAATGTTTAACAAAGCTATGCTATTAAGATTCCACAACTTCATGTCGATGAATTATGTTACTAATATAATAATCAACAAATAAACAAATTTTTAAGAAAAAATGAGATTCATGTCAGAAAACATTGTTAGATGATTCCGTAGCATACGTATATTTATTAACAATTTATTGTTAATAAAAATATGTTGTCAAGACATTCCATAACTTTTTATAATTGAATATTACTGATCATTTAAAAACAAACAAATAAACCAAAGACCAAGAAATTCGGATATTCTTGTCATAGTTAACAACTTTAAACAAGCCACTATGTATGCTGTTAACCGGTGCATATGTATTTGTTTGTATTAAATTCTAAAAGTTATATTGATTATTATTATATTTTTTTAAATTAGTTTTGTTTTCTTTAAATAGAACTAGTATAGAGCAAAATTTAAGATTTAGAATTTTTGACTTAATAATTTTTTATTGATTATTATTTATAATATTTATTTTTATTTATAATATATTTTTTTTATATTTATTTTTATTTATAATATTTATTATATACTGAAATTTTTTTGAAGTTATACATTTAAAGTCATATTAATATTTATTTTAATTATTCGAGAATGTGTTTATGTACACAAAGAAAGGAGAGAAAAATATATTGACAGAAAGAGAGAAAGAAAGAGAAAGTCGGCGAGTGAGTAAAAACGTTCAATTTTAATTTTTACATTTGTATATTATTTCTTATTTTTAAAAAAATCATGAAATTGTTTAATTTTTGAGACGGAATAGAGAGTACAGAAATATATATATATATATATTTGCATTATTTATTCTAATCATACACGTTTTACGTAAAGTAGTAGACTCCATGGAAATTATATATGCGTATTTTGGAAATATAAAGCGGCGTTTCCGTTAAGTTAAGTTTTCGATCCGACAAAATCAGAGCGTTGATTTTAAAGAATCTGACCGTCATACTGTGTGTAAGGCTGCAAATATTACATACACAATATAAGTGAATATATGTGTATTTTTTAATGATAAATTAAATTTTAATTTATAATTTCTTTAATGCAGAAACAAAAAATTCTAATATATTTATATTCATATATTATACTTATACACAATTACTACAAAATATCATCTGCTAAAATTAAAAATTTTATCTACATGTATTTGTTATTTTTATTTTTACTTTAAATTAAATTTTTTCTGCACAAGCACAATAAAAAAGTATGTGCCACAAGCCGTTTATTTATAACAATTTACGATTTATATTATTAATAGGTTAATAGAAAAATTCTATTTGATGGTATATTAATATTGTAAGAAGCAAGAGATGGACGCGAGAAAAGAAATATCACAAGAGTTGCATGAACATGCATTTTTAATACTATCAACGAATTTTGTTGTAAACTACGCGACTTGTGGCTACAGTTCTAAATTATCAATTTCAGTTTTATAATATTAAAAAAAAATTTTTGTTATGTATATTGTCAACAAAAAAAATTTCAAATTATTAACAATAATAATATAACAAATAATAATAACTTTACATTCGTAATTAAAACGCAATTATATTTTTATAGCCCAAGAAACGTTATGTTTTTAAGTATTACGTACATACTATTCGAGTTCAAAATATACATACACGAAAACACAGATCTCTTTCTCACACAGTCACTCTCTTTGTCATTCATTTTTATCTGTTTATAAATATGAGATATTTCATCTAATACCAAATACCTAAATGACATTATTTTGATGGATCAAGAAAACATATTATTAAAAAGAGCGTATTTTCAAAAACTTTTAAATATTTTGCACCAATAAACTCACTTACTTGGAAACAAAAGAAATTAAATGCATATAGTCACGGTATCATAATAAAATCAACCTGTACATAAATATAGCAATTTTATATAGCAAATTTATAAAACTAACCATTTCATGTGAAAATAAATAGTAGTCTTATAAAATACCGAATATTTTAAGAGATCCAAAAGTAATCGTCTCATTTTCCAAAAAGAAGAAAGAGATTTCACACTCAAAAGAACATCAGACCATAAACGCCGACAGAGAGAGATGATTAGGTGATTGAAGCTCAGTAGTAAGAGTAGTGGAGTAGTTGTATAGATTGAACACGAATACAACGTTTCTTGACAATGGGCTTATTTTAATTTTCCATTTACCGAGTACTTTAAAAATAAACCGAAATTATTATTATTAACAATAAACTGTCGCAATACATGAATACACATAAGCCATATGTAGTGGACTTGTTTAAAATTATTGATAACTATGTCGAGAATATCCGATTCATTAATAAAAAGTTATGGAATGCCTCGGAAACACATTTTTATTAGCAATAAACCGTCGCGACGTATGAATATATGTATTGCGTAAGCATTCGAGGTGGACTTGTTTAATGATGTTGATAACTATGACGAGAATCTTTGATTTTGTTGCTATTTGGGTTATTTGTTCATTTTGATATGACCAACGATATTCAATGATAAAATAACGTGGAATGTCTCGCAAACACTTTTTTAACAATAAACTGTTGCGCTGTACGGTATATGTATATGTACGGAGTCATTTAAACAATATGTTGAAAATGACGAAAATTTCATTTTCTTATTTAAAAGGCTTTCTGACCACCCATGTCAATAATAAATCAATAATATTGTTAACTGTATTCTTTCAAGCACAAGCAGTTTATTATTAAAGTCCAAGTATTAAATTCCATTCAAATGAGAATTCGAAACATGAATTGATTATAATTCTAACTTTATGAGAATGTTTATTATGATTTAAAGAATATTATGCGTAAACTGATAAGGAGTCCTGTTTTTCATCCACTGTACCTAAGTTTTATTTGGTATTGACATAGTTTGCTGGAATATACATTTGTGACGCCTGATTGTGAAAATGCTGATTTGAAATCTTAACATGTAGCACAGTATGATTGTATTTTAAGCAAAGTCTACGCCTTACTTATTGTTATACTTTTTACATAATGTTTGCTCGAGCAAAAAAAAATGAAGCTGCCACTTCTATACTCAATCTCTCAACTAGAATGTGTGATCTATATTTTGAGCCGTCTACATTATAATAACCATTGCACATCAATCGCATAGATATTTTATTTAAGGGTGAACTTGTAAGATACAATAAGATATATTTCTGAAAAAACTTAGATAAGATGACTTGGAAGTGTGAATAAATATTCAGATTAAGAATTGTTAACATTTTTTTAATACTGTCAAGGGTTCTAGCCAGAGAAATCAAACTATTAGTGTGCTGTTCTATTGATGGGAAATCTTGAGTTGTTCTTAAACCATTTTTATTTTGTTCGCGAGTATTATGATCGAGCAGACTAATGAAAAATGAACTAAAATGTTGTTGGAGTTATCTTGACTATTCAAAAACTGTTTCACTTGAGTGATTTCATTTATTATGTTTATCATCTTCATAAGTGTATCTGCGTTAATGCATGAGAGTTAAATTGACATTCTCGCGCTTTTTTGCTTAAAGTGAAGCGTAGATACAACAAGTCTTGCGAAGTTTAAAGGTCGCTTGTAAGGCCTTTGTATGTGTGCGTTACATGTGGATTGCCGAAATCTTGTAGGTTGAAAGTATATACAATTTAAAAATGCTGAATTTATCTAATATGAACGAAACTTATTATATTTCGTTTATTATAAGTATTAGAATTTAATATTTTTATAAATCTTATTGACAATTGATAATATCTAAACAAAAATATTTTTAAACATAAATTCAAGTTTTAAGTGTTAAACGTCTACATTCACAATACACGATATTTTAACATATTTCGATTTTACTACTTTTTTATTCTTTTAATAGAATTTTTTAAAATATTGTAATAATAATATTATTTAAATCATATTTTTATCCTTATATATAGAAATTTTTCAAGTTGTTAAAATTAATATATTTGATAAATGATTTATTAGGGATTGAAATTTTTATATTTGATTTAATTTTTTAAGAAAGTGACTTGCGATTTAAAACTGACTTGATAGTGTTTTACATGAGTATGTGAACATTTGACAAGTGTTTACGCACACATCGATGGCCAATTTCGCTTATTTCACGGAGTCAGTTTGTGAAATATGTAACTATTTGAGCCTCTCCACTTGCACACAACATATCAATCTTTTTTTAATAACAAATATTTGAAATATAGGCGGTGACCTCTCAAATATAAATAAAAATATTAGATCTTACAGTTAAGTATAGTTTTTATATATAAAATTATTGATAATATTTTAAAATCGATTGTTAGTAAAATTAATAGAATAAGGCTCCTATAAATATATGTATGATTAGACATTGTTATTACCAAACGTTAATTTATTTACGATTCTTTTTTATGTTGTAAATGCTAAAAACAAATCTCAAAAATTGCAAAAATCATATTATTTTTTCACATTTTATTTAAAATTTATTTTTTTTTAATAGAACAATGTCTCAGATATTTTAAAAAATTTTGCTGAAAATGAAGATAATACCAGATATTTAGATTATTAAAAATATGTTAGTAATAATCAAATTCTAGTGTTTCAAATTTTTACATTCATTAAAAAAATATATAATTTCGAAACCGTTTTTGTAGAACCTCTAATGTCAAAGAAAAACTTTTAACATATTTATATTCAAATTATACAGTTACTATAAAAAAATATCAGCTAAAATTAAAAATCTTACCTACGTTCTGAATTTATTATTTTGCATTAAATAAATTTTTTCTGTATAAAATCAGTAAATAAGCTACAGGCTGCTTATTTATAACAATTTACCATTTATAATAATAATTGAATGAAAAAAAACTATTTACTAGTATATAATACTGCAAGAAATAATTTGTTATTTCAATTCGTTTTAACTTTCAAATTATAATTTGAAACTTAAAACGATGCAGCGACATCGACTCAATTACAACAACCAACTGCGCGTAATGTTAAGAGTACAATTAGCGCTATCTTAAAATTTCCACAAATGTGCCAATGTCTCTAATTAACATTTTTGAAGAAGGATTTGCTCTTTTCTTGGATCTGTTAGACAAAAATATGGTGGAATATCACGGTGCGAGAGGTATCGGCAAGAGACGGATACGAGAAGAAAACAAAAAGCCTGAGAGTTACATGAACGTGCATTTCGATCCGATCGGTGAGTTTTGCAGTAAACTAAGTGACTTGCGGTTACAATTTTAGTTCTCCATTTCAATTTTATACTATTCATAGAAACTTTTTATTATATGTTGATGTGATGAAATTATCTCTTTTACTTACCACTAATAACAAAAAATTTCTAAATCAATAATAATAATAATATAATTTTTTTTAATCTAATTATTTTTTGTGATAATTAGTGGTAGTCTGTTAGAGAAAAATGTTCGTCTTACAAAATGTCAGATATTTTATGAGGTCCAAAAGTAATCGTCGCATTTTCCGAAGAAACGAAAGAGTTTTCACACTCGAGGAGAATCTAACCATAAATGGCAGTTAGATAAAGAGATGATTAGGTCATTGAAGCACGGTAGCAGTTCAGTGGAGTAAAAGTCGCTGAATATGCTGAAAATGAATAACATTTTTTCTTTTCAATCAGCTTATTTTAATTTTTTCAATTTATCGAGTTCAAAATAGACCGAAATCTTTATTATTAACAATAAACTATCGCGGTATTTGAAAATCCATATGCCATATGTATATGTAATGGACTTGTTTCAATGTTGTGTTAACTATGACAAGAATCTTGTATTTTTACAATAAATTTCTACGCTAAACGATATACGTTTGCGTACGAAATCATCTAAACAATGTTTTAACTATGACGAGATTCTGATTTTTTCTTGAAAATCTGTTTATTTGTTGATTAATGTATTGGTAATATGATTCATCGATAAGAAGTTATGGAATTCTGGTAGCATGATTTTGTTAAACAATTATGTGGGAGACGTAGGTGCTTATAGTTGTGGTGTACGACATTTTTATTTATGGCTGTTTTTTGCAAATATAATATTTTTTTATTTCTTATTGATATTTACATCTTTTCTTCTTGGAAATTAGAATTTTATAATTTTATTGTTAAAATATTAATAATTAATATATTTCTTATCGTATTGTGCGAAGCGGTCTACTGCATGTATTCATAAAGGCCGCAAATTTTATTTGTTTATAATGAATTCTATGTGCAATAAAATATATTTGTAAAATAGTTTGTAAAATTTTCAAATTTTTCAATTTTGTAATTTTGTAAATTTTTATCCGATAATAAGGGTTGTTTTTGGAGGCATTGTTTGGGTAATCATTATTACATGACAATAGAGTAATAATAACGAGATTTTTTAAAAGAAATTTAAAGTTTTAATATAATTGATTTTTTGTTGGAGTTCCAACGTTGGAAACATCAGACTCTGTCATTTGTACTACATGAGAGATACTTTCTGTTGCGAAAATATAATTGTTGCGGTCACATTGGGACACGAAAAAAAGCAAGCAATTGGTGTAAATAAAGATTACAAATAAATATATTTATAAACATTATTCAAAATGAATAAAAGATTAATATCAATAACAAATAAAATGAACATTCCACAAATAAAGAATTATTATACAAGAGAAATATATTTTAGATTTACAGTTAGCATATTATTTGAATATTTGTTTGAATATTTGCTGAATAATGGTTTGCTTAAAATTTTTATCTTTCTTATTTTTAAATTTTTGATAACGTAACTTGTTCATTAAAGTATAAGCACAAAAAATTATATGTAACTATTAAAACTATTTTAATAATTAAATAAAATATATTCAGAAGTAGAAAAGTTATGATTTGTAATATTTTCATTCATCAAACGTTTAATTAACGTTTAATTAACGTGACATTATAAAATCTATAAAAGATTATAGATTCAGAAGTTTCACAATAATTTACAAATAAAAAGATTGAAAATTTATAGAAATATTAAATTCAAGTAGAAATAGTGGGTATTATCGCAGTTTTAAGTAATTAAATTTTGTAATATTAAAAATATACAAAAAAATATTTCTACAAAAATGACATTAGTAATACTATCTATTTCTAATATTTAAATAGATATTGTTTCATTTAATGGAATAAGAAGAGAACTTTATAATAATTTTCAATTCGATTTATTGTAGATATTTATTTTTATTACTTGGTTATAGAAATGTGAAATACCGCAGTTTTATTTTATATCTCACCAAAGTTTTTTACGAGAGCAGAGTGTCGGAGGAGTAAAAAATAAAAGAAACAAATCGTTAAGAAAAAACTAAAAATAGTTTTACACCAAATTCAAGTTGCGATACATTTAGCTAGTTTTACAATCTAAAGAAAAAAATTTATTAATTAATATATAAAATCATTAATGCTAATTTTAAATATATGTATAGGATAAAGTATGCAATTAAAATGTTATAATATAAGATATCGTCGCATATTTAGGAATAATATGCGAGCTACTTATCAATATGAAAGTTAATGAAAAATCAGTATATTAATTACATGCTAACCTAATTTTAGAAGTTTAACATTACGCGAGTGGTATCATAGGGATTTAATAGATAGGAGTTACAGAGAGAAGAGGATGATGTTCTTGACAAAAGTTGATGCCCGGATAGGAAATTGGAGGGCTCGGCAGAAATTGTCACCCGGATCGAGACTCATTAAAAAATGACGTGTCAGACGTAGAGCTCGATGAAAGTTGATATCCAGGACAAGAATCAGGGAGAGGAATAAAGTCAGAAAGGAGTATTGGCTTGATGAATGCGCGGGAGATGTCCCCTAGTTATTCTGGATGGGCTTTTTTCTCCACTCCACACTCTCTCTCGTTCGTTACTGTGTAACGACGTAGAATGTACCGTACGGAGTGGTGGAACGAGCCGTGAGGGATAGGAAATGCTGAACGCTAAACTTATGTACTACATTTATTTATTAATATAGAACACATTTATATATCACATAATGTTACCTGACATATATAGACAATGCTAAAACGCACTTCCATATTAAATCTCGTGTATTCATATGGATTTGACGAATTTAATATTTATGGTTAATAGATCTAATTAACTTTATTATTTAAATTTATATATTTTAAACTACAAGTTGTACTGAAAACATTTCATTATTTTATATGTAATATTTGTTTCATTTTAATCACATTTTATTCGAATTTTATCGAATTTCATAATATTAAATTATTTTTAAAGCAAAAAAAAAATTGTTTAATTTCTACGAAATAATTTTAATATTTGAGGTTAAATTCACAGTCATTTGCATATATTGCAGTTTCTTTAACACTGTTTGTTTTTTTTCAGTTCTGAAGATATCAATTTCTATGGGAATTATGGAAGACGAATTGAGAGAATCTTTACAAACATATTTAAATATTCCCAAAGATTATTTCAGAATTTTTGAAAAGGAAGAAGTTAGATCATTTAAAATGAAAACTACTTTTACTGAAGGTTTAAAGTATCACATTCGTTTAGGAAAAATACTTCATTGTGATGAAAGTAAAGTAGATGTTTATATTTTGGAAATGTCTTCTTCTGAGGTATGCAAAAACTCTATTTATCTAATTGTTTAATACAAGTTAACATTTTTTCCTAAAAGTCTTATATTTTCAATATAGTTATAAATTTAATATTTTATCAAAAATAAACTAAAGTATTTTTGACTAGACTGAAGTTTATTTGCCTGATTTTTACTGAAATAATATCAAAAAGGTTTTATAAATATACATATTTAATAAAATTTAAAAATAATAATGGCTATTAAGAAATTGGAAAGTGTCAAGTAGCATTTAAGCATGCTCGAAATACACCCAAAGAAGTTTTCTAGTTAGTAGTTAAAATATATTATATTATATATTATTTTTGATAGTTATTATAGGTGGATGTATTATTAAAAAATGAAACGAAGAACTTTTGTAGGAATGAGTAAAAACCTTTTTCAAGAATTTTTTTAGAATTGTTTTTTAAATGCGCAATATATATATATATATATATATACTTAATCGTAAGTTTTTAAAGTATATAACTGATTATATTTATTTACAATTATTTTCTAAATAATTTAAATCCAAAAAAATATTGTATTCAATTAAAACATAAGTTAAATATAATTAATTAACAGGGAAAAAGTATCAGTTTGAGTCTTGAGTAGTAATTAAATACACTGTTATAAACTTATAAGCTCTTATAGATATTTTGTACTCACAAGCAATTTTTTTGTAAAATTTATTTATCATGTCAGGTTTTGATGATAAATTATTCAGTTTATATATTACGTAAAATAATATATTAATCTGTGAAACAGTTATTGAAATATCATTTTAATGTTGGGGTATCGCGTTTTAAAGTATCATCTTTTTATAAATTAATTTCTTGCGTATCTAAAATTTTCCTTTAGTATTATGTAGTACTTTTTATTTAAGACATCTTTAAAATTTGTTATTACTATTAATCATTGCTGATAATATTATATATTTAAAAAATTTTTTAAATCTTATTAATTTTATAATTAATAATTGATAGAATTTGTCAATAGAAAGAATTAATACAATGCATATTTTAGTCACAGATTTAGAAGTAACATTAAGATCTGGAATTTAATTCTTTGGAATAAATATGCTTACATTCATTTTGGTTAAACCAAAATGAAATTTAAACAAATAATATTTGAAATAAAAAGCACTTGTGACATTAGTAAAGGAAAGATTTCATTTTTATATTATACTTTGTAAAATTTTGTTATGCTTAACGTATTTTATTTATTTCTCTTTGTTTAATTCGAACATCTGACTTAGTACGCACTTTTTAATTTAGATTTAAATGTAAGCAGACATTTTAGAAAATGTGAGTCTTTTATGTAATTAAATTATAGATATAGAGAAAGTTAGTTAAAAGAAAACTAATGTATTATAGTAATTGTAAAATCAAAATTGAAAAATTAAATATATTCAAAATTTAAATTTGCATAAAAATTGTATTTATTAGTAATAATTGAGGTACAATTGTAAGAAATGGAATTAAATAAAATGTTCTGTTTAATACGTTTTAGCCACTCCAAAAATTGCTTACGATGACTCTTAAGAAAAACATATCAATTGGTAGTGCAAAAAAACAAATACTAGCAGAACTTAAACGAAATAATAACATAGAGATCTCATATGAAATGTGTCGTTTCATGGAAATAAAAAATTATGGTGAATTGCTTGATGAGAGCATGTCTGACGATGGAAAAAGTTTCAAGTATATCTCTGAGGAAATCTGTATTCAAAAGCTGTTAAATGATAAGAAGCTGTTTGATGAGCCATATTCGCTAGTTTATTTAAAAAAATGGAATCGTTCAGAAATGCAGTTAGAAGATGCCGAAAATAAAATGATCAATAATGATAATTTCGATAAAGACTTAAAAAATCAAGTAAATTAATTAATTTTTTTCTAAATTGTACAAAACTATTTTTATTATACCCGAACATACAATTTGATAACATAAAAATTTTTAATAATTAATATTTTTTAAGATGTTTAATATTGAGCAATTTCAATAAAAAACTGAATTTAAACTATAATATTTTAGTTAATTTAAATTTCTCTTATATAGTTTATTATTTATTAAATTTATTTAATAAATTTTTCTATTTTTAAATTATATTTAATTTAAATTATTAAAATAGTTATTACTTAACAATTATTCATATTTAAAGTAATTAATATTTTTGCACTTTTTAAATCTATTTAAGACGTATAAATGACATTGAATTTTAGCTTTAACTTAGTTTCATTATCTAATTATTTATAAGGTCGTTAGCAATAAAAATGAATCAAATAGCATTTATGGATTTGCTCGAAAAATTCGAAAACGTGAATTTCGGATATTTGTTAAATTATAGAATTAATATTTTATATATTTTTTTACTATTTTTTGTTCATTATGAAACACTGAGGTTACATGAAACATTATTTTTAATGCTTGTGGTATAAATTAAAAAATGTCAATTTAAAATTGATATAAATTAGATATTTAAAAATTTGTTTGTACATGTTTATAAATTTTTGTATTAATAAGAATCTTCATTTTCAGATAAATTTGATGACAGAGATTCCTATTGAATATCTACAGTTTCATCCATTAGTTGTTAGAAAAGTTCTAACATCAGGAAATATAGAAAAGTGTGACTGGAAGTCGAATATAAATCTTGATAAAATAGATTTATTTAAGACTTATATCCTATTTAGGTATAATATGTTTCTTATTAATTTCCTTTTTTCTAAAAAGTAGATTTGAAGATAACTTCTACATTATATTGGCAGTTTTAGTTGTACATTAAACGTTCAAATAAATCTTACCTTCTTTTTTGGACCTTTTAAAATTTCCATATTAAAATAATTATAATTCAATGACCGTTATGGGAATTGAAAACTAATTAAGAGTTCATGCCATTACGATAATCTAATAGAAGTAATCATTGAAAATTAGGAATTGAACTAAATACCTTATGTTTTCGCGACAACTGAGTTACCAAAGCCGATGTGTTTCTATTTTCGAATCGTCATTATCATAAACGTACTAAGTAAATTATCTATAGTGACATTGTTTTAGGATAATTTGAAAATGTGTTTTGAAAAATACGAGAAAATTTAGTTAGCTAATTACAACTCACCAATAAAATTATTTTTGATAATTTGTAGTTTTAATTATTGTGGTAATTTGAAAACAAAGAAACATTAATATTTATTAATGTTTTATTGTGACTGTAATTGGTAAAAATATTTTGAAAATATCAAAAGAAAGTGTTGTTAAACTAATGAGATATTGTTAGTTTTGTATAAAAAAAATTGATAGTGACAAGGAATAAAGCGAAGTATTTACCGAATATATATAAAATATTCCTAAAGAATTAGTTAATTTGTTACGAAATTATTAGCGCAATCAATTAAAAGAACAAGATAATTAAAAAAATACATTAAGTTGTTTTAAAAGTAGTTTATTAAAAAATGAAATACTGTTAACGTATATAGATAAAATTATTTACAATTAATTTTTTAATGTTTAATTATCAATTTAATACATTCAAGGATGTGCAATGGACTTTCTGGTTTTAAGATTTATATAATCATTATTGTAGGTGTTACATTATTGGATAAAATCGTGTTTGTCGAGTCAATGATAATTCCCTTAGTTTAAAAAACGTTTAAAATACTGTAGCATTCATCACCGAAGGAAGTAATAATTAAATAAACTGATATTTTAATAGTTAAATAAACTGATATTTTAATAGTTACAATAACTACAATCATTTTTAATAGTTACTATAACTACAATAACTTTTAATAGTTGTTACTTTGTAATTTACTATTTTAATTTACCGTTAAAGAATTTTTGTACATGCTATGTATCATTGAATGCAGCTTAAAAAACTAAAAATTAATGAACATTAATTTGGAGTTAATTATTGCCTCTGTACTGTAGTACATATGATTTGCTATCATTTTTTTGCACGTTTATGTTGTGAATAACGAGAGCGGTACATGCTCTTTGTAGTATATAGTATTCCAATCTTTTATTAATTTTAGTGCATTTATATCGATTGTTGTAATGATATAAAAAATTTGATGATGTATTGTGGTATTTATATAATTTTTTTATTTTTAACTGAATTTTTTAGATAATTAGTTTTTTGTATCTTTTTTCAATTGTATGTTTTATATTATATAGGTAAAATGATTATGATTATTAAATTAATTCAATCATTAGTTCAATATAAATTTTTTAAAAAAGTTTTACTTATTTAATTCTAATTTTTCGCTTTTCCGTCTTGTTAATTTAATTATGCATCAAAAATTGTTTTCCAACTTACTACATAATTTATCAGAGTAAATGATTCCTGAATATGTATGTTGTATAACTGTTATTAATACAATGATTATAAAAATATTATATTACGGTAAAATTGTTTATTTATAAATGATTGTTATTTAATTATTTTCTACTAAATTTATTAGAATCTAATTTTGAATATCAAAGATAATTATTTATTCGATTTTTAAAAGTTTATATTTTTTGCTATATTTTAACTACAAATTTGTTATTTATAGGGATTCCAGACAAATACCAAAGGCATTGACTGAAAGGGAGTCCCATAAAATATATGTAGACAAGAAAATTTCATTTGAGAGGGGACGTATTACGATGTTGACGCCAATGACTTCCAGTCCACGAAAAGAGAAGGCACTTAAAATACATGTGCACTCTACATGATCCAAGCAGGACTGAATTTATACTGAGAAGATTCCCAGTAATAAATTAATTAATTATTGTTTCTTAAAAAATAAAACCGACAAAATGAACGAATTAGGTTTTGTTTTACTTTTGAGTTAAAAACGAAAATAAACTGAAAATAAGTTGTACGTCAAGATCACATATTTTTTTCAATGAAGGGCCATTAATGAATCATTATAATGATCGAACATTTAAAATACAAATAATGAAGAAAAAAAATCTTTTATGGCATTATAGATTGTATCATTGTGTAGACACTCAAGAAAAATAATAGTTGCAAACAAAATAGGATGTTATAAAGGGAAAACAGTCGGGAAAGCTTGTTTTCTCTGAATTTCTAGAAACATTTGTTTTATATTGGGTATTAAAATGTTAATATATTTCAATCAGCTTTCTGTTTTTGCTGTATTAAAATTACTTTTAAAATCGTGTTTTATTTTCAATTAATTGTTTCTGAAATATGCAAAAACCTGTCTGAGTGACTTCGAAATTTTAAAAATTAAGTGTTTTAAAATTTTATCATTTTTTATAGAAATTCATAAACTTTACTAAAATATTATATTTTACTCGTTTCATTTGATTCTAGAAAATTCATATTACTTGTAAAAACAATGGCTCTGTATATATATACATATATATACATACATACATACAATAGGACACTATATTTACAAATTGTGAATGTATTATTGAATTTTGATAAGTACAAGCTTTTACAATAAGCTAAGTAAAGAGTGAGTGTAAATTTAAACTATTTCTTTTTTATATTATTAATACTGTCAAAACATTAATTATCTTGAGTGGAATAAAATTTATTAATGCTATGATAAATACATAATTTTTATCAAAAGTAATTGAAAAACGTTTTAAATAAAATTCATTATAACTTCTAAAAATTCACTTAGATTTAGTTTATATTTATTTGTTTCGTATGTGTGAAAAGTCAAAATTTGAGAAAATTTACTTTAAATGTGAATAAACATATTTAAATATTTTTTCTAAGAATGTTATATTAACAATTTATATAAGCAAATATATCCATTATTAAAGTTTTATTTTTTTTTTAATTACATACAGAAAATTAGTTTTCTTAATATGGAATCCTCATCTACATTAGTAAACAATATAATATTTATATTATATTGTATTATATTTTATATACATATTGATTGCATTAAAAATTAAAATAATAAATAATATAAGGAAAGCAAAATTATATATTTAATTATTTTTCATTAAATAAGTGGTGATTAATTACTATTACAGTTAAAATAATAATATTTTATAATTATTTAATTATTTAATTTATTATTATTTTAAATAATAATATGTTCAAATTAATTAAACATAAAAGAACTGTAAAACAATTCTCTCTTGAATGTTAACGATTAGTTTTATTTCTTTATCATATAGTGTAATTATGAAACAAATTATATTTAAAAATATTAATAATAAAAATTTAACTTTGCATTTACATTGTGTATATATAAATATGACACCTTATATTAATATCATGTATGACTAAAAATATTAAAAATATATTTACTTATTTATTTATGTATTATTTTATTATTTTTTTTCTTCTGCAGTAGTGATATAAGTACTATATAAAAATTTTTTATGTAATGAAAATAGCAAATCATACCTTATTATTTATCTTATGCAAACTTGGTTAAAAAATGAAAATGCAATAAAAATTTAAAAATAATTTACAAATTTTTTAAGAGTTTAAATTTAAAAAATATATAACAGTAATATATTTCCTAAAAATTTGTAAATTGTTTATAATTTAGTTTTCAAAAATTCATTTTTTGAAACTTAACTTTCATAAAGGCTCACTTATAACCTTTTGAATATACATAAGTGGCTTTGAATTCCGTTAGCAATTTGTAACCAAGAATGTTACATAAGTAAGATAAACACAATAAGACTTTCAAAACAGTTTCCTATTATTTTTCGATTACTGTACAAATAAAAGTGTGCATATGGCATTATAATATTATTATAATACAATTGTAATAAAAATTAAAAAAAAAATCTTGTTGCCTATTATGTCTTTGAAACTATTATTGCATGTTGAAAATATAAATTGAAAATGTCTTTTATTTTTGCTTAAAAAAAGATGTATTAGAAAAACCAAATTAAAAAAATTGTTGGTTTTTTTTATAATATTTATCGTAAATATCTTTGTTATTATATAGTCATATAATAATATGATGTAATATTAATTGATTTGTTCTCCTTTATCGATAAAAAATAATTGTGTAAGAGAATTTTGAGTAAAACACAACATTAAAAACTTTTATATCTTATTTTAAATATTTTTTGACGTATAACATTAGTAACACTAAACTTTCGTCAAAAGTATATGGAATTATAAATTACATTTAGAGTGTTTTTATAATTTTATATATTTATTTTTTAATCATTTATATTTTTAAAATCACACTATAAAATACAAAAATATACGGGTTGAGAGTACTATGAGTAAAATAATTGAATTACAAGTAAGCTTGCCAACCTTCAAAAAGTCGGCTTAAATTTGTAGGATCGCGAGCTTGCTGTATTAATCTTTCTACTTGACCTCCAATACTGGAAGTTACTCCTTCTTCTATTCCTTGTAGTTTTTGTTGCACACGTAAGAGAGCTCTTTCTGCTAATTTATTTGTTTCTGTAGCTCCCGCTGTAAGATAAGTTTAATATTATTTGTATGTTTAATTTAAAGTTGTGACTTCGATTTTTAATAGCTAACACTATATCTTAAATTTTAAACAGAAAAAGAAAAAAGTATATATTTTAAGCCAACGTAGAGATTTGATTCGATTGGATATGATTTGATTAAAAGTAAATCTTTCTAATGAGACATAAAAGTATTTATTGATACACGGGAGTGTAAGCATCTCATGTTCAACTGCCTTTTGTTCAGTAAGAAAGTACGTGTATAATGCGAGAATGAAGAAAGAGAGTCTACATGTGTTAGCGCTAGTGAGAATGAGAAAAAAGAGAAAACAAAAAGAAAACAAACATCGTTTTTTTTTTGCAATATGTATATGTACACTTATGAAAGGTGCGTGCATTATATAAAATATATTTACAAATTTTAGATAATAGTTAATAATTTGCATGTATACTCTTGCTTTGCTGTCGGATATTTATGACTAAAGCATTCTTCTAATTTCTTGAACTCGTGAAAATTCTCTTTTTCTGCATTGATAAATAATTTAGATTACTGTTTTTTTCTTTTTTCGTGAACAAGTATCGAGGTATGTTGGTACAATATTGCGATGTGTTGCAGCTGTTTAGAACTATTTCGAGCGTAAGCGTATTTAGCTGCTAGAAGAGTGGGAGTCGTAGGTTGCATTGCATTGCTCTACCGAAACAGTGACTGGATAAATTATACGCTGGTTAATATATGGTTGAGAAGATACTGAACTCGACTTCTCGATGTAGAATTTACAAGTACCGAGATTCTGGAAGTAAAAAGTTCTATTGTATCGTAGAGCAGGTTAGCCTTAATCTGCCAGTGTGCAAGCGAAATGGCTTTACGAATGTGCGATGATTTATCATTGTCTTTTGATATGAAGAGTTATTCCGGAAAATGCAGGCCAGGGCCAAATATTAAATCCACCGATAAGGCTTTGAGGTCCTCTTTGTAGCCATTTCGAGTATATAATCGCTGTTTTGAGGGAGAGATGCCATTTCTCTATCATACTGTTCGTAGCAAGGTAGTAGGAGGCAGTGAAAACTTTCTTGTACGCGAAGAACAATGAAAGCGACTTGAAAAGGGAGGATTAGTTCGCTGAAATGACTTTTAGACAGTCAAATCTCTTAATTCAATGGTCTTAGCATGCATTTGCAACACCTGAATTCATCTAAGTCAGACATTAGATCGATGAGGTCTATGTAAACATGTTCGAACTTCTGGTCGAATTCAGTGAATCTTGCGAGTGAACACGGAGTCCCACCTTGGTACGTTGTCATCAAGTAAAACGTGATATTCTTTCGTTTATTACAGGTCAGAAGTATCTTTGGTACATGCGTCTATTGGTAATCTTGTGGTTAGATTAATTAAGTTAGTAAAATGTTTGACACAGTGTCTCGGAGCTCCTTCGGCACGAAAAAACATATCCGTGGTCTAGGTATCATAACATATATCTTTGCAATTCGATCCGAAGGTGAACCTTTATAGTTTTAGTGAATTATTTTTCAGAAGAAATTGAAGGTTCTAATTCTCTTGTTAGACGATAGTCATTAGAGTCGATAATGGTGGCACGCAGGTGACATCTATTTTTGATAGTGCATCAGCTGCAGCATTCTTTATGTCAGCTAGATGTTCAATGGCAGTGAAGAATTTCAATATAAAAGCAAGTCAACGACTTATGTTCAGTATGATTAAGAGAATCTTTCCTTCGACTACTTATTCAAAATGTTTCATGATACTGAACACAACTGTGAGTTCATGGTCGTAAGTACTATAGTTAAACTGATCATCAGATAGCTTCTGTAAAAATAAACCCAACGATTCCTAGAATTGACTGGCTGTTTGAGTTAGACGCAATATTGCATTTGGAATTAGGTGTGCGAGGTTCGATGTGGATAAGTTGTCCGTCTAGATGATTTTTAATAAGTAATTGAAGACAATTATGTCTTTATTTCATTCCTCACAAAACAATGATAATAGTTTACAGAGCCTGCAAATCAGTGTAATCGGATATACTCGAATATACCTGACCGTTTATCGTTTAGCAGTCTGGACTCTTTAGAAGAGGTGAAGATGCGTCTGCGTTGATAATGTAATCAATAATTTTGATTTTATTTACGCTGACGATAGATTTTCGATGTTAATGTGAAAGTCGCGTACACGATAGCACAATGGTTTTAAGAATGTTGTATTTTTCTTTGTACATGAGTGTAATGAGCATGTCATTTAAATAGACGAAAGCAAATGAAAGATCTTTGAAAGTTTTTTAGGTGAACTTTATGAAGGTTTGTGCAATGCCACAGAGGGTAAAGGGTATGACGAGAAAATTGAAAAATCTGAACGACATGTTATCAATTTTAGAAATATTGATGTCGTGGACGGTGACCTATATTTTCTTCCCTTAAAGATTCATAGTCTTGGATATTTGGAGTAGGAAAACAATCAAAAATCGTTATGATATTAAGTCTATCAATATTCGTAGAACGTTCTTCAAAATCTATCTGTCCGGACCATGTTGATAGAATTGGCTCACGAACTGTCGGTTAATACGATACCTGTCTATACTGGTAAGAGGTGGATCGACAAAGTTGATGTAATGTTTCACCCTGTTATTTTTAGATACTTTTATAACAATCTGTCTTTTCTGAGAATGTCGATCCTCGTTACTGAGAGGTCTGATGTATTGCATATCTGGAGTTCAAGTCAAATAGTTTTTAGCCGATTTAACATTCATTTTTAAGTTAAAAGCAAATATTTACGCTTTTTATAAAAAAAAAAAAAAAAAACAAATAGTAGACAGAAGTTTTATTATAACGGCTTGTTTAAGCTGATCTAGGTAAATTTTTTTGAGTAGCAGGTACATTGGAACTAATGCCAAGAAGGACATAGTTTTCATTGCATAGTTCACTATGAAAAGCTGGTGGGATGTTCTCGTACAATTTGTGCTGCTTTGACTGATAGTGCTAATCGTTTTCCTTCTAAAACCAAGACGAGGGTAGGATATAATTGATGACGCGGCTTCCAAACTTTTCCTGATATTAGCAAATGGACTAATCGGACTATTTTTCGGAGCAATATTTATAAAAATACCTTATCGTATGTATTTCTATTCTTAAATAACATGATGTTCCGAAAAACAATTTAGTGGAATGTCTTAGGGAAATTTGTTATTAAAAATATTCGACCGCCCCTATGCTCACGAGTATAAGAATGCATGTGCATTCAAATGTATCTCACACCAATTTCCGGTTAGAAATTAAAAAAAAAGCTTTTCTAGTGTATTGATAATCTCAGAGTACACTATGTTATCAAAAAAATTAAGTAGAAGGTCTTTGGGGAATTTGTTATAAACTATCTTGATGGCCCGTATGGTTACGTGTATAAAAGTGCATGTGCATTTAAACATACGAAACATCAATTTCTGGCGCGATATTTATAATGGAACATTGTTTAATGTAGTGACATTATTAAAATACGCTATATTAAAAAGAATATAGTGGAATGTCTTAGGGAAAATTAGTTATACACTATGTAATGTTGCCCATATGCGTGTTCCCATATAAGTGAATGTGCATACCATGTCGGGCGATTGTAGTTATTTTTAAACCAAATTTACGGAATATATTCTGCTATTTTTTCTCATATTGTACTAAAAAATGTTTGCAGATATTAGAATTATTTGTTTTATAACAATTTTTGTACATAATCATGTACCGTTTGCTCATATGAGCATTTACGCACGTATTGAAAACGCATGAAAAATCATGTTCTTCACCGATATTTTTTTCAATTTTTTAACAATAGTTTTTTATATGAACTATTATTTTGTTCGATAATATTTAATGGAATAATAAAATTGATTTAGTTTTGATTTTTCGAAATTTCACCTCCTCGTAAGTGTGGTATTTGAGGGTGGAGTTAATATTATCGTTTTGTGTAATAAGTGATAATTATTTATAGTTTTAAAAAAAATTGTTTTTGAAAGTGTTTAAATTTCGTTGCAACTTTAACGATGCAAACCTCAGACTCTTTGTATGCAGTTTAATTATTCATTGATTGGGTTACATAAAAATTTTGGTTTAAATTTTGCTAAGTTAATTTTAATGCGTATAAAATTATAAAAAAATTCTATAAACTAATTACCTGGACTATTACTCTCTTTGCTTGGGCTAGATCGAATGGAATGTTCACTTTGATAAGTCGCTGCTTTAGCGGGAGTTATAGCCCAAGAGTAAAGTGGATCATATAATAGAACTTTTAATAAAGTTACAATAATTTCTTTTTGTTCTTGTAATACACTCATAGTTTCCTCGCAACATCGTCTCATTGTTCCTTCAATACCTGAAACCCCCATTGCTACTTCAATATCTCTAGTTAATCTAAATGGTACAGTTTCTGGAGTTGGAAGTAGTTTTCCTTGCTCGAACGCTATTCCTGTAAAATTAGAAGTATATCGATAATTCGTTAAAATAATTGTACGAGGTATTTTTCAGATTATAAATTTTTATTATTTTTATAGAAAAATGAAATTTTTTGTTGTCGCAATGTAAAGTATCTAATAAATATGCTATTTATAGTAAATACTATATATTTATTTTTAAGTATATAAGATCATTAATTATATATATATATAATAAGTTGTAAAAATTGCCTATTACAGTATTTTTTTGTCTTAACTGCAAAAAGAAATGACATTATTTGGATGCGTTTTGATAATTAAATGAGTTAATATTCTATTCGTACATTTAATCATTGCATATTGAATAAGTGTATAAATAGGATTGAAATAGAGTTTTTATGTTTATAATTTATTTTGATCAAAACGATGATATGATAGCGGTATCTTGCATATAAATTTATTAAAAATATATTTAAAAATGTAGTGAAATCGACATAGTAAATAGATTTGTTGATATGAAATAAAAAAAAATGTTTAAACACTAATTGCTTCTAGGCTGTAAAAATATTCTTACCAAAATCTATGTGAATTACTTCTGCTGTTGACTTATCAATTAAAATATTTGATACATGTCTATCTCCCAAACCTAAAATATAACCAGTAATTGAAGACGTTGCCACGCTGGAATTGAGAAAATGATTTTAGTATTATTATAAATAAAGTTTTTAATTTTAAAAATAATCGAAATTTATTATTTCACCTTCGTGTATATGCCAATCTTCGTCCAAACCATATTTCTGGTGATAGATAATTTTCTGTGAAAAAATGGTGAAATGCTGGATGTAAGTGTTCACAGCAATCCATAAAAATATTGTACTTTTGTTGAATAGTCTTAGCAAACTAAAATTTAAAATATAAACATTTCATATTACATTTAAATTTAAAGGCAATACATAACGTATAAAATACAACTTTTAATAAAATTTAGTAGTCATAAAAAAATGTAGTATGAATTACTTTCCAAACTACTTAATATATTAACTATACATTAATATTATTGTTATTACAGTGACAAGGTATCGATATATATTAAAAGTATAAGTTATTATTAATTCGTCAATATTAAGAAAAATTTGTTTTAAGTATTTTATAATTCAATCAATAAGAAGTTGCATTTACTATGCGATGAGTAAACTCGTCGGGAGTGATCTGGTCCCTATATCCGACGTAGGATGTGAAACGCTATTTTTCGCGGCTACAACACAAACTAAGTTGGGACAGAACGTGACAGTGTGCGTGAAAGAAGACGCTTACGTGACAGAATAAGTACCTATGAAATATGCCAATGCGATAGTGTAAGTGTACGAACATGGACGCTTATGCATTATTGGACAGATATGCGGGACGCTTCTGCGAAAATACTCATGTATTTTTGTATGAGTGATGTTTGCGTGACAGCAAAGTGAGTGTTTGTGTGAATAAGGCCAGAGTATAATCGTTCAGAGATACAGCCATGAGGTTAGACTCCTCCGCCATAACTCGCTGGTAAGTTATCGGCTGCCGCGATTTGTATTAAATAAACTTCACCGTATCTATTGTAAAGTCTACGTAAAATTATCGCCGTCGCTTTTATACTTCTTATAAGCTCCGCCGTGTTTCTCTAGAAATGTATAAATAACGCCGCTAGTAAAGAAATTGCCATCGCATTTATCCTTGCGTAATCGCTGCCGTGACAAACCCTGTACGAATTAAAATACCCGCCACTATTTTTCATTAAAGATTGTAATGCACCGCCTCGTTTAGTCGTACATTTGATAAAAAATAGTGAAATATTGTAAACAATAGCGTGCCATGAAAGAAAACCATAATAAAAATGTGTAAGATTTAGATGGAATAAATTAGTTTAATTTAATATCAAAACAACACCATCCTTATTTCACCTGCCTCATCGCGTTTCTTCTTCCCGATACGAACTTGGTCCGACATTGAGCCATCAATGTTGGGATAGTCAGGAAGTGCGAGAGACTAAGTCGCCGCCGACGCCAGGACAGGTAAAATCATTATAAGGTGTCCCACGGAGGGACCCGAAGAAAATAGATAGTTAGACAATAATAACTCAATTGATACAACAAAGTATAAAGAAAACATAAGAATATATATCAGAATACAACTTAATAAAAAAATGTTAATTTAAAATTGTAAAATGTGAAAAAGTTTGGAAATTAATTTTTTTCGAACTATATAATTCTTAATACTTACATTAAGCGTTTGTGAGATTTAGTTGTTTTTTTAAATAATAATTCGGTTGGTTTCTTTTGATAGTTAAAAACTTTCCACCAGATGTCATTTCTGAAATGACTGAACTACCTTTATTAGAATTAAATCAGAAACAGACACTCTTCCAATATTCGCCCTTATTCAGATAAACGTGAAGAAACGGTTGCTCGGTTCAAGGTCATAAGAGTTGTGCCCGAAGGATATGCCTATCATGGTTGCTACTATCTAGGCCTTTCGGCTTAACTGAGATAGAATATAGCATTAACTTTCTTACTGCAAAGAATATATCGAATTTAATATCTATTTGTAAGTATTAAAAAGAAAATATCGAACTGTAGTAAGTTGTAATTATAATAAGTAGGAGAAAGTAAATTATTTATAAGTATTTGTGTAAATAAAGAAACGATCACTTCATTTTTCATTTTCAAACTCAGCAGGAAGAAAAACAAGTCCCAAGACAAGATACTATATCCAACTATTTACTTGACTTCTTAGATCTATAAGTTTATATACGCAAACACGTATGAATATATTTACATATAATTGTTCTATCTGAAATGCTGCCGTAATAAGTTTGTGCTACTTTTAACTTTTCAGATCACCTTCACTAGTTGTATTGAACATATTGACAAGCGAATAGCGTGTAAAATGTTAAATGACTATAAAGACAATGAATAAATTGTAAATTTAGTATTTTTTCAATAAAATATATTTCAAGGAAATCAGTACATAGATAAAGAAAATGATTCTTTGAAAAAGACAATTAATGACAGTGCAAATCATTACGTTATTACGGTTTTACAGGAAATATTGAAATCGATAAGATGATTTTTTATTATATATATGAATATTTTTTAACCAATACGTGTGTTACTCTTTCATTAAAAGTATTATAAATAATTAAACAAATGAAATGAAAATGAAATGAAAATGAAATGAAAATGAAATGAAAATGAAATGAAAATGAAATGAAAATGAAATGAAAATGAAATGAAAATGAAATGAAAATGAAATGAAAATGAAATGAAAATGAAATGAAAATGAAATGAAAATGAAATGAAAATGAAATGAAAATGAAATGAAAATGAAATGAAAATGAAATGAAAATGAAATGAAAATGAAATGAAAATGAAATGAAAATGAAATGAAAATGAAATGAAAATGAAATGAAAATGAAATGAAAATGAAATGAAAATGAAATGAAAATGAAATGAAAATGAAATGAAAATGAAATGAAAATGAAATGAAAATGAAATGAAAATGAAATGAAAATGAAATGAAAATGAAATGAAAATGAAATGAAAATGAAATGAAAATGAAATGAAAATGAAATGAAAATGAAATGAAAATGAAATGATGAAATGAAAATGAAACCTGAAAATGAAATGCCCCTGAAATGAAAATGAAATGAAAATGCCCCCCCAATGAAATGAAAATGCCCCTGAAATGCCCTGCCCCTGCCCCTGCCCATGACTGAAATGAAAATGCCCCCTGCCCTGCCCCTGCCCTGCCCCTGCCCTGCCCCTGCCCTGCCCCACTGCCCTGCCCCTGCCCTGCCCCTGCCCAAAATGCCCCTGCCCTGCCCCTGCCCATGAAAATGCCCTGAAAATGAAATGAAAATGAACCCTGACCTGAAATGAAAATGCCCTGAAAATGCCCCTGCCCTGCCCCTGCCCTGCCCCTGCCCTGAAAATGCCCTGAAAATGCCCTGCCCCTGCCCTGCCCCTGAAATGAAAATGAAATGAAAATGAAATGAAAATGAAACAAAATGAAAATGAAATAAAAATGAAATAAAAATGAAATAAAAATGAAATAAAAATGAAAATGAAATGAAATATAATATATTGGACTTAAATTTTGATTAGCAGTGCATTGTCGTTGTAGTACTTGAATCATTAGTTCAGGTACAACAGTTCCCTTTGGTTTCAAGTAAAACACAAACTAGTATTTGTAAAGAAGTATCGGTAACGGGAATTCATTTTATGGATTAATGAATATTGGTCCTGATATGCTTTGAGGACATATACTGGTATAGTTTATTTTACATCTCTGAAGCGGCTTACTATTTGATAATTTATGAAAAAAAAAGATGTTAAAGAAAAGCAATAATTTAAGATCTTTAAATAATTAAAAGTTGTCAGCTGATGTTTCGTGGAAGAAACATGGCTTCATTTTGCATTATAGTAAGCTACTCATTTTGGTTATTTAAGTAGAAAAAATATTGATCTTTAAATAATACGAAGTTATTGTTAAGCTTATATTTTGAAGGTTACTAAACAATGAATAACATAGTATGATAAATAGATTGGAGATGAACACTCTAAAACTTACAAAACAATTTTAGAAATATATCTGTATGGAGATAAATGTACATAATTAAAATTAAGTGGATTGATTATGAATAAAATGAATTAACACGTGAATAAAAACATAAAAGTCATTGATGTTATAATCTTAAAATTAACAATTTGTTATGAATTAGTTTTTTGTAGTAATATTGAATTTGCTTCTAACACGAAAACAGTTATATTTTAGCTGCATTATCGACGGAAATAAATCTATAACAAGAAAATTTTCTGCAGGGCTCCGATAATAGATATATTTGACAATTAGTAAAGCCTCTCAAAAATGAACAATATAAGCATTCTGATAGAACAGGACCTACACTCACATAGAAAACTCCTTCTTTCTATACCGGAACAATTTCAAACGATACAGGGGAAGCGAGGTAGCATATCTGCCTCTCGATAATTAAATTACAAACTAGAAGAAACCTGTATTTTTTAGCCATCCGAACATTTCGTTCTTGTTTCAACCGATCTTCCTAGGGCGAATTGTAAAGGTAGAATGAACTATTTTCTAACCGCCCTTATCAAAGCGAAAGACAAGTGTGTTAACAATACTATTCCGCTATTATTAGGGTAATCGTAACCTTGAACCTCCGAAAAAAGTTATTAATCAAAACTTGCTTTTGGATAGAACTTGAGATCAGCGCTTTCCTCTTCAAGATCGACAGCCATCTCAACTGTTTTATATTTTCAACGATAAACACTTAGATTTAGTGCTACAATGACGTCTATAATGAGATTATTTATTATTAAAAATTGTTTGTGATGAAATAAATTACATATTACTCAATATGAAATTTTCAAAATCTTTAAGCATTAATTATATATTTATATTATTTTTTTAATTTTATTATTAATATTTATCCTTTTTATTAGTATTCTCTTAATTTCAGATAAATAATTTGCTATTACGGATGCATAGCCTAGCCAAATAGATAAATGTATATACTTTAAGAACTTTTAAAGTAAGCAAGCTTCAGCATTAATTTTTTTACTTTTTAAGGTACTCTTTGGAAAAATATACGATTATGACATATATTTGTTTAAATATTCGAAAAAAACATTCGCATGTGCTTAAGTATAATACCTTATTAAACTTTTATACATGATAATATATTTACTAATATATATTTGTATAAATAATTATATAAAAATAATTTTTTCAAATATTTGAAAAACGTAAAATATTATTACTTTAGAATTATCCTTACATGTAGTCTTTTTCTGCAATCGTTCGGCGTATAATCATTCGGAAAATATTTTTTATGAAGGCCGGGCTGACGATTGGTTATATCGCCAGTAAGTATAGAACTAAGAGGTAATGTATTTTCACACCACTGTAGTACTCCAGATCGTTGAGTGAGAGGTACGACTTTATACGTGCGTATATAGAGATTCCGCTGTTTAGCACTCTTACTACTTTTCAGTAGAGAATTCATTACCATAAAAACTTGCTGCATGACAGCATCTTGGCGTAAATCATCTTTTCCCTAATAAAATATATCATGTTTGTGAGCTATGTATTACTATTAATCATTTATCTCTTAATAAACAATTGATTAAAAAGAATTTTTTTAAATTAAATACTGTATTTAAAATGTAATATTCTTAGGAAATATATAATAGTTACTTCATTAGAATATATTTTTTTTGTATTTGAATGTTAATTTTATTACTATATTTAGAAAATTTTTATCACCTTCACTAATTGCGGTCGTTCAATTCCATCAGTTCCGGTGCAAATAATTCTTTTAGGAGCATTTATTCCACCAACATTACTATATGTTTGTTCATATTTGCTTACACTAATAATATTTGTATAATTTCCATTTTTTTTAATGTTAATAGTCAATGTGGGTATAATAGAATACTCAAAATGTTTAATATTAATTAGAGAAACATTCTTCGGTATTGGGCACTTGAAAACCGTGGCTGAAAATTGAATGCTTAGATTAAAAATAAAAACAATTAATCTTACAATTATATATATATAAATAACAATCAAAAACATTAAGTATATGACATATTGTGTGATCAGTCTTTCGGAACTTAACTAACTGCATTTATGTATGTATTAAGCCAAACGCATGTTTGGCCATAACCATACAGAGTGTTATTTACTCAATCGCAAATTTAATAAAAGTAAGAAATAATGAAATATAATTCACCTTTTTTCTTGTCTAAATCGTAATAAGCTAGCATCACTAGAGCGCTGGATAGTCTGTCCATCTCTTGTATAATTGGTCTGATGTTAGTAGACAGTAGCTGTTGAATGAGCTGTTGAGCGCCCAGTATTCGCGGTTCTTGTTTTGCAATTTTCTTACTGCAGAATTTTGAATCATTATAGAGATTCTTTAATGCTAGCAAAGTTGGTAGTGTATGATGTGGATGTTCTTTGGCACAACGCTCCAGTATCTGGAATATTTTTTTTGTAAAAGTATCAGTCACGTTGCTTATATGAGGTGCAAGCTGTGGTACTAATACTATAAATTTGTAAGATGGAATCTGGTCGAGCTGCTTTTCTAGGAGTTTGTTCACTTCTTCAACGTATATATTGTCTAGCCAGAGAGAAACAAGCCGAAAAATTATGAAATTATGCATGTCACTATCTTGTAGAATCGTCAAATAGTTTCTGTAATTTTTTTTATATATAGTTGTAATGAGACGCACATATTAATTTAGATTGTGTTTTTTTCTACATTGTACGTACATTTATAGTAAAAAAATTTACTAATTTGTATCTCATTATAACAATCAATAATTTTTCAAAATTTCAAATCAATGCTTATTTGCAAACCCTATAAACTGCAAGGGAAGTTACTTTTTCTAAAATTTCTTATAATAAAAATTAAAGATACCTATGAAATATTTACTCGAAATTTAGATCAATTATCCATAATTTTGTTGTGAACCATTATGCTGGCGTTTATTACTTTACGCATGGAACATAATATTGTTTTTAAAAATTGATTTTTTAATATAGAAACAACTTCGTATAACTAAAAAGTAATTTATAATCTTTATTATAAGATGATATTAGAAAATTTTACGATGTTTTTGAAGATTTTTTGAATAAGACTTTTAAAAGAAATTGCTTAATAATTAGAATAGATTACAGAGATATTATTTTCCTTATCTAAAAGTTAAAAATTTGGTATTATATTCATAATACTCAGTTTCATAAATATGTTTTTTAAATCACAAGGAATATAATAATAAGTAGCATTAACTACTAAAATTTATAAAGACATAATACTAATAAAATATATTTTAAAGTTGAATATGCTAGAAAAAACAAAATTTTTATTTATTTTGTTAATTGAAACTTAATTGCCATAAATAAGGGACCTTTACATTTTTGCAATCATTGATCAAATTCTATTTAAAATTATAAATTTCGTTAACTTTTCCGATAATGATAGAAATCTTTATACATGTTTTATATAAGTATTTATAATTTTCTACTATATTAAATCGTTGATTTTCATAAATTAGAGTACTACATTATTGCATCAATTATTTAGCATTTTAAATTTGAAACAATTATATAAAAATGTAAAATGTAATATTTCTTATAAAATTAATTCACGTAAAATTCTCATAATTTTTTGAAAATTACTTGTACTCACTTAATTGCTAGCGATAAATACATAATTCTGTCTTTTTGTATATTCTCCAATTCGATGCAATCATTAGAACTCTGTTTTTTATTTATCTTGACTGCTCGAAGAACATCAGTATCATTCATTTTAACATTTTCTGGCACAACACTTCGTGAATAATTTATGCATTCCTTTAAGCTTTCGAATTGTGGCGATTGCATGTATTCTGTAATCATCAGATATTGTTCATGCGCGAATTGTGCTAGAGAAGCGTGAATTTTACATTTATCTTTTAAGTCACCTGGAGCAAGTTCAACCACGGATTCGTAAATATTAATTGCCTTTTCATAGTAGTTCTTGATAATCGCCTACGCAATGGCACAAAAAATATTATATTACAATATATTATTTGATATAATTATATATGTAGTAGTATAACTACTAGCTAGCTGACTATGCCTTCAATTAGCTAATCCTCTTATTTTTAGGTTATTATTAATTGCAACATCCAATTAATATCACTATTTACAAGAATGAGAGATTCCGTATTAAATAAATATTTATGAGTATTTAATTAGTATAACCCATGGTAATATTTGTTTATTTATGTCATGACATCTTTTAATGATTTTAATGTTATATAGAAGTTTCTGATTTCAACAATACACTAAAAAGTATCGATTTCAACTACTCATTCAATTCAAATTCAGTTCAAATTTCAATTTACTACGTCTAATCAATTAGTAACAATTATCATAATTTCCGAGTTAGACTTTTCATGATCTGTTGAGAGTAGTAATTAAGCAGAGCCTCCATAACTTTACTCGAATAGAATACGATAGACATAGAAAAAGAAAAATAGTGAGAAAGGGAATACATGATTTAGATAATTATTTCAATTCTTTGATTTCATTTTTTATAATGCTATTTTTAATTCTACTTAAAAATATTACATTAATATAAATAAATACTCATATATTCTTAGTCTATTTTTCAATAAAGAAAATAAGTAGTTATATAGAATATTAACGCGCGCAAAATTTTACGACTCGCAATGACCGCACAGTGCGAATCCGGACCAGAAAGGGTCTCATGGTGAGTCACCCATGGGACCGGAGTGACGGGCGTCAGGGAATATGGGCCCGAGCTTTCCCGTCATGATGGCGCTGTGGTAATTAGGACGGCGTTGCCGCAGCGGAAGCGTTGAGTGGCATGGCTTGGAGGAGAATCTGCGGGAAAAACCGTTTTCCTGTGCAGCAGCGCAGTACGTGTTCGAAGAAAGGTTGGGAATGAGCGTGGCGAAAGGTTAAGGCGGCGGCGTCTGAAAATAAAAATATAAGGAGGCGCCGCGGAGACTAGAAGTTAGTTGAGTGGACGGAGTTGAAGGGGAAAGACGTGCCTAACCGGTCATCAAGAGGAAACAAATTGTATTTCTTTCCCTCTCAGACGTCGCGTCTCTCCAACATACAAACCGTCCTTCTCAGGGCAATTCAACAAAGAGCAGACCAAGAGGAAGAAAAAGCTCAGCAGAGATGATAGACCACGAAGAAGATGCCTCACGGATCTTTCGAGCCGGAATTTCAAGTCTTTTTCCATCAATATGTTTTATCTTTATTTTTTTAAATTCTTTAGGGTTGGTGTAGTTTTTAATAAATTCGTTTTTTAAATCCTTATAAATAATCAAAATTATTTTTGGTTGAATAATTTTAAATAAATCATTTTCTTCATTTTTTCTTCATTTCTTGTAAATTTTAAATAACCAACAAAAATTATTATATTGATTTTTCATTTAAAAAAACTTAATAATTATTTGAGATATCTTCAATTTTAGTAAATGATTCTACTAAACAATTTAAAACATTTAAAGTTATTTTATTTTTTATAATATTTATTAGTTATTTATGCTTTTACACTTAACTATTAATGAAAAAAGGTAAAAATTAAATTTTGTTTATCTACATTATTTTCCATAAAGTTACTATCTTACATTAAACATAATTAAATAAAGTAAGATTGAAAATAAAAGTCTATTATCGAAACTATTCATATTCACCTATGAATTCTTATCATATAAACTAAATTGATTATCCCAGATCAACTAAAAAATTTATTATTTAACTCTAGTATATGTTTGTATTGTGTTCTTTTTGCTTAATTAGAAGCCAATTCAAAATTATTCTGATAAATATTACACAAATGTGTTAAAATTTATTTAAAAAATCGGTGTTACTAGTCAAAGTTTTTGCATATTCAAACTTATGAATTTCAAATATATATATGAACATCTTCAATATAGTTAATCTAAAAATATCCTAAATTTGCCCCTCTTTAAACATTTAAATTACTTATACATACAAAAATTTCTTTTGATTATCATTAGACATTATTTACCTGTGGATTTTCAGATTTACTATCAGTAATCCAATTACCATAAATACGGAGAGCTCTTGCTAGTAGAGTTGGCTTAATCGAATCTTTTTTTATAAGACTTCGAAGGTTAAAACGTGCAATATCTTCGTCTTTTCTCACCCACGCTAAACGGCCTTCATAATAGAGAAGAAGATTTTCCGTTTCTTCGTCAAGATCTACTTGTTTTGATAAACTTTCTGCGAATGAAACATTTATAAATTATTAGTTTCGCATTTAATCACGAAAGACTTTTTAATCATTCAATTATTATTAATAATAAATATAATAACTTATATGAGAAGTATTTATAATTTAAATTGTAAATATGAAATTTGCTAAGCATGATGTACCCGATTATAAAGGGATATAAAATACGTACCAAATAAGTGCCATTTGTATATACCTATACTTTAAATTTTTGGAAATTGAAGATTTTAGATTTTATCTTTTTTGTAACTATTAAGTACAATTGTTATATATACTTTAATAGTATAAAGCTCATATCATGCGGTTATTTTCGCCGCAAAGCGCTTCAAGAAATAACTACAGTGTATTCGAATGATTAACATATATATATATAACTAAATTGACTAAATATTTGGTTTGAGATTGTATTTTTTTTTCAAAGTGATATTATTTTTTTATGTATTTTAAGTATATTAATAAATCATATTATTTTAATCACAGAAGAGCTTCGTGCTTTCTACAAAAGCATCAGTAATTCAGTGCTATAAAATCGTATATACACTGCTTTAAAGTATACTTTTCTTTTTAAAAAAAGCCAAATATATCAATGTTGAAAGTTTAAAAAATTTAATTTCATTTTCTCAAACATAAATTACAAAAAGTATTTTTTTTAGCCTCTAATTTACTTCTTTTTTGCATATAGACTTTAATTTTCTAGTATGTTTTTAGGTTGTTTTCTTGCTACTGTCAAAATTTATTTTTAATTAATTTTATTTATTACTTATACTGTTTCATGTTAATAGGATTTATCATGCAATGAATAAGCTGTTCCACTTTATCCGCCGATTATCCGATAAACACAAAAAGAAGCCAGGATTTTTCTTAATGACACAGTTTAACTTTAATAATGTAAATGTCAAAAATTATTATATATTTTTACCGTTTTCAATATTTAATTCATATTTAAAGATTATTAATATAGTCATATTTATCATAACCTTAACATTTAGGAATCTAAAAATTGCATAATTTAAGTTGTAACGATATTTGAATATGTTCAAAAACAATACTCTTTTTTTAAAAAACTACAAACAATTATTAATCATAACCCAAAACGATAATATAATAGGTATAACATTAATTCAATAATATAATAGGTATAACATTAATCGTAAGGAGGTTAAAATTTCGAAAAATCGTATCGACAATTTTATTAATCGACTTAACAATATTGATCAAGTTCTTAATATAAAAAACTACTCGAAAAAAAAATTATGTAAAAAAATTAGAGCGGAGCATTACTTTCCGTGTGTCTCCAGTAAAACCATAAATGCGTGTAGAATCAAAAGGTGCGCTATTGTAGAAACATTTTTATAAAACCAATTTTATTATTCTGACCAAACTTTTTTACAGAATATGCAAAAGAATATAAAAGGCAATATATTTGTTAAAATATGAAGAAATACTATTACCCATTATTGAAAACATAAGTATACGCATACAGACAGCATAAAATCGTTAATAACGATTTACTCTAATACATTCCATAAAATTTTTATTAAACATCGTGTTTTTTAAGTTTATTAATACATACGAAAAAGTTTTTATATTATAATCGCATCGGAAATTGATATTTCGTGTATTTGAATGTACATGCAGTCTTACACACGTGAGCATAGGGGTGGTTTAAGATTGTTGATAACAAGTGCCTTTAAAGTATTTAACGTAATTATTTTTGTTTTATAAATAATTTCAACAGCATTTGCTAATGAATCGAAATATTTCTTAAAGTTTATGTTATCTACATATTTATTAGAATAATTTCAGGATTTTTTAAAGAAAAATTCCACGATGAAAAAAATTTATTTTCCGATGGAATTTCAACATTGAATACTTTATATTTGAATATTAATTTGTTTAATAATGTATAACATTGCGTTTCTTATAATAAATTTTCATATACGAAAATTTGTACATATATTGAAATTTAACGCGTCATATTTTGTAATAAAAGATGGCGTGTATTTAATTAATAATTAGAACATTCTAGATGTCCTGTTAAACGCAGTAATAAAAAAAAAACTTTAATTTAACTAGAAAATTTGTTTTATAATGAAAATGTTCTACATGAAATTGATTAATATGATTTTTGTGCTTTATAAATAAATTGTCTTATAAATGTAATAAATATGTTCCAATAACTGAGAAAATAAAAAAACAGAAAATTTCGACATATTTATTTTTTTATAAATCCGTTTTTAAAATATTGACGGAAATATAATTGATGAAATTTTTTTTGAATTTGCAATTAGTAATTTTACAAAACATGAGATTATGTCGCATAAGTCATCAAAAGTTGAATATAATAACTTCTTTTAATATCTTACATGTCAGTTTTACTAATTCGTCTTTGATCGTATTACTGTATATTTAATTAGTTTGCAATTTAATTAAATTTATTTATTTTTTATAGATTTTTAGTAAGAATATTATAAGAAAATATAACCAAGAGAAGATATGTATGTCGAATTTCAATCAGGAGACATTGACTTAATAAAGATAATGGATTTCATTTTTGATAATTATTTATAAAGCCTCAATATAATTGATCTTTCTAATCTAGATTTTGAAACAAATTTAAAACTTAAAAATATAATTAATAATTAAAAAATTTAATTTATTTTTATATTAAATTTTTTTTATTTATATTGGAAATGTCACGTACTTACATTCACGAATGCAGTGATTCTTTAAAAACGGTGTCTATAAACACTACCAAATTCGGCTGTTGTCTTTTCACTTGAAAATTTTAATAAGTTTTATGTGTAAGGTATAATAGAATATGCAAAAAATGTTTATCTTGCAGTTGTAATTACGTATAGTAAATGATCGTGCATTACAACTCCCAGATATTTTTCGAAAAATTTTGTTTTAAATTGTAATAATTTTCCTAGCTAAGATTAATTTGCTTTTTTAAAAAATATATAAAACATTTGTGTCTTAATAAAAAGATACATACATTTTCTATTAAGATCTGCATATTGTAAAATTCCAGTTTAAAACTCATGTATATCAATCGGTGAGCCCAAAAGAAACTTCCAAGTCAAAAACTGCTATAAGAGAGAACATATGTGAAGCTAATAAATGATGGTCGGATTTTATGAAGCTCATCAACTCTGACGATTCGCAGTCGTAATCCGTTATTTTGCGGTAAGTTAATAATATCACTCTTTTATTTTTCTAAACAAACTTATAAATGTATAGTTCAGTCCGCGGTCTTAATAGCAAACTAATGTTCGATAATAGCACATAAATATACCGAATTTTCGGTAGTTTTCAAATTGCTCAGATGTAAATGTATATATATACTACTTCATTTCTTTCAATGTACGTAGCTGTAGATGCATAATACATCCACATTATAATACTTTGTCTTTCATTCCTTTCTCTGCTCTATCTTACCGTACTTAGTCTATTTATTTCTAAACTATTATTATTAATAAATTACAAAATTTAATACTTTAAAATAAACCTAATTAAAAATAGTTCATATTTAGATTAAAATAATTTTTATGAAATCGAATATTTCAGTTCATTAGGTTTTATTTATTATACAATTTGGAATTTAAAAGCCTATGATCCAATATATTTAAATAAATAAAATAATAAAACATTTATATTTTCATATTATAATATAATATCAGTCGGTGAGTCTTCGATAAAATAAACATTATTTCGACTGTGTGAGTATAAGTGTATGTATGTACATTGCAAACACCAATGTACGGGTATATGCTTTAGAAATGTAAGCTTGATTCGGCAATTCTCGACGACTTTAAGTTTTTGACGATTCCTAAATTCCATATTTTTTTTTTTAATTTTTATATAAAAATCGTCACTTTGAGACGTTAAAAAAGCAATGAAAAAACGATTGAAAAAACGACGACATTTGATAATAACATAAGAATACCTTCGAACAATTTTGTGTTTTATATATATATATATATATATATATATATATATATATATATATATATGTATGAATTTTGATTTCTATTTGAAAAATAGCTTTAGCTAAATTTTTTCACTATTGTATTATTAATACAAACTTATAATATAAAGATTGCTGTAATAAGCATCAGTCGAAATACTTCATGTTTCAAAGTAACTTACGTTTTAGTATAATCTATTTTATTTGGTTTATGTTTTGAAAAACAAAGAGTTTATAATATCATGTATATACATACGTGTAGTAAAATAAGTGTTAATAATAATTTTGTTATCATTCTAAGATATCATCGGTTGTAAAAAATATTCAAAAATTATAAAGAAACTGAAAAAAATTATTCTGTACTAGCTGCATTTGAATCATAAAAGAATTAAGGATATTGTAGAAAAGTGCAATTCTTTATAATCTCTTTTAGATTCTAACTCATTCGTTTTTTTTCTATCAATAATCTTGTTTTTCTTTCACGTATTCGTATTCATATTATTATTAAAATTATACAAGAAAACTTCTGTAATAAACATTTAAATATTTTCAAAAATTAAATCTTTCACACAAAACGATAGGTAACAAAGTTAAATATTAAATGTGCAATATTGTAAATAAAAAATTATTATTTTCTATCTTAAAACGTTTTATGTGTATATATATATATATGCATGTGCTCATACATATAATTACCGATTTTTAAATATACTATCTTAACCTTACGATTTTAGGCGGCTTATGTGCTCACGTGCTTTAGAGTGCATGTTGATATAAAATATTTTCGTGTTGTATTAATAATCTTAATATACACGATATAAAGGAGAATTTATTTATGTTTATTTGTTATTTGTTTATTTCAAATAAATATACATATTAAGCGTGAACTTTAATCATATTTTTTTCTTACCTAAAGCACGAGCAGCTACATTGAAATATCCTTGCAGTTGGGCTAATCTTGCAATTTCCAACTGAACGTTAATTAAAGCATTTTTTATAGTCTGACTGCGTTTAAGAGGTTCTTGAATTTGAAATAGTACTGCTCTTTGAGAGAGAATGGGTTCGATATACTCAAAGTTATTCTTGTAAATATATTTTTTATTCTCCCAATTAGTAAGAAGATTTCCATAATCTTCTGAATTTGTTTTAAATTCTTCAATTTCACAGAGCATTTGTAACTGAGAAAGTTTTGGATATATAGCTTTACAGCTTTCTAAATTAATTGAAATAAAGTTAAAATAATAATTACATTTTTACTATAAAGTAAATAATCATGTGTATTATCACATAAATGAATTTATTTGTGAATGTACTTTTAGCAATGTACTATTTAATTGCAACGTACTTAAAGAAATTTTCGTGTAATAAATATATAATCTCCTTTTAATCAGAATCTTTTTTAATTTAATTTTTTTATATTGTTTATTATGCATTTATTTATTATTATTTATTAAAAATGTTTTTTTTACTGTACGTGTTTTATGAATACTAGTTTAGTTACTGGAGAAGTAACAATGATAATATTATATATATTATTATTATATTATTATCTAATTTATTCACCTAATTTTCCATAAATATGATTAACTTACCTAGACTGATATTGCAAAGATCCTTAATAATGCATAAATGAGCTTGTTCAAGATAAGTTTGTAGTGAATTGCTATCGTTTTCGTGCAAACATTTCAAGGATTCATAATGATAACTTGAAAAATTACAAATATTTTTAGAAATGCAAGATGTTTTCATATTCGTAATTTGGCTCCAATCACTCAATCTCCATAAAGAATCGTAACATAAATCTTCCATTAAATCTGTTTTTATTGGAATTACACTCAATAAATGTTTTGCTAAATAATAAAGGCTAGATTCCTTTAAAACATTAACCATTCCTTAAAATTAATTTAAAAAATGTTTATATAAGTTTTATACATTTTATTTTACGATAACGTTATAATTAATCAAACCTCTTGCAGATGAACTCCTTGTACTTAATTCAACATCTTGTGATAATATAAGTTTATCTAGTTTTTTAAAATTCGTATAATATGGAATTCTTGACTTGCGATTTTGTAAATGTGAGGATCCGCATCCATATATGGAATCCGAATCTCCAATTTTCATGTAAGCCTCCCTTAATATATTTTGTACGAGTTTTCCTCGCTTATTCTCTTGTTCATAAATTTGATCTATGATTGGGATACTGTCAAAATCTTTTCTTATTTTTAAATTAGCTCGACACCACAATTCAGCATAGAGTATCGAGGAAAAATGTGCAGAGCAAAATTGCGCTGCCATAGCTATCGGCAGATAATCAAAATCTAGGTGAATCTGTTCTCTCATTTGTATTCGAAGGTGATTTACAACATTCAACATACATCGAACTGCGTTGTGTGGTGTTGCATATTTCTGTATTTTATATGTAAATATTTTAAAAGTGTTTTCATGTTGAAAAGTTTTTGAGAAAATATATACATGAAAAATTATGAAATATTACGAAAAATTATTATATGATAAAAATAAATTTCAGTAATTATGTTAAATAATTAATAATATTATTAAGCTATGGATTTTATAATCTGAATATAGTATTTTTTAATGATACTAAATCTTTGGTTATTATAAATCAATTGCCAAATAATATTTAAAGCGAAATAAATTAAATAATATTTTTAATAAATTATTTCATGTATTTTGCTGTCATGTATATCTTTAAATATAAAATTAATTATTAATATACAGCAGGTTTGTCAGACTAAGCAATTAAAATTAATGTAAGATAGCTCTAATGATTTTTTATAGCAGTTATAAGTGTATCGTATATTATTATAATAAAACTTCTGTTCTGAGTACTTTGACACTAGCTTATACTTTTATGTAGTTATATACGTATGCATGCCAAGTTTTCTTGTATGATTACACACATAAGTATGCTGATTTTATTATGTGGTAAGTTCAGAGCTTACGTGACATTAAGTGTCGTATTATAAGTACTTGTTTTACAGAGGATATAAAAAGAGCAATGAGTGTCGAAACAGGATCAATTCCTTCAGATTGTTTATCACTTTAAGCGCAAATCTTAAAAGTGAGTAGCGTGAAATACGAGCACAAGTTCACTCCGAATATTTTTAAGTGTCCGCAAACAAGTTAGAGATTAGTGCGTTTCTGAAAATCATGTGGATTATAATATTAAATATTGCTTAAGATTATCGCCAAGAGGCCTTTAGTGTCTTTATTCTATACTGCGTAAACTGTTGGTGTATTTATGGTATTTATGTTGGTGTATGTTGTTTTTCATGTGATACACTAATATTTTCTATTTATTAAAAAATTAATTTATATTTATTTTTGATAATCTTCCTTATTGAAAAAGAGATGACAACGATGATGAGCAGTGTAGGCTACAATAATAAGAACATTCTAAAGAACATAACAGATCGATATTTTTCTTTGGTAATAGTATAACCGCAAAAATGTTAATCATTACAAAATTATTGTATATAAAATACAACTGCAAAAGTATTAGGATTTTAAAATTAATTTTAAATAATAAAGAACACGGTAATATATTATCATTTTCATAATTGTGTAAGATTTTTAAGAAATTTGTATTACTTCATTTTATGATGAATAAATACTAATTAAATATTAAAAAAATGTTTTTTAATGAAATTCTGTCATTTTTTGTACTTTGAAGCTTATGTATTTTATATCATGCTCTTGTATGAATTTTGTTGTTGAAATTATCAAAAACTTTATAAAAATAATTAATTTTATTATAAATTTAAAACAGATATCTTAGAGAAAACCGATTTTCTTGATTTTAGTTTGCAATAACATTTTTCAAATTATCCACACGCCGACCCGTTTGCTCTGAGTGCAGATTCGCTATTTTTTTCGAAGGAATTCAAGATAGTATAATTTTTTGATGTTGCGTTTTTCATGTGGGTATCTATCGCCTACAGCTTGAAGTCGTGGTGGGGTTTTTATAGTAGACTTCAAGTGACCCAAAAAATGGTACACTACGGTTAAGATAATATGTTTATTCGATTAAATATATTCTCTACTTAATTAACTTTGAAATTAAAGACGTGATTCCTGCCTGTTATCATGCATCATTGTACAACATTAATAATTTTATTTTTATTTCATTACTTCATTTGTCAGAAAATTTTCTAAAATATTATTTACCTGATTGTATTGCATTTGAATAAAGAATAAGAAAATGATATAAAAATATAAAAATAAAATAATAAAATTCGAAAATACATTGATCTTTTTTTACCTGTGATGAAGAACGTAGAGTCATATTGTCGTTTTCGTCTACGTAAAAGTGAAAATTGAAGAAACGGTTAATGCATTGACACACTTTCTTTGCTAAATTTGAATTAACGTTGACGATAAGGCTAATTAAGCGAGGCAGTGTTAGTTCACAAAATTGTATGTTCAACTTTATAAGCGGCAACAGGCTCTTACTGTAGAAGTTACTTATACAGTTCACTACTGCAGATGTTATATGGGTAATCCAAGAGCCGTAAGATTTGTGTGATTCTTTTAACCATAAGAAATTCTCTTCATAAAAGACTTGATTAAACTCAGTAATGTCAATCTGAAGGTTTCGTCTATTGTTGGCACAGAAAAAAATGATATAATGAATAATCTAATGGATCAACAAAAGATCATTTGTTGACAAATACATTAATTATTAACGTTAAAATTATTTTTAATACTTCATAAAATAATTATTTATTTTTTTATAATATTATTTTTTATTAGAAGTAATCATGAATCTAATTTAATGTAATGAAAGTTCGATTTTTAACAATTATTAGTAAATACAAGATTTTTATTTTAAAGATACTGATGTAATAATTATATGATTCTTAATAAATTTACTTTATGTTTGTAGTACTATAAAAACTATATAAAACGTGATAAGATATAAACCAAAGTTTAGAATTTAACAGTTAAATAAGTCTATGAAACATTTAAAATAAATTATTCTGTCTGTAAATAAATAATGTATAATTCGTAGAATATAAAAGATTTCTTTCTTATATAAAATTTCTGATATTCAAAACTGTTTTTTTTATTAAAAAATTGAGTTTATCTTGCAATTTTACAGTCCTTGATATTTTTTATATATCTTCACATGAATATAGCCCATATTAAATATTAAACATGCTGAAACTGAGAGCATTGTCATGTATTTTATATTGACAACCATTAAAACTTTAATAATATACATTTTCAGGAATCCTGTCATAGAACTCAACATTTATAAAAAATCTAATTACTTTCAGTAACATTTTCATGAAAGATTAATATATGTAATTTTTCACATTATATAATATCATTAAAAAAATAAGTAAATACATATATACGTATATAAATTTTGTTTAACAGATTTATGTTTTACTAAATACATAAAATAGATGCAAAATATAGAAAAATTTTGAATATAATATTTTTTAAAAGTAGAATCGGTATAGAATCGGTACAAGAGCTCTATATATTTAAAATCTTTATTTAATAAGTTTCAATATTGTAAATGTATTTTATTTTGAAATCCTTCATATTAATTTTAACTTTTATGTAAATTATGTTATATTGTGTTTAATTTAATATAGTTCATCAGAAAATTATATTTCTTCGTAATTAAAGAAAGAAGTTATGATGGGCTAGACGACGCCCGTTGTATAACTTTTTTTACGCGGATCTATACGAGTGTGTAAATTTCGTGTGTCATACACAGCGAAAGTAGAGTGTGGGTGTATGAGAGTATTGTAGATAGCGAGGGTGTAAGTGTAGTTGTATACAAGGTGAGTAGTACAAGAAGAGTGAGTGCCGTATAAACCGCACTAGTTTGAGAGACCGTGTGGATCACACAAGTCATACTAGTATGGGAGATCGAGTGAATCACACAAGCCACACCAGTGTAAGAGATTGTGCGTGCCGCCTAAGCTACAAGTGTAAGATCGCGTCCGTCGTATATCTAGTGCGAGTATGTTGGGGACCGAAAGAGAAAGTGTGCGCCTCATCAGCTCAAACCATTACGTATACTCGGGACATACGGCCTGTGTTAGTCTTCGCCACGCGATTGTACGTGTTACCACTGCTCGACTCGTGTAGCCCGCACAAGTATACGCAACAGTCAATCTCGGCTTTCGTAGTCTGTTCGAGTACACATTATTAAACCTCCCGTTTTTGATACGTCATGTACGCTCTCATTTGCAATTCTCGTTGAAATGAACTCCTGCCATAGGACTGTGTTACACCGGGTCCTCTCACTGACAATGCTGCTGTACCAAGAAATCACTGATAGATGCATACGGGTACATTTATTGCATCAGATACAGACATACCTGGTGAATAGCATACTAGGAATCCCTCTAACGTAAGCAAATGGGCACAAAAACATTGAGATACAACTCTTCTTAAGGAAATTTCATCTTTATACAGTGGGATGATCCAACTTAAGTGAGCGAGCTCAGCGATCATGTCGGGATATAATTCCCCCTCCGCTTGAATCGCGTTCAATTAATATTAATCCATGTAAGGTAGTTTATAATAAATTGTACCGTGTTCCTAGTTTAAGTTTGCGTATTTTTGCTTAGACTAAGTGTGTATCGGGTGTTATAAGATTACGTAGTTGTACACCGCGCCTGACGACGTATTCTAATATATGTACTCTAATTAATTGTGAATTTACTAATTTTTAGGGTGGAGGTAATAGCCTTCATACTGATCACCCATCATCTTTAGCCAACTTAAGGATAGAAGAAATAAACCGTCACTATAATTCAAATATTTAACTCTGTATTATTTTATTTGCGAATTCCCTATAAACCTTTTCTTTATTCTCTCTCCTCGTAAACAAACACTAACCGACTGAAGAATTTGGAGCGGAAAAGCGAAAAGAAATGATTTTCTTTCTCTTGAAATTCTTCTTTATTGCGATTCCTGTTAATTTCGTTACAAAGTATAAACAATTGATATGAACAAAATTTTAATCTAACAAGTTATATGATTAGTATATAATTTATTACCTTGACATTTGAAATTTTTGCAAGCTTTTGAATGGATATATAAAGTCGTTGAAGAAATTAGATTTTTTATCATTTTCGGAAGCTTGTTCCATTACACGAATTCCCCACGGTGTATCCAACACTGCATAAAGTATCTCATTACTGATTGTTCGTAGGTCTATATCACTGCTTACGACAAATTCCATTAACATTTGGCATATATGACGCGTTAATATATCTACATTATCTTGCGATTCTCTTGTCTCAGTTTCTTGCGGATGCAGTATCATAGTGCAAAGATCAGCAGGTCCAAGAGTACCAAGACACCTTGCAGCTTCTATTGCAGTCTTTATATCTCTGTCTTCTGTAAGACGAATGAGCCTGTAGATAAGACGATGTAGTATACTTGAAGCATAATGTTCATCAAAAACTTGATTGTTTTGCAATTCTTCGTAGATTTCTTGAAGTTGAGATTTCTTTGCAGTCAGTTGATGTTTTAAGGTTAAGAGACTATCAATACTACAGTTTTTTTCTTCGCTCACGTTTAAAAAGTGTTGCATGTTGTCTCGTAAAAGCTAAAACATAAATTGTGAAAAGTAAGAGATTAAGTATTGTCAAACATATTTAGATTTAAGGTAGCATTATGTTTCTTTTTGTTTAAAAGCACCATTGATAATGTATGTACGCACATATTCAATTTCATATAGTGTACGATATTATTTGAAAAATTATACATTTCAATTTATTTATAAAGATTAATTAGATACAAGCATTTCATGATAATTATATTCTAAAGTAATTATGATTGTAATAAATGATTGATATTAGTTAAAAAGATAAAAAACAACATTTTATGAAATTTTTACTAAAGCTACTTTTTTTATTTACTTTTATTATTATCTTATTCTACTATACGTAAACTATTCTTGGTAAAAATTATAAATAAAAATATGCATTTTAATGTACATAAGTACATGTAATTAAGTGTGGTATGAGCCTAAAGATATCGATTAGACCACATAGATCAAGCATCTGCTGCATATGAAAAATAGCGCCACACAGGTCAAAGATAATTTACGTAAATTAAGGATATGTGTACAGTTTTCATAAAGATATAAATAGTTGTTACATCCGTTTAGTTGTCGATTGAGACCATAATTCAAACCACTGGCCCAGTTTTATTTTTCTTAAATCTTGTTCGAGACGACGGGATTTTTCGTGTTCTCTAGGTTCCTTCCTTTGCCATCCCTTCCGAAGACGACGTCTGCCACATCCTCTTCTCTCCGATCCTAAACATCTCAATCTGTTGGCAAATACATTAGTCGAATACGTTACCCGCGCGGACGACACAATTGTAATAAGCGATGCTACATAAATAAATTAAATTAGTTTGTAAATATTTGTTTTTTAAATATTATGGAAATCGCTCTCTTTGAATATCTAGTGAAACTCAAAATTTAATTATTGAAATTTGTTAACCTTTTATTATCAACCAATGAGAATAAATAACGATAAGACATATAACAGCCATCTCTAATCCCGTCCGAATATTGCCTGTGTATAATTTTAAATAAATGGATTATATCCTTATTAATTTAATAAAACTTGTTGAATGTAAATATTATTTAAACTGACCTGATTCTCTAAAACTAAATTTGAACTGTCTTGTCTATGTTTAAAATGAGTATTAATGCTACAAGTTTTAAATCCTATAATTTGTAATAAAGTCTCTATATACAATAATTTTTCTTTTAACCATAATATTTAGTACAGATATACTCGGATAATTATCATTGCATTTTATTATCTTTCAATTTACAATATTTTTTTAACATTTTTGAAGCCCTGCACTTTTGACATTTCTCGAGGCGTTAATATAACCTACCATTATTAATAATTATTAATGAAATATTAAAAAATCACCTACAAATTGAAACAGTAAGCGAGAAACACTTTAAAACTGTTACAAAAATTAAATAAATTTTATGTACTTTTATATTTACTTCAGATGCCATATCGCTGAATTTTTTGTACCTACAGTGAGGAATAAATTTATTTTCAAATGATTTAAATCGAATTTCTACTTTATTTATTATAGGAAAATATTTATATTGTGCTATAAACTATTGAAAGTGCTGTAGCAAACAACCATCGATGGTCCACAGCTGAATCGATAGGGCGACATTTAAATTAGCGTTACTTGTAAAGTTTTGTAAATATCAACTTCAAAATTTATCAATTTTTTAATTTTTGTACTGACTAACTTCTTAATTATCGTGTATATGAAAAATCATGAATTAATTATTTATATAAGTGACGCTTTAATAAGTTTGATTTTATCAAATTTTATAATAACGTTGCACTAATTAGATCGTTTATGACCCGTTGTATTTATATAAATAGTCAGAACTGATTAATTTTTATTTTACTTTATAATATAAATAAATGTAATTAGTATACATAAACTATTTTTATATAAATGACCAATAAATATGAGATCCACTTTCGTGAGGTCGGTGGAGAAAATAAAGATTTGCAGCCCTCTTCGTAAATACTTTTAGATGCGGACCGAGAAGGCAAAGGTGCGAGCAAAGATGCAAGACAGATGATAGAGACAGGCGTTGTAGATAGAGCCATAAATATCACCGACATCAGTTCCAGCGATGATTGGAGGGATTGAGGAAGAGGACAAGCAGTTTCATATGATTGTACGAAAAATAAAGTTTTTCCAGTTGCTTCTACAATTCACCTATTGTTTTCTTACCTTTTTCTTTCATTTAATTTAAAGAGAACTAATATAAATATTATATTGTTGCTCATTATTGATGAGCACGTATCTTGTATAAATTTTCTAATATATTTCACTGTATCTGACAAAATTTATTTTGACATTTTACCCGAAGATAAAAAGTCTTTTATTCTTTTAAGGTGAAAAATTTCTTTTTTAGAATAATATATATATATATATATATATATATATATATATATATATATATATATATATATATATATTATAATTATAAATATACGTGCTTGTGGTAAATAGTAAGTGGAAAACGCAAACTGTGGTAGTACTGTGGAAAATACAAATGCTCAGAAAATTCTAAATGACGACAAACGTAGATTTCTGAATTTAACTCTCGGGACGTGGATTCCAATCTTTACATTAATAAAAATAAAACAATAACGAAAATTTAAACAACTGCATCAAACAGATACGGAAACAGGAAAAGCGACTATCTGTAGTTGCTAAAGTAATAAAGAAAGCAAAAGGAAAATCTCTTTGTGTTTGTCAGAAAAAGTACTAGGCAATCAAATTTAAAATCTTCGCATTAAGAGTCACTTTATCAAAGATAAAGTGTTTAGTGATTTATAGGCATACGTACGTTTATAAATTTGCGTTAGAATAGCTAATTTCTTTATTGTAAAAAAATATGTGTTCACTTATATCACTTAAGTGAATTTTTTAAGTTATAAATAAACTGTTATAACTTGAGATTTTTCAATTTTACTCATTAATGTGCTTTAAATCTGTTGTTTTTATTGTGAAATATTTTTTGTGAAGATCTACTTTCACCCTTAAGTGTACTTTTTTCAGATAATATTATGAGCCTCCAAGTATTGTATAGTTCATGAGCGTTCTTTCTTTTACCGTTTACAAGCTGCTTTTTCTCTGCATCAAAACTTATTATTTTCTTGATCGTAAGTTATCGACACTGCATTGATGAAATATGGTACAGAAATTCGACAGCGATCTGTAGTCTGTAATGTGTCTCGATTGCGAGTTATCTATTTTAAGAGAGTATTTCAAAATATAAAAGCACATTTATGGAGTAAATTCAATAACGGTATAATAATAGTAAGACTAAAGTATAATAAATTATAATAATCAGTGATAAATATATATAATTTTTTGAAATACATACATTTTATTGTATTATTCTAGTATTGTAATATTTCAAAAATTAATAATAATAACTAAAAAATGATATAAAATAATTATAATTATATTATAAAATGAAAATGTATAAAACGATATAATTACAATACATATTTCTAAAGTAGGTATACACAATTTAGGGAAAATTGTTATTTTCTAAATATGATTTTATATTATTTTAATCTTACAATAAGCAGGATTATTCTCTGATCTCTATTTAGTGCGTATTATAGTTACTTAAAAATAAGTAAAATATAATTGTTAAAACTAACATCTTTCACTAATATGCTATTCGAATAATAAGATACTTTTGTGACGTATGCCAGGATATTCATGGTACTGTAAGAGTAAAGACCAAAGGAAGCAACCTCTTTGCGGAGCTTCGCGAATGCGAGAGGGTGACGGAAAGTGCCTACCAGATATAAAGAGTGACCTCGCGCAGAATCAGGAATCGGAGGTCTCTCGTAGTCATGCAGACATTTGACATGCTGTGAACTCCAGGAGGTGCTGACATTTTGACGCATGGTCTTGGTGTAAGTCATTTGAGGCACCAGAACCTCCAGAGATACAGCCTCGTGGCTGGATTCTCGCCGTCATAACTCACGTGTATGAGTTATCTGCCGCCGCGATTTCTTGTAGTTAAGCTTCGCCGTATTTTATTGTAAAATTATAGATTTCACGCAAAAAGCGCCGCTAATTTTCTGATCCCAACGTATTTACACTTATCATAAACTCCGCTTTGTTTTTTTTTGTAAAAATGTATAAATAATCGCCGCCACATTTATCTCTGCGATATGTCCATCGTGTTTCGTTGTAAACCCTGTTCTTACTGAAAGAAAACGCCGATAGTTTAATTTATAAATAAATACCTGTAGGACATAAATTTAATAAATTAGTTTAATTTACTATAAAACAACCGTCATCTTTATTTACCGTCTCTTTACACCTCCTCCTCCCAATGCAAACCCGGTCCAAAATTGAGCCATCCGCATAGTCAGCCAGGAAGCGCAAGAGAATGAGTTGCTACCTCCGCCAGGAGAGGTTAAATAATTATAGGATTGTCGCGGAGGGATACAATAAGATAGAGAATAACATTTAGAGAATAATAGAGAAAACATCAATCATCACACGCCATCATCATTATTATTTTAAATGATGAAGTTATTGAACATAATTATGATTCCATTAATTTTGTTTCAAAAATTAAGTGATTTTTAGTTTGAATAGATAATTAATCATTATTTCTGTATGATTTTATTCAACGTTTCCGTGTTGTTTAAAAATATAGTTTTTGTATTAATTTTTTATTAATGTAATCTAGAAAAATTAAATTCTTATAAATATACATTTTGCTCTGTTCATCTATCACCATTTTGTTTATAATTATGACAAATACTTTGTAAAAAATAATACAATATTTATATTAAAAAAAAAATAGATTTTCTCATTATATATATTTCTTTGATAAATTTTTAATTTATACTATGGATATACAAGCAACAATAATATTGTTTTTTGCAGAATATTTATGAAAATTAATGACTTAATTATTTCTAAAAAACATTTGAAAATTCTATTTCCTATATAATTAATATTTGAACTATAGTAACGTTAGGTAATGTAAACTTTTTACCTCTGATTCCGTTTCAAAATTATCCTTTGATCTTAAAATTGTTGGAAAACTATCCAAATTCTCTATAGCAAAGCAATGCTTTTGTTCCTTCAGTAAAAAAACCAACACATCATTTGCAATTGAACAGTTATTTGGACTAATAATGAGCGGTTTAAGTGTTTTTACACATAAATTTAAAATATAGCCTACTTGTGTGCTTCTTCTCGGTAAAATGGATTTTAAGAAGGTATGCAAGTACTTGCATGCCATTTTTCTGATTAAGCCATCATATTCTTTCACTAAATTTAGTAAAGTACAACCAATATCTTTAATGAAGTATGTTGCCATGGGATTACAATAGTCTTCTTTTAGTTCGTCGACAATCTTTGAGGTAAAGTAAACATATTGATGTAAGCTCTTCGATTTATATTCGATTATACTGTTAGCGTAAATGTTACACGTTAAACGTAACAAGATTCTTTGAACGATACTTGGATTATTTGTGATTATTAAATAGAATGGAGATTGACATATTTCGTTGCATAATAACATTGATAGGCGATCAAAGCAACAATTGATTATTTCTTTCTTATAATGGGGTGGATTAAAAGCTGGCAGATTGATGTTCATGTTGAATGTGACGTAAAAATCACTGAGATCATGAAGTCGTTCAACTAAGGATAAAATAAAAAATTAATTTTTTAATTTAACAGTCTACATTTTTTTTATAATTTTCTTCAAATATGTAATTATTGAGAAACAGATACATAAATGTAAAAAATATTTTTATAATTATTTTACAACAAAACTTTAACTTTCCATATTTATACTAATAAAATAGAAAAAAAAATTAAAAGTAATCATAAGAAAATATAAATAAAAAAATCTAAGCCTTTCAAAGTTTTATACTGATAAAGAAAGGCGAATGCCCCTGTTGGAGATATGCTGACACCTTTAACAATTGTGTTATTGGCTTGCAATCTCGAAGCGAGACGATCGTTCTGGTTGATTTTTCTTTTAGATCAGCTTTAAAAGCGCCCTAAAAAGAGCAGTTTGTTCATTCGTTGGTTTTTTTAATTTTTGTACAAAATTAATAAAAGAATAATACATAAGTTTCACTAGAAACTAAATATATGAAATAATCCCGTTCGAGGAACAACAAACAAAGGGGGAGGGGCGAAATTTTCATCTCGACCCTCTTTCACAAGTTTGCTTTCATAAAAATAAAAAATGGAAAAAGCATGCACACGTGCCCACTCAACACTCATGGTGAAATATGTACCGCAGTTCCTGAAAGGCAAGCTGGGTTCTCAGACGGCATATGCTATTAGGGAAGGGCTTTTGTCAAGGTTTCTTCGAGCCTTCTTCGTTGCATTAGTGGACGGTCGTCAGATGTTTGCGACCACTGCATTTTTTCGAGGGTCGTCCTCTTCGCCGCTGCAGCTTTACGACAAAGCATTTTTTGTATCTCGTACTCTCCCCTCTTTCGCAGTGGCAAGTTGTCAGGGTCGTTAATAGTTGCTCCTTGGGTCTCTTCCACCTCCACTGACGCAAGTGAGTGGGCTCGCTTTATTTCACTTACATGCAGCTTTGTAGTTCCTGTGCCTACGTGGTCAATGACGTACACATACATGCCAAGCTGCTGCGCGACCACGAAATGCCTCGTCTACTTGGCAGAAATTTCAGCATTGAAGTATCTAGCAACGTCGGACACGGGGTGGTTCTTGACGAACACCTTCTTTCCGCTCTGAAAATGGGCGACTTCGCGCTCGGGAGACGCTGGAGCGTAACGTGCCTGTTGTTCCGATCCCTGCTGAAGGGACTGCACGCTCTCCGTGACGAGTTTCTCCCGAGCGTGTAAGATTGTATCTGAGGAGAAGCTCGCTGTAAATATGTCTGGTGGCGGCATTCCTTTTTCTCCTGATCTTGAAAAAGATCTCGGATAAGTATCGATTTCAGTGCCGCTGCTGCTCGCTCTCCATTAACTAGGTTCTTCTTGATTTCTTGGTTGCGACGCTCCATGGGGTTGACCTGTGGATGATACGTCCGGGTGATCCATAGTCGGACACTCCACTGCTCGCAACAGGGGTCCCGAAATTGCGGTGAGGTGGCAGCGCGGGTATATCCTGCGCGCGAAAACCTCCTTGTCTAGCAGTATGGTTATGGCTTCTAAAGTGGCGTTCAAGATCGGAAACGCCTCGGCTCACCTGGAAAAAGATCAGTATCCATAAGGATGAAACGCTTGCCTCTAGAAGTGCGGGTGTATTGTCCCATCAGGTCCTGGGTAATCGTCTCCCAAGGTGCCGGATAACCGGCGGCGTTGCCTTGGTAAGGGCGCGATCCTTACGTGCTCTCACGTACAGAAGGGCGTCCCTCTTCAGCCCTGGCCAAAATAAGTCCTTCTTAACGTGTCAAGATTTTTGAGTCTCCTAGATGTTTGGTCAACGTATCGTCATGGAAGAATCGTAGCACGTATTATCTCAACCTTTTGAGCACGTACATTAAAGGCTCCTTCCCATCTTCAAACAGGAAGGCGTTGTCCTCGCGGCGAAGCATCTGGTGGGGTGGAAGCTGCGTCGCCCGTTGGTGGTCCATAGGTTTAGCTGCACCCACATCGACGGCCTGGGCGCCCACCACCTACTCCTTCAGCGTTCGACGGTGATGTGGGCGATGAAGATCTCCTTTTGTCCCCAACGCACCGGCTGGATGAACCTTTCCAATTGCTCCTCATCTTCGTAGGTCTCCTTTCCTGAAAAACGGGACAAGGCATCCGACAACTCGTTATTCCTCTCTGGGACGTACTCCATGTAGAAGGAGAAGCACTTTAACAACATAATCCACCTGGACAACTTTCTCCTCTGGAGCCAGGTTAGGGCGGTGTTATCAGTACGGAGCGAAAAATATTAGACTTACAATGGAGGCTTGTATTTCCTCAAGGCCCATACTATGACCAGGTATTCCAACTCGTTGGAGTAGTATCTCACCTCTGCCGGGTGAACTTCGCGAAAGAGTAAGAAAATTATCCTCCCTTCTTCTTAAATCGATCTAGTACAGCACTGTTACCATCCCGGTTTTTCAAGAAACCATCTGCAAAAAGAAGTGGCCTCCCGGTATCAGTCGACAAAGTGTCAGGGGTTCTCGGAATAACCGCTTGACCCGGTCAAAAGCTGTTTGGTGTACCGCAGTCCACTCCCAACGCGTTTTCTGGGTTAAAAGGTCTCGTGCGCTGCGTTGGGGCTTCAAAAATGGTACGTACGTGTTCCGGTTGGCCTCGTTGTAGTCGACCAGTATATGGTGTCTGAGGAATTCTAACCTGGTACGGCTAAAAGAGCACTTATCGGCCTCGCAGGTCAAACTTTACGTGCTGAGGCGTTCAAACATAAGCACGAGGTGTTTCAAGTGCCCTAGCCACGTTCGTGAGTAAACGCAGATGTCATCCAGATAGCTCAGATAGTAATTCCTCATTCGTCCGGCTAGAACCTCTTAGCTGAAGAGATGTGTGCACGTCCTGTCCGTTCTTTGTACGTCGAAAGGTGTCGCACGGAAAGCGTACTGTCCCCCATCCGGGATAACGAAGGCCGTGTATTTCTTTGCGTTATCGGTCAATTGGATCTGCCAACACCCATTACGCAGATCCAGTGTTGAGATAATAGAGGTATTGCCCAGATCATTCAAAATCGCGTTATGACCGGCAGAGGTTGAGCGGAATCCTTGGTGATTTGGTTCAAGCACCGGAAGTTCACACAGAAATGAACTTTCCTCCTTTCTTTGAACCATGACGATGGAGGAAGAATATGGGAAGGACGTGGCTTCGATGATCCCGACCGCCAACATTTCCGTATAGAAATTCCGCCTACCTAATCCTGTATGGCCATTTTCCACGCCGAATAGCAGCATGGAGGCAGCTTGAATTTCTTCGGATCCTTCGCAACGATCTTCGGAGGAATTGGTGCTACACTCTCTCCTATAGCTATTCCTTAATCTCCAGGGTCTATTCGGCCTAGGAAGATACGTTTCCTCACGTTCTTACCAAAATAGACGCATCTCAATGCATGATCGTGAAGAACTTGGTTGTCTCTCAACCACGGCTGGTTGAGGATCGCATCAAAACGTAGGTCTGACTTCAGGATGAACAAGGCTTTGTCGGCCAGTCCATCAATCGTAAGAGGCAGGGTGCACTTATTCAGTAGGGCGACCTGGGCGTCGTTGTTCATCAACAGAGGATGGGTGAAATATCGTTAGCACTGGAATCGACCAAGGCTGTTACCACATTTTCGTTAACAGGTAAGTTCAACGTAGCGTTAAAAACCTCTGACAAGCTGGTGGTTGAAATAAGGATTCTGGCAGCGCTCGTATCTCTTCGGAAGATGGCGCCGTCGCTCTTCTCCCTTAGCGCTAGTTTCCTGAGTCCCGGTCTGACTATTGCGGCTAGTCCCGACGCCAGTTGCGGTCTGCGCAGTGGCCGCAGGTCGGTGCTGGCGCTAGTTGGTTATGGAAGTTTCCTGGCGGATTGCTTCGTCGTTGGTTGAGGCTGTCACTGGTATGTTTCGATGTTTCGCGTTATGGTCGTCCTGGACTCCTCCCAACAGCGTAATAAGCTGCTCCACCGTGGTAATTGTCACAGCCAATAAATATTTTCTGATGTCTGGATTTATTGTTTGAAATAAAATTGGATAATGGCTTTTTTCTTGGCCTACGGTAGTAACAGACGTTCCAGGAAGTGACACTACTCCAAGAATTCGGACATCCTCATTGTTGTTCTGCTGTATTCCATAGAGCTTGGCAGTCAGCTCGGCTAAGAGTGCTGAGTTGCTGTACTTCTAGCGCAGCAATTTGGAAAATTTTTCTCACGAGACCCGCAGGTTCTTGTACGCAAACACGCGTTTGTGAGTGGCTGCCTCTTTGAAGTAGTCTTCTCATTCCTCCAGGAAGACTTCAAGTTCCTCGAATTGTAGACCGCTAAATTCGCAGTCCGGGTTGAATTTTCTTAGATCGGCCTTGAAAGCGCCTTAAAAAGGACGGTTTGTTTATTTCAACTCGATCGTCCTGACAGGGTCGGATGGTAATGAGAGAGAGAGAAAGGATATGCAAAAAAAGAAGTAGACGAATATATGGCTTTGTAAAAAACAGTTAGTTTCTCCCTGCTTCAAAACTCCCACACTACTGAACTAAAGCTCCCGCGCGCTCACTAAATCGCCAAATGCCGAGCATCGCCGCTCCAATCGACGAACAGCGTTTTCCCTATCCTTTCGACATAAAATTATATATTTTCCCTACCCTTGGTCAATGTGGTGGCACCCGTGGTTATACGGATCCGAAGCGACGTCGCGCCAATCATCGAAGACGCTTTTTGCGGAAGACATGTCGCTCCAATCAGCTTGGTGGCGTTCTGGAGGGAAAATCCGGGCTCTCAATCATGTGCATTGCTATACCTCACTTGTACACGTGATTCGCGATGAGTCACCTTCTCCGGTTCGGACCCGCACGGCATGATCATTACGAATCGTAAAAAATATCGGCGCGCGTCAATGCTAAAGTTGATTTAATAAAATGAGCTAAATCCTTAGAAACCTGTTTATAAATATTCTAAAATTTACATCAGATATAGTATAATCGTTAACTAAGACAATATTGACTTATTATAAAAGATAATATTGTAAAAATTAAAAAAAAAGAATTGTGTGCAATAAGAATATGAAATTTACCACTGTACTGACATAATTTACATACAACAAATTCAATAAAGAAAATAAGTTCTTGCAATAAGAATTAAAATTTATTATTACATTAGCATTTAAATATATTATATGTACATAAACCGATAAAGTTAAAAAATAATAACTTTTAGCAAGTACAGAAAAATCTTGAGTATCGAAACAAAGAATATATTTGTTGACTAATCGTTAATTTTCAGGTTTCCGAAAGTAAACGCAATACAATAATGAAATAATTGAGACGACAGCTGTTTATAGATATTTTTACATTTAAGAGAAAATAATATAATAATATAATATCTAAATATAAATATTTAAAGCATCTTTGTTAAGGTCCACGAAAATTTCCGGAAAAACGACATTCGTTGTGTACTCCTCTTTGAATATGCGTAAAAACTCATATTTTTAGGAGTGAGAAAAAAAATATATTTACACATATATATATTTATATTAAAGTTGCGACGGAAAAGTCCGTTGCGAAATACAAGTGTATGTGTAATACAGTGTTTACGGATAAGCAGTAAAGCCCGGGCGAATATGCGTGCATATACAAGAGATACTGCATGACAAATATGTGCAAGAACAGTGACAGTGAGCGTATGCGTAAGTGATGCATGCGCTGCATAGCGTCAGCCGTAAGTGTACGATGCATGAGTGAGAGAGATGCGGAATTAGAGAGCGCAAGTATGTCCTACAATGGCAGGACGCTTTGTAGTGTATGAATAAGAAAGCACGAATATATCCTTTAGCAGGAGAACGCTGTGTAGTGCGTGAGAGCGCAAGTATTTCCCGTAGTGGGAGGACATTACGTAATGCGTAAGAGCGCCAGTATATTCCGTAATGGGAGGAAATTGCGTCGTGCGTGTGCGAGGAAGAATACGGTGTGAGTGAGAGAGAGAAGGAGCTATGAAGGGGAACCTTGGCTATGCGTTAGACCTTAACCGACGCAAAGTTAAAACCACTTTAAAATAATTAAATGCATTAATGTTAAGGTTACTGTTTATTGATCGTAATTATACAACAATTAGTAATTACCGTTTAGTTATTATTGTGTAGTAATATTTAGTTATTATTATAATCGAAACATAATTTATTGTTGTTTTATTTGTATTTGTTTTTCTAATATTTCGCTGAACGATTATATGACAAAATGGGTAAAAATAACAATATCTGTAGTTTAGAGATGATATATTAAAAGATTTTGCTAATTATTGGGTTAGGGTTGATAATTTTCTAAAATTAAAAAAATTATATTTTATTGTTTTACGTGTGTATAAAGAATAATGTGTTTATCTTTGTAATAATTTAACTTGACCTTCATTTCTTCTGCATCTTTCACACGGACACCATAGGACGGCATTACCTTTTCTTTATTTTTAAGCGGCGGTGGTTCGGTTCCTCACGCTTTCTGACTGTCCCGGCTTGGATGTCTCGACGTCGGACCGGGTTCGTATTGGGAGGCATAAAGAGACGGAGCGAAAAAGACAGCGTTTTATATAAAACTAAATTAATTTATTTATAATTTCGTGAAACTGCAGTGGCGGTAGCGTAGCGCGTCGCGTTCCCTCAAATACTAGTATTAGAACACTTATTATTACTAAGTTTAATCAAATAAAGCTTCTATAAACATATTCGATGATATATTATGATCAAACTTTAATTCATATTTACTTTTCTTTTATGAACTTGTTATGAACTCTAAAATAAAATTTCGATACTTGAAGAAATATTAATTTTTAAGTCAGATATATATTGTTTCATATTTACTGTAATATTTTTTTAATTATAAATTACGATGTCATTATATATATTAAAATTAAGATAAAATATAGACATTTACGTTAATTAAAAAAATCGGTGAGTTTAGATAATAAAATTCTAATATTTCAACTTTTTTGTAAAGCCTCTAATATGCTAAGAAGTATTTTTAACACATTAAATATAAAACTTCAAAAAAATATTTTCACTATATATAGAGATAATAAATACTTACCTAAAACTATCCAATAAAATTAACTATTCAAATACAAAATACAAAATATTCTTAAATGCCAATACAACTCTCTCTCTCTCTATATATATATATATCGACAAATATAATATTTATTTTTACTATATAAATGGTATTATTTATACTGGATAAATTAAAATTCATTATTAAGCTTAGCATAATATTACTAAAAATTTTTGTGATATTATATTCTTTAACTAAAAAATAAAATAAAATCTTAAATATATATTTTTACGTTTAATGTAATTTATATATGTATATATATTTACACATATAAATCTATATATGTGTATTAAAAATTTATTTTCTTTTAAAATGTTGTAAGAAATGGCGAAGAGTCGTCGAAAAGAAAAATCCTCATCTTCTAATTAGTAGTGCTTTCCGAGGAACAAAAATAATAATCATGTTTACCATAAAAATGAATGAAGTTTTTTGTTAAAAGGAAAATTAGGTCAGAAATGGTTTTCAGATGGAAGTTTTATGCAGACTATCAGTTGAAGGAAACTTAGTAGTAAGGCAGTAAAGTCGAACGTATTGCATCAGTTGGATGTGAATAAAATATTTTTTATTAACCATTGGCTCATTTTAATTATTTATCTTACTTGTACCTTAAAAAATGTCTTTAGAATTTCAATTTTGCAAAGTAATGTTTTTAAAACGTATAAGAAAATGCTTCAAGTTTTACCGATAAATTTAAATAAGATTTTTATTAAAATATCAAGTTCTTCGAAAGTAATAAAGCTAATGTTTCAGAGTATTTAAATATTATTTAAATATTATGTAATGCAGTGATACAATTATTTGATATTTACCTTTAGTATTTTTGTTCAGGTGATAATTAAATAATTCAAAAAACGTTAAAAAAATATTTTTACCTAATTGTATGATAATTTCCTGAAGATTTTCTCGTACAAGACTTAAGAAACTGCCCACTTTTTTAAAGATACCTAAGTTGTTTTGGATTTGTTTGAATAAATCTGAAAATTCGTCGGTTAAAATCCATGGTATAATGTTTGAACAACAGTTTCTAAAGATCTGTTCGAATGAAATACTGAGTTTATGACATAGATTTTGCGCATCGAGTATTTTGCCTTCACGTATCAATATAGGAAAAATGATGTAAATGTGACGATTATAAAAATCCATTTCTCCAGCACAATCAAGAAGAGCGTGAGGAAAACTTTTAACACACTTCTCACGGTACCAACGTGATAATAAATAGTTTAAATTTTTTACGACTATGCATGTGCATGAATCTTTTTGTTTGATTACTTGTAAAATCTTCTTTACAATATTTACATCAACGTCTGTAAAATAAAATGAAAAATTCTTTTAAAAATTTAATACAGTATCATTTTCATTAGTACATATTTAATTAATACAATTGCTTACAATCTTATAAAAAATTATAGAATATAATTGACAATAACAATACATATTTAAATCACTACACTTATTAAACTAAGTTCTTCAAAGTAAGTTTTCGATATAATTAGATAATTGTAGATAATATTTATATACACACAATTGTAATACAGTATTATGGTATTATTTAAATTTTTAAAAGTTGATTTAAAATATTATTTTCTATATCAGTAGCATTTCAGACGTATTATATAATATTAATTGAGATATTAATGCCGACGCAGATTATTATTTTGTTTGTCCCGCGTAAACCAGCCTGCAAGCACAAGTTTGTACGCCGGTAATACTTCTGTTCTAACCGGAGAAAAGGGTGAAGAAAATGTCACCGTAAATACGCACGAGGCGATAGGAGCTGCACAAAGCTGTATAAAGTAAAGCGCTTTGCGCTCTATTCTAAGAGAAGAAACCAAGAACATGGATGAAACATAATAGAACAAATTAACATTGACAACGTCCCTACTGGTGGCCGTCCAGAAGGACCAATACAACAATGCACTTTTTCACAGTGACAGTCTAACACACTTCGCCATTACGTGTACGATGAGGATAAGTTTTTTCAGAACCTGGAGGATTATTGTCGCGCGCCGTTTAATCTGATATAACAACGCATTGATCGCGCCGTGCAAGTCCAGACCGGAGAGATTGACACATTGTGAGTCACCCAATGCAAGAGAAAAAACGAAGCGACGCGTATCGGGGAAAGGGGGCTCGGAATTCTCCGTTAGGACGGCGTCGTGGTGATTGGAGCGGCGCTGCTGCAGCAAGAAACGTCTTTTCTGTAATTGCCGTGACATCGCTTGATCCCGTGCATTGGCGCGGTGTTAAGTCAAGGAAGAGTGAGAGGAAACACCGCACAGTGATTGGGGTGACGGTGCTCGAACATAAGGGATGTAAAGAGGTCTCGAGAAGACGTAAGGCTAGTAGTGTGGGCATCGGGAAGGAAAGAAGACGTGGCTGGCTGGCTCGAAAAATAGCCAATATCAGTTGCTTCTTTCTTCTTCTCCGCACTTGAGGCGATACCTCCCCATCTGTACTACCAAAACCGTCTTTTTGAGGACGAACACAGAGACAAATTGCCTTTCTCAGGGCGAGTCCTTACACACGTAAGCATAGGGGTGGTTTAAGATTGTTAATAACAAGTGCCTTTAAGGTATTTAACTAAATTATTTTTGTTTTATAACTTATATATAACATAATTTATAACTTAATTTCAACAGGATTTGCTAATGAATCGAAATATTTCTTAAAGTTTATGTTATCTACATATTTATTGCTTTCAATAAAAAATGTTATAGTTTTAGTTTTGGTTGATACTGATCGAAACGAAATACATAAATATCCACACACATAACGCTCTCTATAAAAATCTTATACGGGATGTACTAAATTCGGGGCACTTATAGACTATGATTTTTACTAGTCCATCCGTAACCGATCGACTTTGTGGCGCAGCAACGTTGTTTTTTTCTTTAAATAAACATTTCTCATTCATTTCGAGTCCACTATCTCACGGAAAAGTGTAATCATAGATTTAGAATACTGTTAGGAATACAATTATCTATACTTTCTTCTTTTTTAAGATTAAAAAAATTGAAAAATTTATGACATTCTTTACAACACAAAATAATGTCTAAATGTAAGAATCTTAACTTAATATTTTACTAACATTTTTTCACTCACTCATTTTACCTGTTTCTATATTAATATCCTCTTTCTCACTTTTATTAGACCACTCACAAATCAGGTAAAAATGTGCTAATACGTACACATGTTTGTCACACAACAAATAAATAACAGTACATGATATATGTGTATATATATGTATATATACATAAATAAAATTATTAACATTCAAAAAGCTTATAAATTATAATTATAGTATAACGACTATAATTTCATGAATTTCAGGATTTTTTAAAGAAAAATTCCACGATGAAAAAAATTTATTTTCCGATGGAATTTCAACATTGAATACTTTATATTTGAATATTAATTTGTTTAATAATGTATAACATTGCGTTTCTTATAATAAATTTTCATATACGAAAATTTGTACATATATTGAAATTTAACGCGTCATATTTTGTAATAAAAGATGGCGTGTATTTAATTAATAATTAGAACATTCTAGATGTCCTGTTAAACGCAGTAATAAAAAAAAAACTTTAATTTAACTAGAAAATTTGTTTTATAATGAAAATGTTCTACATGAAATTGATTAATATGATTTTTGTGCTTTATAAATAAATTGTCTTATAAATGTAATAAATATGTTCCAATAACTGAGAAAATAAAAAAACAGAAAATTTCGACATATTTATTTTTTTATAAATCCGTTTTTAAAATATTGACGGAAATATAATTGATGAAATTTTTTTTGAATTTGCAATTAGTAATTTTACAAAACATGAGATTATGTCGCATAAGTCATCAAAAGTTGAATATAATAACTTCTTTTAATATCTTACATGTCAGTTTTACTAATTCGTCTTTGATCGTATTACTGTATATTTAATTAGTTTGCAATTTAATTAAATTTATTTATTTTTTATAGATTTTTAGTAAGAATATTATAAGAAAATATAACCAAGAGAAGATATGTATGTCGAATTTCAATCAGGAGACATTGACTTAATAAAGATAATGGATTTCATTTTTGATAATTATTTATAAAGCCTCAATATAATTGATCTTTCTAATCTAGATTTTGAAACAAATTTAAAACTTAAAAATATAATTAATAATTAAAAAATTTAATTTATTTTTATATTAAATTTTTTTTATTTATATTGGAAATGTCACGTACTTACATTCACGAATGCAGTGATTCTTTAAAAACGGTGTCTATAAACACTACCAAATTCGGCTGTTGTCTTTTCACTTGAAAATTTTAATAAGTTTTATGTGTAAGGTATAATAGAATATGCAAAAAATGTTTATCTTGCAGTTGTAATTACGTATAGTAAATGATCGTGCATTACAACTCCCAGATATTTTTCGAAAAATTTTGTTTTAAATTGTAATAATTTTCCTAGCTAAGATTAATTTGCTTTTTTAAAAAATATATAAAACATTTGTGTCTTAATAAAAAGATACATACATTTTCTATTAAGATCTGCATATTGTAAAATTCCAGTTTAAAACTCATGTATATCAATCGGTGAGCCCAAAAGAAACTTCCAAGTCAAAAACTGCTATAAGAGAGAACATATGTGAAGCTAATAAATGATGGTCGGATTTTATGAAGCTCATCAACTCTGACGATTCGCAGTCGTAATCCGTTATTTTGCGGTAAGTTAATAATATCACTCTTTTATTTTTCTAAACAAACTTATAAATGTATAGTTCAGTCCGCGGTCTTAATAGCAAACTAATGTTCGATAATAGCACATAAATATACCGAATTTTCGGTAGTTTTCAAATTGCTCAGATGTAAATGTATATATATACTACTTCATTTCTTTCAATGTACGTAGCTGTAGATGCATAATACATCCACATTATAATACTTTGTCTTTCATTCCTTTCTCTGCTCTATCTTACCGTACTTAGTCTATTTATTTCTAAACTATTATTATTAATAAATTACAAAATTTAATACTTTAAAATAAACCTAATTAAAAATAGTTCATATTTAGATTAAAATAATTTTTATGAAATCGAATATTTCAGTTCATTAGGTTTTATTTATTATACAATTTGGAATTTAAAAGCCTATGATCCAATATATTTAAATAAATAAAATAATAAAACATTTATATTTTCATATTATAATATAATATCAGTCGGTGAGTCTTCGATAAAATAAACATTATTTCGACTGTGTGAGTATAAGTGTATGTATGTACATTGCAAACACCAATGTACGGGTATATGCTTTAGAAATGTAAGCTTGATTCGGCAATTCTCGACGACTTTAAGTTTTTGACGATTCCTAAATTCCATATTTTTTTTTTTAATTTTTATATAAAAATCGTCACTTTGAGACGTTAAAAAAGCAATGAATTGAAAAAACGACGACATTTGATAATAACATAAGAATACCTTCGAACAATTTTGTGTTTTATATATATATATATATATATATATATATATATATATATATATATGTATGAATTTTGATTTCTATTTGAAAAATAGCTTTAGCTAAATTTTTTCACTATTGTATTATTAATACAAACTTATAATATAAAGATTGCTGTAATAAGCATCAGTCGAAATACTTCATGTTTCAAAGTAACTTACGTTTTAGTATAATCTATTTTATTTGGTTTATGTTTTGAAAAACAAAGAGTTTATAATATCATGTATATACATACGTGTAGTAAAATAAGTGTTAATAATAATTTTGTTATCATTCTAAGATATCATCGGTTGTAAAAAATATTCAAAAATTATAAAGAAACTGAAAAAAATTATTCTGTACTAGCTGCATTTGAATCATAAAAGAATTAAGGATATTGTAGAAAAGTGCAATTCTTTATAATCTCTTTTAGATTCTAACTCATTCGTTTTTTTTCTATCAATAATCTTGTCTTTCTTTCACGTATTCGTATTCATATTATTATTAAAATTATACAAGAAAACTTCTGTAATAAACATTTAAATATTTTCAAAAATTAAATCTTTCACACAAAACGATAGGTAACAAAGTTAAATATTAAATGTGCAATATTGTAAATAAAAAATTATTATTTTCTATCTTAAAACGTTTTATGTGTATATATATATATATGCATGTGCTCATACATATAATTACCGATTTTTAAATATACTATCTTAACCTTACGATTTTAGGCGGCTTATGTGCTCACGTGCTTTAGAGTGCATGTTGATATAAAATATTTTCGTGTTGTATTAATAATCTTAATATACACGATATAAAACAGAATTTAGCGAAATATCTTAGAGGAATTTGTTATAAAAAATTTTATGCCGCCCATATGTGTGTAGCATATGAACGCATATGCATTCAATGACGGACAACGATAGTTCCTCTCAAATATTTTTAACGTAATTTACAGAATATAATTCCTTTTATATTTCTTCGGATATTTTGTAAAATTATTTGGTTATTAACAATTTTGGAATAATGATGTACTGTTTGCTTCTACGGGCATTTATGCAAAGATTGAAAATGCATGAAAAGACATGTTCTGCTGCGATTTTTTATACATTTCTTTTTCTGGAGTAGTTTTTAAAATATAATTATCGGATAATATTTAGTGGAATAATAAAATTTTCTGTTTCGATTTTTCAAAATGTTCACCCTCTTATGAGGGTAGTTTTTGAGGGTGGAATTAATGTTTAACCTACTATTTTATTTTTTTTTGACATGATTGTTAACTATTTAGAGAGAGAAAAAATGAAAATATGCAAATTTCATTGTAACTTCAAACTCCTTCACATTTGGTATTTTCAATTATTTAATTTACTTTTATCCTTATAATCTCGAAATATATCATTTAGAATATAAAACTGCAATGGCAATAGAGTATTAGATAATTTAAATCTTATAACTTGAATAGAACTAGTCTTATTACTAGTAAATAACAGTATAGTAATTTACAGTCTTTTATAAATATATAAAGATTCATTACTTTATGGTTCTTTCCATTATTATGAATTCATTTTTATTAATTAAAAATGAAAATTTATTTTATACTCTAATGAATATTATAGATTTGGATGGTGGTCTATAAAAATTTATCAAACATTTGAATATTTTTCTGAATATTACATTCATAGATTGAAAAATGTAAAAGTTGTTTTTTTTTTTTAATAGAAAAAGATGAAACTTCATTTTCGTAATCTAATTTAAATTATAAAATTTATATATATTCATGTAACAATTTAAAAAAATACATTATAAATTTTTTTCCAATAACAAATTTTAAAATCTTCATTAAAATTAATTTTTTCTACATAAAATGTAAAAAAATCTTTTTGGTATTTGATCATACAATAATAATTTTACTCTTTTTAATTTTTCTATTAATATTTCTATTTTTCATAAAAGAAAATAAAAAATTTTTTATTTCATTTACTGCAACTTTTTATAATATTTAAGCTATAAAGGTTAAATTCATAAATATTCCACTCTACAATATCAATATAATATACCTGAATTTATGAAATCAATTAATCAATTAATTTTTTTCAATTTTATCACGAAAACTTAATTGTAAAAGCTTAATAGAGATAGTTAATACCTTACCTTTGTCAACAATGAGTCGTATTAAACTAAATAATGCAGAGCTTTGAAAAATACTTTTACTACAGATAATCACAGCAAAAATTTGAACAGCTGTTGTGCTTCTTAATAATTGCTCTTCTTGTAATTCATCACAACTTAATTCTCTTTGTATCAGGAAAGTTTTATATACAGCATTTTCCAATTTATTAAAAAAATTAAATTTCCAACTATAATCAAAGTTTGATAAAGAAAATATGAAGTACAAATATTTTAAACTTTCTAAACGTACCAAGTAATAAGGACTATTTATAAAAGTTATGAAAATTTCATGATTTAAAATATTTACTTTAGTATCATAAAATGCATTTTGTTTTATAATATTATTTAAACTTTGAACCAATGATAGATGAGTTGATTGTCCAAATACACCATTGGCAAAATGATCATGAAAAAGTTTGCATATTAGTAAAATGTTGTATACATTATCTTTATCTTTTATATGCATAATTATGTCAAAAACTTTTGGCAATTGTTGTAATAAACATTGGGTAATTATATTATCTTTCTGCCATTCTTCAAACAAATCCATTACAAATCTTACTAATAACTCTATGAATTCCTCTGTAATTAGGTTATTTGAAATATCTACAAATATGCTTAAGATTGTAATGACGCATATCATATCATTTTTATCTGATAAACTGTACTTCTTTAGTTTTAAAAGTGTACTAGTTATTTTAATTTGTAATTCTGTCATTTTCATTCCAGTATTTAAACAACAATATAATGCTAAGATTATTTTTGCATTTATTTTACATTGAGATGACTTTGTAGTTGGTTCAAATTCTTCATCTTTTATTTTTGATATATCATGTATTTTTTTTAAAATTTGAAAATTTATCGATTTCAAAATAATATCATTAATTAATATATTATATTTTGTTTGATATAGTAAAATTAAAGATTTTGTTACTTCTAATGTAAATCGTGTTGTTTTTGACCAATTAATATTTCTTATTTGATCACAAATTTTTAACAAACAAATTTTCAATTCATTTACAAGCCTAAATTCATTAAAATTGCATTTTATCATTTTCATTGATTTTAAGTCTGAAATTACTAAAGCAATTAATGTTGTTTTTATAATAAATGAACTTAGATCTTTATCTATATCAGTTGCTTGAATAATTTGTATTAAGCTATTGATTAGAAAATCTAAATCTTCTATTATATATGGATTATTTCTATCATTTTCACTTGATTTTTGTTCAATTTGTATATTATTTTGATCATTCCATAATTCAGCTTTAAATTTAAATGATAGATAACATCGTTCAATGTCTTCTGTAGTCACTGAATCCATATTATTATAAAAATCATGATTTAAATTTATATAGTGACTATTATCTATATTTATTTGAGAATTATTCTTAAGTACTTTGTACCAAGATTTTAATGTGAAGCCAATTAAAATTTTACTCAATTCTTCAATTGGTAAAGGTACTGTTAATCGTCTTGTTAATGTGTTTAAAGTCCATTGTAATAACTGCATTTTTAAAGAATTATTTACTAATAACGTTAAATTTATATCACAATAACTAATTTCATATGGTAAAACAATATTTTCACAAAATATTTTAAGAATCTGTATACTGAAGTTTGAGCATTGAATTGATTTTGTCAAATATAATTTTAAAAGTGAATTCGGATTTGATATTTTTTCATAAACAATAAGATCTTTTACTAAAATGCATCCTTGTTTAATAATTTCATTGTGACTCATACTTAAATACCTAAAATAAAAACAAATGAAATTTACAATATATATATATATACACACATGCATATAAACGAAAATGATAATATAAATTATGGCCCTTTAGGATTTGTTATTTTTGATAATTTGTTTTTAAAAAATTGTAAAACAATTATATTTATAGTAATATATAAAAATTGAAACTTTTTTAATTTATAATAAGAAACATATCTTTAAATGAATGACAACTATTTAAAAATGTGTAACCAAACTGTTGACTTTCTGTATTATTTTTATTTCTTCTATGAGTATACTTAAGATATACTTTATGTTGCATCAGAAAAATATATTATTTTAAAAATTTAACTTCAGAAAATTTAAATGATTATTTCATATTTATTACATAATTATTATTATATTAGAATAGAAGAATATATAATAAAAACATATTACCTTAGTACTGCATCCCATACTTTATCCCAGTATGTCCTTAAAACATCTCGTTTATATCTATTTTCATTTTTAACAAAAACTGTAGCAAGTTCACATAGATTTTCCATAATAAAAAAATGTTTACAAGCCTGACACAACAACCTTATTATAATATCTAGAAATTCTAAATATTCTTTAAATTTTAAGCAGTCAGGATATTTTTTGTACAAAGCTGTAACTATCTGAATTACAGGCCAGGCTCTTTCAGGATCTCTATCATTTACAAGATCAATTATTTTCTCCTGGCCATCCGAGATACGTCTTCTTTTTTTTTGATGAATATATATACTATCATGAAAAGTATTTGATTGTGATAAATTAGGTAATTTAGTAAGTATTCTTTGTCTGAAAACTAAAAAAATTTGTTAAAAAATTTTAATTTATTCAAAAACCTTATTAACTTTTAATTATGATAGTTAAAAAAAATTGTTTAACAAGAATAAATATCTAAATATTTATTCTTCGATAAATTAGAGTAATTTTCATTGATTGATATTAAATTGTAGACTGTAATGGTAAATAATTAAAAATAATATATTAACTTTCTGTATATATATTTATTATAATTTTGTTTTTTAGAAACTAGTTTATTATTTTGCTTTCTGTCTATCAAATCTTACTAATGAATTTGATAATTACAATAGTATCTTTTCTAAAATACTATATTGTCTGAGGATTCGTTAGATTTTATAAATAAATTTCCTTTAGAATGCAAAACAGTAATTTCAAACAATATGCATTTTTCAATTTTAGCTATTTTATAAGTTGAGTTTATTACTCAATATTATACAAAATAAAAACATAATATATACATTGCATTGTCTTATCTTCTTCAAAACTGTGGAACACACACATCCATAATGTAATACAAATTATACAGTTCATTTAAAAATATTAAAATATCTACTACAAATCACTTATCATTTAGCACACGTAATAATATATTTTTTACAATTTTAAATTTAAAAATTTATAAAGAATGAATCTTAATATAAAATAAAAATTATTTAAACTTTAAAAAAGTAAATCTGAAAGTATGCGTATAAAATAATTTACTTTAAAATTTTCAATTCTTTTTTTTTTATAATATTCTTTTAATTTTTTAGTTAATTTATATTAAAAAAATATTGTGTTCATTTTTCTTATAATTTAAAGCATAAAATCTGGTGAATCCATATTTTCATTTTATTTAAATCAAATTTGAATTCATAACTTTTATCAAAATTTTACAGAAAGAAAATTAGTAAATAAAATTTTTTTTTATTAAGATTTTAGATATAACAATAATATTAGGTAGTATTAGGTATAAATAATTTAATTTCCAATACAAGATATTTTTCCACATAAGCTGTCTAAGGAAAATATCTTTCAATGAGACTTCATTAATACAGATTTATATTTCCAAAGTATTTTCTGAAATTAGATGAAAAAATTTATTCAGATTATTATAATTTTGCTATTTGTTAATGTATTTAAAATTTAATAATGACAAAACATTGTATCACTAAAACTTAATAACAATGTACATAAATGTCAAAAGTACTATGTATAAAATACATGTAGTATTTTTGACTCGTAAATTTGAAGAAAGTGGAATCCAATGTTAATAAATATATAATTTTATATACTGTAAAAGTAAAATTTTAGTTTAATTTTTTGAAATTTTGAATGATTATGAAAATAAAAACTAATTATCAATTATTTTAGTACTATTTTTCTAAAATTTGTTTTTGGTAAGAACTATTATAAGATTTATAAATGTACCGTATGTAAATAATATTAAATTATCTTTTTGAAAGTGTTAAAATGTACTTTTGGCTATATTTTTCAACATTATTCATTTTTTGTATTTGAATATTGACTTAAAATTATTAATTAATTTTAATTATATTGTACTTTTTTTAGGAAAAAGGAAAATAATAAGCCTTAATATAAATAAACAATATTATGAATGCTTACCTTCACAAGCTAGATCAATAAAATTATTTGATAATATTGTAGGTTTTATATCATTTAGAATCATTTTATATAATAGATTCAAAATTACTTTCCATTTGTCTTCATTACATGTATAACAATTTTCATCACCTAAAATAACACCTTTTGGATGGTGGACTTGTATTAAAAGAAGATATAATTTATATTTTTCTTCTGGTCCCTTAAGATTAATCATTGTCAATGGCATATTTTCTGCAAATCTAGAAAGAATGTATCTGCTCTCTGTTGCAATTTGGTGACATACTGTGCAAGTTATTTTAAATAAGATATCAGTTGACTTAATTTTATATAACTCATAGTTTTCTAAAAGATTAGCTAAAATAAATGTTTTTAATTTTTTAATTAAATTATATTAATAAGTAATTAATAATAATAATATTAATAAGTATTAAAATTATATATACCCATCACTGGTAATAGCTTTTTTGCTTCAAATAATAAAGTTGATAAAGAACATCCATATTGAACAATGAGTTCTATTGTTTGAAGAATTTTGACATAATCAACATTTATAATAACATTTTTTAAAACAGAAATACAGGCTATTAATAATTCTTGCCACTGATTAGGATCAACCAAAATTCTTTGTGATCTTTCTTGAAGGACATATTTTCTCAGAATACCCAAATACATTTCATAAAATTCTGAATAAATATGAACTTTCTCAGTTTCCAATATTTGCAAATTTGAAATAATAACATCTTGTGGTTTTAAATAATAGTTTGCTTTATTTGTAGTATAATAAACAAGTTTTATAATTCTTTCTTTGTCAAGTTTTCCAGAATTACCACTAAGTTTACTGATTCGATCAATTTCCTTTATCAAAGCAAAATAAAAAATATATTAATAAAATAATAAACCAAATTCTTAAAAAATACAGAAATAATATTAAAAAATTACAATTATAAATAGTTCATGTATAATATTAAAAATATCACTCCAGGAATAAGTTTTAGATTTAGTATTTAATTCACAATTTCTAGAATATTTGGATATTTCTTCTAAAGCAAATTCCGAATTATCATCCCAAAATTCTAACAAAAGTTTAATTGCTTTCTACAAAAAAATATATAAAATTGACATTTTAAAAGATACATAAATAGACCATAAAATTATGGATTTAAATAAAATTTTTATACTTTATATTCCGATACTTTTTTACTTTTTGCCATTAAAAGAATTTGTGAAAGTCTATCCACGCCAGTTGACATTTTTGCAATTATAGAAAATACAAACGTTTAATGAATAACCCTTAGTGATTTTACATTTTTTACCGTGTACAAACTGTGCATATAGAAATAAAAAACATTTAGTACGATATATTACTTGATTTTATTTCTTTATTACATTTTATAATAATAAAATGTTCATTAGTCAATTTTTATATAAAACAGTTGATTTTTAATTCGTTATTAGAGTCAAATTCGCTTGTGAGTACATTTTCTTTGAATATCCAATCCCTTGACAAAATAATTGAATAATATACAGAACTAAAAAATAAAAGTAAAATAATTAAAGCTTAAAGTAAATCATTAATAAATATTACTTTATTCATATTAATTCCAAGATAAAAAAATAAATTTGTACTTTTTTTTAAGAAACTAGATAGCAACACGATATGGTATACCTGTTATCGCATGCGCAATAGAAAATTCACGTACGTGAATGGCCTTCGAAAATGCACACAAAATATAAGCAGCAAGTTGAATATTTATATATAGTAATTATGTAATCACTATAGAAGAAGAAATCTGTAAAAGAAAAGTGGACAAATATGTAATAAAAAGTATACTTATATAATACCAAAATAAAAAATATTTATTAAAGTAACAATTTTTCACGGCAACTTTGAAAAAAATCCAAACTGAATTAAATTTTAATGATTATATTATATGCCCATTTCATACATATATATTAAAAAAAACACGAATATGAAAATTTGAGAGCAAAATATATTATTTTCAATGTGTTTTTTCCCATATTTTAAATTTGAGACTTTAATATTATAAAGAAATGACTAAAATTCTTATCGATATTTTGATTTTCATATATTTAAATCCTGATGCTATTGCTTTTCATAGCTCTGTTCACGCATTTTTCCATGATAAATGTGACACGATTTTATTTTAATAAATTTCAAATTTATTAAATTTTTAGCATAAGCGCAATGATAATGGCTTAAGTGGATCATTATTTAAGTTATAGATTTTTCAATGTGAGTGATGGGTACATTTAAAATAATTTTTATAAATAATACGTAGGTCTAATTAGAAAAAATGAATTTTTTGTAAATATAGTTAAAGATACACATATATAGACATTTTATGCTGCGATAAGCTGAATTAAAAATATTTTAGTCTTTTTTTATAGAAAGTTGATTTTAATAAAAATTAAGCGAAGCTGTATTTAGATATATGTATCAGTTTATTCCAATCTAAAAACTTGTAAGTTAGTTAATACTTTTAATATATGAGTTTTTTATACAGTAACCCACATATTTTAAAAAATTCTTTTATCAAATGATTAATTGTAACATTGTATGAACGTTTGCTGGCTTAATTACACGAAACAGTTATACAATAAAAGAAAAATATTAACTTTTGAACTGAATAAGTAAGTGATGATAATAAACTTAATGAATACTATACGAAGTGTGCGACAAGGCATGGAAATCCGAGTCTCAGGCTCATTTATTTACTGATGTAAACAAATTTACATAGAAAAGGTGTCTTACACAAACATACTTTTATTAATATAAAGTATTGTGAGTGACTATGAGGTGAGTTTAATACGAATATATTATCATGATAAGCAACTTTTGCTTACGTAGTGTAAACTTCCGCTATTATTGAATCGGAACGTGGAACGTGACGCATGCGGAAGCCATGAATGGAGGGAGAGAAAGAGAGAGAGAGAGAGAGAAGGAATTTAAATAATTAATAAATTTAGATGATATAAGATTTAATAATAGAATTTATTGAAAGAAGAATTCCTTCTGCTCAATTTCTAAAAACTTTTGGCGGTACTTTTTCACGATATCAATTGATTTTGATCTTTTGGGCTGCAGCCTTCTTAACGATTGTCGTTCTATCGTCGAGTAAGAAGGTCTTGTAAGTCTTGACTTTCGCCCACCTGCTGGGTTACTAGTCTTGGCAAATAGAGCTAAGCATTTTATTGCTGCCTAACAAATATCTGCTCGAAGATCGTCTGAGCGAATAATTTGTCGAGTCATTAGACTAACTTATATTATTGTATTCGTCGTTTTTTTATTACTGTGTTTAATTCTAAGTGCGACTTATTTCGAGTAACGATTTGGAGCGATAATTCTATCTGTATTATAATATCTTTCTTTTGTGTACTTTTTATTTAAAGGTTATTACAATTAGTGCAGGTTAAACTTGTGAAACGCTGACGGTGACGTATTATGTTACATCTTTCGCTTCATGCAAAAGCTGTTTTTAGAGCAGCATCTTTTTAAATCGATTACATAACCAAAGCCAATTTTTCAGGTCAAGCGGGTTTTAGTTTATTTATATATACTATTTTAGTGAGATTTTTCAGCCCAATTCTTACGTTAACATCATCTGTATTTTCAAATATTTTGTTTGACCAAAAAAATGTTTGTCAAAATTTGTCATACGCGGTTCTATGATTAAATAAATATAGTCTTCCAATTTAAAATTGTGTACATTTAGTAATATATCATAGTATTTTTATAGTCTATTATAGTAGTTTTCTTTAAATTGATTTATATTTTCAGCAACTGAGCTATTGTATATAGTGTAAGTGCGCCGCATACAGCGAGTATGTACAGGGTAAACCTGCCGCATAAATCATACTAGTGAGAGAGAGAGACCACGCGCGCCTCATTGGTCCAAGCCATTATGCATATTTAGAACGTCTTTTCAATGCCGAGCGTATGCACTATCGGCACCTGGCATAAGTATACGCAGAATACTTTTTCGACTTGCGCAGCCTGTGCAGGTATACGTAGTGCATGACGTGAGAGGCGCAACAACCGACAGCATGCGTGATCTTCGCTTTCGGACAAGCGCTAAAAGTTATATGCAAACTCTTCTTATAAGGAAATATAAGGCCTTGCTTGCTTTGACTTGAGATCATTCACTTCCGACTAACCTCGGGAAACAATCTTTCCACTTTCGAGTCTATCGACTTCTGCAGTTCGCCTCTCGGATTTCAGTCTGCGCTGTACCGAGTCCGTTAGTAATAGTTTTCGCTGCACTATTTCCGTTCTCTTATGTAAATCTTTATGCTGGACCCGCCCCGAGTTCATTCCCCAACAAAAATCTCGACGTACCGGATTCGCCTCATGTATTCGGGTTGCATCTTATGAAGCCACTTGCTGAACACGCGGTCATACAGGAAGTTCGCCGGCTATAAGCGTACGAGCACAGAAATGGCAACAGAGTATGGTTTCTTCGGTAAGCCAAATGCTTACCGAGGAGTTCTTAGGTTATGTTTATGTGCTTCTTAGATTAAGTTCTTTTTCTTTGTAGGGTAAGTTTGTATGTTAACTTTATCTAGTTTTAGGGTTAGGTCTTGTATCATTTATATAGGTATCTCTAGATTAAGGTTTTGAATGTGTATGCTGTGCTCAATGACTACGTTTTTTCTGACAAAGAAAATAAATAGAGTATTGTTTGAGTTTTAAAATCCTGTTCATCTTTTATTTGAAGTCTTCCGAAAACGTAACCTTCTCGTCGCAAACAAATCGTAATTGACTGAAGAAATCTGAACGAAATAGTTGAGAGAGACGAGTACTACTGCAGTAGACAAGGAGAAGGGATGAGACGTTCTCCTTTCTCTATTTCACCAAGCAGGGTAAACTTGTTAATTTCATTACAAATGTTGTCAAATTTCTACATCATCTTACTACAAAAGTTTTTGCTTTGATTGGTCACGAATATCGTACTTCATATTTTTCTAATACAAATAATCGCGCATGGTTGTGTAACTTTTTGTAATGACATGTATTTATCTATTAGTGAATGCTGATATTCTTTGGCTATATTTTTTCTTTGTTCCTCTACAGGAAACTCAACATCATAAGAACAAATTGTGAATCGATTATCCTACCCTCCGATTTTATTAATTAGAGCATTCTCAATGGATTACTATGAAAGATTATTAAGTCCATTAATGACACTGGATATTTTGGCATATTTTATGTCATCCGTTGATTTTTTTAGAAATTAAAAAAACTTCGACATTTGAAAGAGAGGTATTTCACAATTTATAGACTTTGTAACAATATTAAATATATATCTATTGTTACTTTAGAAGATTAGTACTTGTCCTCGGGTGGGTTTAATATTAGGTAAGGTCTTGAGTGATTAAAAAGTAACAGTATTAAGGAAATCTTCATTAATCAGGGTGCTAAAATTACAATCGGCAGAGATAGAATGAATGATACGGTCATTTTTTATTAATAAATGATTATTACTATAATTAAAAATGAAGTATATTATAACAAAAATAAACTAGTCTTTTGACTTCTGAATATTCTTATGATGCTTATAACTTGTGAATGCCTTATCTTTTTTCCTGCAATAACCTTGCACATGCTTTCGTCTTTCTCTAGTTGCTACTTCTTTTGTGTATCTGATCTAAGAAACAGAAAGCATAAAAAACATTTAATTCTTGTTTTACGGTTCCTTGACTCAAGACAACAGCAATAGCAAAGTCTGAAGCATTCGTGGTAAAAACAACGGAAATATTAAGTTGGGATGCTGAAGAAGAAGTGGAGTACAAATGATCGTTCGGAGAGTTTCAAAACCTTTCTGATGATTTGAATTCCAATGAAAAGGCGTTTTATTTTTAATAATTTGTATAAGAGTTTAGCTATTCAAGCGAAATCTTTGATAAATTGTCTATAATATCCTACAAGTCCTAAAAATTGTTTAAACTGTTTTTTATTTTTAAGTATTGGGAAACACTGAATATTTTTAACCTTCTTCTGATCTGATTTTATTCTTTCGCTTGAAATTATATGCTTTAAATATGTTATTTTTAAAAAATGAATATAAATTTGCATCTGTCAATTTTTGTAAAACCTTTTTTAATTTTCTTGCTTGAGTTGATTGTAAATTTAAAAATATTATTGCACCATCTATGTACATGAGTATTTTTGAGCCTTGGAGTTCCGAACAAATTTTATTTATGAGTAATTGAAAAATTGAAGGCTTATGTGAAAGCCCAATAGAGATCTGTTGAGTTTCCAATGTCCAAAGGAAGTTAAAAATGTAATTATATACTTCAAAGAAGAAGGAAATCTGATGAAATCCTGAAAATAAATTGAGCGAGTAGAAATATTTTGCGTCTCCGAAATAGTTTAAAATAGCTGTTATATTGGGTAAGGGATGTAAGGCATTTTTAACTTTTTCATTTAAAGAGCGATATATTATAATAATTCTCCAAACCAATTTTCTAAAAGAATCAGTGTTTTGTGTACAAGAAAACAACGTGCGTTGTATTAAAAATACGAAGGTTAAATTGTTTAAGTAGGGCGTTAATTTATTTCTATTTCATATTTGCATATGTGAGGGTGTCTATATTGGTTTTCTGAGTAGTAGTATTATACTGTAGGTGTTTCTATTCAACCATTAACATATTAATGGGAAGTTAATTAGTGTGTGATGATTTCTATCTATTTTTTTATCTTTCTATCTTGCTGTTTTCTTTTTTATTCTTTTCTTTCCGATTTCTGGTACCTACTATTATTAACTTCTTTTTATTCTTCGGCGGCGGCTCGTGCTCTCACGCTTCCTGTTTGTTTCGGCCTGAATGGCTCAACGTCGAACTGGATTCGTTACGGGAGGACGAGGCGAGAAGAGACGAGGAGAAATAAGGACGCAAGAATTGCGGCAGATTATTTAGTTTATTCTAGATTTAAATTATAAGTATTCATTTTCGCGGTTTTTACGGTTTGTATAGTAAGATTTAGTATAGTAAGTTTTGTATAGTAAGTTTGTATATAAGGTTTAGTGCGTAACAAATTCATATATAGCGGAGGAAATTTCGACATATCTTTCTACAAATCTTTCCTTTCGGTGGTGGATCTTTCCTGGTATTGAGAATGCAACATTTCTCTACATGCACAGGATATTTTCATCATTGTTGTGGATAACTGGAAAGTCGACCGTACAAGGACCGCACATACCAATAACGAGTTACATTCTAACTTTTTTAAACCTATTGTGAGTAGTTCAAAAGTTGGACCGTGCAAGAACTGCACCCGTCAACAATGAGTTTCTTTATATTATGTGGAATTGATTTTTAAGTGACTCGAGGTCAGGCCATATAAGAACTACACCTACCAACAGCGAGTCTTGATGGTCGCCGTAATGAGCCGGAGGATCCTAGACTCAAAAACGTAGTCTAGGAACTTGCCCGATGCGACGATTGAACACCGCACCCCGAATGGTATCAATGTTTGACCGCCCGTCTTACTTATCTTCTATAAGAGACTTTTTTTCTTAGAGTTTTTCTTGCGCCACCTAGCGAAGGGATTCTTACTTACATCTTTAGTGTGGCGCGAGCTTTTTGGCACGGACCAATGGCGGGGCGGAAGTGGGTTGACGTGTTGTCCGAACCTCAACTATGACACGTAGGTGAGATTCCTTTACTCCGTACTTATTCTTTCTCTCACTCTCACAGCTCACTTTTCATATGTTCTTTATACTATCGCAGTTAAGAGAGCATCTTTTGCATTTTGCTGTCTTATCATACCCCGCGATAATCGCTTCCGGATTTTGGCAACGCGCGTACCTGTCGTAAGTGATTAGTTAACAATTAGCGGATTTTTAATGGTCTCGCTTAAAAGAATGATAGGAAAAGAGATTTAATAGTATAACTATTTTATCTCTTTCTTCATTATTATAGTGGTTTAATTTTATAAATTTAACAGCTCTGTTAGTTTATAGTTTTATTACTTTCATCACATATGTTAGTGCCGTCATTGTTGTAGTTGCTGATGTTATTTTGTTTAAATACATTTTTTTCAAACATAGGAATTTCAAACAAAGGCTTCGTGTACATAAATACCTAGCCCGACATTAATTCAGAGTAAAATTCTTTCTGTAAGATTGGGGCTGTTTATAGATATGTCTACTATTTTTTTGCAAATATATGGACAGTACAATAGTAATTTTCTTCATAAATAGATAAGATTTTTTATTAACTATTGCATCTTCATTTCCTCTTTTTCAAAAAAACGAGTTTAGTATTTTCGTTTTAAAGAATATTAGTTCCTAATATGCCACACATATTTATTGGAAAATCTGCAAAAACTACTGGGAATGGACAGTTAAAATCATTAAAAATAGTTGTCATTTCTCCATAGATTCTTATGAAACAGCCTTTTATTTCTTACTACGTCGAATATAGTTTTGGTATTGATTATAATATCTTTTTTTATTGTTATCAGTTTTTTGTAATTTAAAAAATTTCCTTATATAATAAAAATTAAGCATTGTTATTAAGTATAAATCAATGTTGTAATTTAATTATTCATAATTTATCTTGATTTAATTTTTGAAGTTACAGTGGATACGCGTATTGCAAGCTGCTTTTGTTCTATCTAACTTGATCTTGTCCCTTTCGATTGAGCCATTTTCGAGTTTAAATTTCCATAAATTTTTTCATTATATTTAATATTTGCGCGATATTTATTAAAAGTATATTCCATATTTGTTATGTGTTTTTAAAAAACAAACAGTTATATGGAGTTATATTATTTTGTATATCGGAATTGTTATCAAAATTGAAACTCTTGTTGTTTCCAATAAGTGCAATTAGTATTGAGTTTTATGAAACGCGGTGAAGATGTAGGTTATTTTTATAATTTAAATTGTCATTTTTCTTGTAATCTTTGGCGGTGTTTTAAAGTTTTTTTCTGCGATAATACTAAGATGTAATATATCGTTTAAAGATTGTGGGTTTTGCATTTCTATTTTTTCTTCGTAGCCGAATTATATAACCCGGAAATCAAATATTTCATCATATTATTCCATGCTGCTTCAATGACGCTTATTGCTTTTTCGTTTGACTATCTGTTTTTACATAATCAATTATTCTGTATTGCAAATCGCTTATTCGCATTTCATAATCTCGGACACCTTCATGAGTTTTTTAAAAAAATCGCAATAATTCTGTCCCTAATTTATTGTAAACTTATTTACATATGAAAATTTTTTCTAAATTATCAAAAAAGTATATTTTTTGAAAATGATCACCTTTTCTTAATAAAAATTTATTTTTGATGCTTGCGCATTTTGTACATATCATATTTAGGAGAAATAATCGAAGACTTAGAAGTACGAATTTATTTGCTCTCATACTGGCGCATGAAAAATTTTAAATTAATCTATAATATTGTTTTAGCTGTTCTCAAATTTATTATACCAAAATTAATCATTACATTGTCTTCGATACGTATTAGTACTGCTTCAGATAAACAAGCCAATCGTAAAGGCTATTTCGAGATTGTTTGTTTCGAGATTGGAAGGGAGATGGTAGGGAGAGATATGACAACTAATATTCTCGACTGTCTGATTCATCAGCACCGACTGCGCGACTCCCCCGGGACACCACCACCGCGACCCGAGCAACGCCACTCCAATCAGTAAGAAGGCGCTTTCCGTCACGGTAGTCAGAACTGCGTCGTTCAAAAATGAGACGTTTTTAGCGGAAAATTTTAAGCCCTCTTCCTACGCGCGTCAGTTCATCCCCTTTCTTTATGCCGAGAAAACCATCCTTACGTTGCGCATTAATTTGGTGTATTACTCGCGTAAGTCCGAAACAGCACCACGCGGTTACCTCGAGTCGGAGTAGTAGACGCACGTCATGTTTTTATTTTATAATATATTTATCAAATATAGTGTATTTATTGTGTTGTATTTTTCATTCGTTGCTACCAGTTGCTCTTTAATTTTTTATATTATCTTTTTTAAATTTTGAATAATTTGTAAAGATTCTAACAATTATAAATAATGCAATACAAAAGACAGTATGCAGTTCTTTCTAAGTCTTTTTGGGTAAAATGCAGAAATATTACATTCTTTTATAATTTTATCAAAATATACGTAAATCATTAACTATGTGGTATAATGGAAACATTTGGAAATTTTCAAAACTTTTATTTGATACTATATAATATAAATGGTTATAACTGCTTAATTAATTAATGGATTCTTTGATGAAGGCACTGAGTATGTAATATATTTTTGAAAAAACTAGGCTGTATATTTTATTCATATTATGATTTATGTATGTACATATGTCAGTACTCTGTGGTACATGCAAAAGAAATTATCATTCAACAACATACTTTTTAATGACAAATAATAAAAATTATTTATACGATTACTTAAATAGATTTAAGGTACAATACAATAGGAACAGTATTACTATTATAAACCAATTAAGTTAATTGAACTAATAATTCGATCTTATTAATATAATAAACTATATAAAAGTATATTTATTTTATTTATCAAGTTGCTTATATAACAACAATTTAATTGTTAATATTAATAAGTCAGAATCTCGAGACTATTAGTAGATAAGATTCAAATATAATTTTTGTACTTAATTGTATATGATAATTTACTGTATGATGTTCTACATTTTTATATATATTAATATAATATTTTGAATATTCATCAGCGCTTTTTTATATTTGATTATAAAAGTGAAAGATTCAAGAAAAAAATATATTTAATTTATTAAACTATTTAGATGTGCGATATGTTTTTTAAAAGTAGATATTCTTTTTGTTGCTTTGCATAGTTGACGTTGATTTAGGCATGCTTCAGGCTGCAGCCCTCTCAATGATTGTCGTTATTTCGTAGGGTTGGATATTTGATGATGATCAGTGTCATTAGTCTGGCACCTCCTCCTTACAGATAATTATCTCAGCCTTTGCCCACCTTCTAGGTTGCGAGTTTCTACAAATAAACAAAGTATTTTATTTTTGTAAAATACCACCAATAAAACATCTGTTTTAAAATTGCCTGGATCTTTTTCGAGTCGGTAGACTAGCTTATATTATTACTGTTTACTTTTAAGAGCGGCTTATTTCGAATGAAGATTCGGAACGTTATTCTCACTTTATTTATAATATATTTATTTCAAATAGATTTTTAAGATTGTTTAAATTAGATTTTTATTATAATTCGCGAACTATTATCTAAACTCGTGGAACACTAATAGTAACGTATTAGGTGTCACGTATTTGACGTCTTACTCATTTTATACCCGTTTTATTATATTTATTATCGTAAAGAAGAGAGTTTAAACTTAACTGAATCGGTATCCAAAGGGCTGTGTGGGGAGTTAGATGGCTATATCCAAATCGTTTAAAGGCAGCTGCTGTCATCATTCCAGGAATTGGTCGTCAGGGCCCTAAAGAATCCCTCAATGATTACAGGATCAGGAAACTTCTTTTTTAAATTGATAGTGTATTTTCAGAAGAAATTTAAATTGACTTAAGACTTGATTATTAATATAGTATACAAATTATTCACAATTAAAAGATATAATGAGCGGCGTTCAATTTAAAAATATTAAACGAATTGAATTTATTCTCGCAAAAACGCGGGCCGCAATCTTAAATTCCCGAACACTTGACTGTAATAACGATGATTGAACTAATTCTGATTAATGTGTCTTTTGCTGTGTACGCCTATCTCTTTATATATTCTTGGCGTTGTCGTTTATTTTCTTTTGATTGGTTGATCATAATCTGCGGCATTCTATTTCTTACGGGATTATGTTATCTAACGGTGTTTATTTTATGCGTAATTTCGAATAGTGGAATTTTATCGTTTATAGGATGTTTATGCCTTTTGGTTATCGCATAGCGATTTGTGTGATGAGAGAACTTGAGATCACAGTCGATTTATATTTCACATGCTTCGTATTACAGTGGCCTCTTTGTTTAATTTTGAAATAGAATGATTATATGTTTTTGTAGAAGAGGCTTCTCATATGTTTCGTATTACAGTGGCCTCTTTGTTTAATTATATAATATGTTTTCGTAGAAGAGGCTTCGCATATGCTTCGTATTACAATCCCTTTTTTGTTTGATCGTAAGTGTTTTCTTAGGGTTTAGATATTCAGTTCATGGTTATAATCGTAGCTTTATTTGATTACATAAGTTTCTTAGAATATATATTTCGGGTATCTGTTTTTTATTATTTTGAAGATTAGATCTATTTACATGTGCAGTATTTTCTACAGCTTGAACTTTGTACTCTTTATTATTTCTCGGAGATTATCGCTTAAGGTCAAACTCATATATACATGTCGGTATTTCTTACAATACGAGCTTTGTATGTTGTATTTTGTATTTCGAGTTTTGTATTTCAAGAACATTATACGTTTTAAACTGACGTATCTTATTATTAGAAAGAGGCTTGATTTGTGTTGACTAGTACTATACTTATCGTATGTGGGTTAAGTGAAAACAAGTTGAAGATTTTTTGACTGTCTCCACGTGCAAGCCTGCTTTCTGTACATCTGTTTCATAGTTATTCATTTTTAGATAAGCGTTGTTAATCCAGTTCTTAGATCTATTGCGCAGTATTCTCCGTATGCGTACATTAACATTCGTTATCTTATTTGCAATAGTTGGTATATTAACATTACAACTATGAAATACCAGAATAAACATAAATAATATAGAAGTAATTCCCAGTGTATTAAAAAAATAATGTATATTTTGTCTGTATTTTATCATATTAATAATTATTTATACTATTTATTGCATTGTTGTATAAATTGTGACGGGAAAACTCTGTGAACATCAAGCGCTGCCGATTGCGTGGCAGTGAACAGAGGTGGAGGTGGTTCGCTCTTTACGCAGCAGTGGCATGAAAATAACGACGCGTTGCAGCATAGTTGTGTGTGTGTGCGGACTAATTATACGGCGTAAGGCGAGACACAGGTGAGATTTCATGCATGCATAAGAAGAATGCTTGAGAAAGAGAGGGTTAGATACGACGTAGTGTAAGTGAGAGACAGTGTATGTAGCATAGTGTCAGCTGCAAGTATGCAAGAGTGAGTGAGAGAAATCATGCTTGATAGTGGGGTAATGTAGCGTAGTGAGTGCGAGAGAGTATGTGGAGTAAATGAGAGAAAGTATACCGGATCATAAGGGCATACAGTGCAGTAAGTGTGAGAGAGAATGGCAAGAGCAGCATAATTCAAGCGGAGTGAATGAGAAAGCATGAGAGCTAGGGAAATTAGCCTAGCTATGCGCTAAGGCCCCAACCAAAGGTTCCGGACTCATAATGGCCATCAATTGACTCACCCAAGAACGCAGAGTGGTTCGATGCGGCAAATATCATCTCTTGACGATTCCAAATGCGAATTCGTCATCTGTGTTTAAGCAAGCTCGTTGCGGCGGGTATCTCCCCTTAACGTACTTAAACGCAAGTCTGCTAGGAACATAAATACAAAAAATCACCGCCGTTAATTTTCATATTGATGCGGCATTCGCGCTTATAAATAAAAGCTCCGTCGCGTTTATTGTAAAATATATGTAAAACCGTCGCCGTTAAAGTACAACATTTCGTTGCATGTATTGTAAAATTTTATGTAAAATCGTCGCCGTTAGTGTATAAGTTTCCGCCGCATTTTTATTTATGAGCTTGTTGTAACTCGTATATCAATTAATCGCCAAACACCGAAAATTGTAAACGGTAGCGTACTATGAAAGAAAATAATAATATTTCCAAAGAGTAGAATAATACATGTAAAATTCAGAGTTTAATTTTAATATTGAAAAAACATGGTCCTCATTTCACTTCGTCTCATTACTTAGTAATATAATAATATAATAATAATTAGTATTTTACATAAAGAGGGGATTTTTATAGCTTTTCCTGAAATAGTCTTTACTGCCTGTATACATTTTTCAATTTTATTTAATAATTTGTGTTTTTATTTGATTAATTACTCAACTGTTTATAAAATTCGATTCGCAATTTATTTTTTCATAGTAATACAGTTGTTGTAATACAAATTTGTTAATAATTAACCTGTTTTTAATAATATTAGTTAAATTGATAACAATTCATGGTTACATTAAAATTTTATCTAGGTTTTATAGTAGCTATTATTTAGTTATAATAATAATCGTTACTTTATATGTTATTATTACTAATTTTATTATTATTTATTTTGTTTGTTATAAGTTATAAGAGAGTACGATTGTTAGAAACACAGAGCTATAAATGCTGTTGCGCAATCATGTCGTCATTACGTCTCTTAACCTTTCCCAGAATGCAAATAGTCATGTATATATCTTCGTATAATTCTTGCGCAATATGGAAATAATACTTGTAAACATAACTAGAAATAAGTTTCATGTGTAAATAAATACTTTTTATCGCAAAAAGGTAAATATTTTCTTTCCGACGCACCATAATAAAAGCGCGAATTCATCTTCTAATTAATATTGAAATTATTCAAAATATTACAGGTCGATCTCCCTGATGTTATTCAAAACGAGTTTCTTTGCTGCCATAATTTAAATAGCAACGACCACAAAAAGATGAATTATTGTTCAAAAGTAGTAAGACCTATATAGTGCACTTCAATACACCTTACTATTTTTGAACAATTTTACAATATAGGGTGTAAATAAATAATAGATGACCCTTTATAAATATTTATTAAATTTAAAAAATCAGTTGAAATCAGCAGCTTAAAGTCGATGTAAAAAACTGGTTCATAGCTCCTTGGTTCTTTTGCAAACGAAAGCACTTTTTCCATCTTTTCTCCTTCTCAAAACATACAAATCGAATCCACTAAATCGAGCAAGTCAAATATTGTCCTAAGGTTGCCATAACCAATGAGCGCCGATGTTTTATAATGTTCAGAAGCAAATTAATCAATGTATTGATAATCTATGTTCTATATATATATAAGTAACTTATTCTTTATAAGAGAAGTTCCAGAAAAGCTGCTACAAACAAATGGGAGCCTTGTGTTGCTAAGGACCAATAATGTAAGATTCAGAAGAGTGATCCCGGTAATGTATATTGCTCAATAAGTTTTAGTAATATGAAGGAGAGATAATATCTCATGACATTAAATAGTAGCTTTTAGTATCTATCTCTTTTGGAAATTTTAATGATAAAATACGAAGACTAAACACGATCAAGTGTTTATGCAGAATCATGGAATTGAATATATCCTAGAAAGTCAATTGCATGAAAAAAAATAATATGATTTGCGCTGAGCGCTTTTCAACATATTCAAGCAAAGAAAATTTAAAAGTAGCAAATTAATTTCAAAATATACTGAATGGTATAAGATAAAGAATCTTATCGATAAAGACCAACACATGGTCGGTGACCTCAAGGAAGCTCATCTCTTAAATAATTAATCTCTTAATAATTGAAATTTATTTCTTCTAATTTTATACATTATTTTTTCTTATTATTTTTTCATAGTAGCGGGAAGACGACCTTCCGCTTATTGGAGCAGCATGTAGCGGTAGGGAGTGCTTAGAGGCGATTGGAGCTTGGCTTTTGAAGATCTGGGAAACACGTGCAGAGGGCTAGAGGTCAATTGTGCGCGGGAGAGCGAAGGAAAGAGAACGGATTCACCGGAGGTTTACCGATTGGCTAGCTCGCTCCTTTTTTTAACGTAGAAGTTTTCTTTATCTTTTTTTGCGAGATATATTTTCCCTCCCATACCATTCGTCTTTTTGAGAACAATTTAGCGAACAAATCAAAAACAATAAAAATGAAAAAAACAACGACGGAGGAACAATCCGCCTTTTTTAATGCTACAACCGATCTAAGGAGAGATCTGGTCGATCTAAAAGAAAGGTCATCCGGAATGGCCACCGCCGAAGCTGCGTGCTAAAGCGCCCAGTTACTGGTGAAATGAAGAAATCCCTTGATAAAGAACGAAGGCGGGGAGCTTCGTTTTTTTTAATCAAATTTATGTTACACCACGAAGTCACAATAAAAAAATAACAAGTAAAATCTCGTATAAAAAAGTCACAAATTAAAGATATTTAAAAATTCTAATTTTTTATTCAAATATTTTATTTTATTATTTATTATTTTGTTATTATATTTATTACTATATATTTATTCTTTTTTCATTTCTTTTACATCTTTGTATAGGTTTTTTCGTCGTATTATATATTACAATTTGATCATTAAACTTTGAAAAAGTATTTTCTAATAAGAATATTTAGTTCGATTTTGTTGCTGCTTTATGTAAAATCATATATAGTGGTACAAATGGTTACTATTACGATATATATAACTTGCTACTTTCGCGCGTATTTGCGATGCGAGAGCCAATGAGGATCAAGCTGTTACTGAGTATGTTATATTACAAAAAGATGTCCCATATCGCATCCCTGGTTTGTTGGCTAACATAGAGGTGTTTTTTATTGCATATCAAATTTAAATACGGAAGTTGTATATAATAGGGTTATAGGAATACCATTAATAAATACATGGATTTAAAAAAAATATAAAAAGAAAATTTTTTTTCTTAATTAATACTTATTAAATAAAAGATGGATCTGGGAGACGAACAAATTACTGCAAACTTAAATGCAGATGTTTATAGAAATATGACATCTATGGATCGACCATTATTTGAAGATAAGCAATTGGAGGTTGTATTTGTTTATAAAGGTAGTTTTTTTTATTACATAATTTATCGTTTTATAGAAATTGATGTTTATCTTTATTTCAATATTAATATTTTTTTCATTTTATTTAATTTACTTATATAAAATTGTCAAAATGGGTAATCTATAAAACTGAAACATTAAAAAATATAATAGAAGAATGGTGACATTTTAACATTAAAATAGTATTAAAAAGTAGTGAATCAAAATTATATTGCTCTATTGCTTCTTAATAAATTTCATTTAATATATGCTTTAGATAAATTCAATTATATATTTACATAACATGTATCATGAAGAATTTTGACGTTTTATTTATTTATATTTGCAGATGATAGCTTAATAGTTGGAGCTAGTAATATGGTAGATCGATATTGGAATGGTACAATTTGGTTTTATAATGAAATTGACAATTTTGAACGTAACCAATATACTACAGCAATACGTACTGAAAGTGGAGTATGTGTAGCTACATATCTAGAAAAATATGATAAATTTGTTACTGGAGAAGACAGTGGTCTTATTCAGGTTTTTGAATTAGTTTTTAAACCTCATAATCAAGAACCAGAGTTGAAATGTATAGGTTATACATGTCAACATGACGATAGCTTAACATCTATGTCAACATTTAATAGTAATACTCACATTGTTACAGCAGGGATGGATTCATGGTATATTTCTAGATGTTTGTGATGTTTTATTAAATTATAATTATGTTTTTAATTTTAGTATAAAAGTATGGGATATAGGAGAAGTATTAACGACATTATCATTTAATCATGCTCAAACAGACATAATTACTAGTGTACAAGTTCAAGTTGGTAGTGATGCAGTATTTCTCTCTACATCCATGGATTATGAAGCTTTAATTTGGGATATTAGAAAGTCAAAACCTGCTCTTGGTTAGCAAAAAAAATATTTTTTTAGTTAGTTTCTTTTTCAATGTAAAAGTATATTTATATTCTAATGAAACTAATTTTATACATTGGAATTATTTATTTAAATTGAAAATATGTTAAGTTATTATATAAATATATTAATTCTATAAAACAATGTTTAAAAGAGATTTTTAAAGTTCATAAAACGATTTTTAACATCATTATTTCAATTATTTAGTTATAAATGGTACTGGAAATGATATTTTAATTTATTATAAAATAATTTCACAAAATTCAAAATATATCAAACAATTTTTTATATTTTTTCACTTTGTTTTAATAAATTTATAATATATTCATTCATTTATTTATTTTTTAATTAAAAATTTTAATTATAGTAAATTGTTCATTTTTTTTAAGGTTTATGGAAAAAAGATTGTGGATTAACTGCTTCATCATGGCAACCTAATAATGAAAATATAGTTGCAATTGGAGGACTTGATGGAATCATTTCAATTCTCGATATTCGTAGGATTGGTGAAGCCCCTCTTTATGAATCCATGGAATTTTCACGTGAAGTGCACAAAGTTTTATTCAATCCTGATTGCCCAACTCAACTAGCTAGCTGTTATAATGCTACAGATGTTAGAGTGTTCGATACATCCAATAATTGTAGAAATATTTTTGAAAATAATGTACACACAGACTTTGTTAGAAGTTTAGCATGGTATAAAAAAGATTTAATAACATGTTCATGGGACAATACAATAATTAGACATTCAGTAATATCTGAAATATGTCTCTAATACTGAGTAGAAACAAAATAATAATAGAGACTTAAAATATATAATAAAATATATGAATACATCATTACATATTTTTTATATTTTGTACTTAGTTATATTCTATTTTTGTTTAAAAAATTACAATATATTTTATGAAATTTTAAGTATAAGTTGATATTATATTTACTACACTGCTTTTCAAGATTATATTTAATTAAACGATTTTCAAAAAACAAACTAAAATAAAAGTGTTAAGTTTTTGTTAAGTATACTTAAATATAAAATATATTAGTTTTTAATGCAAAATTTATTCATGGAATTTGTATTTCTCGAGGCTTCTGAAAAACTGCAACAAGAGAATTCAACTGTATAGCTTCATTACATCCACTAATAACTCTTTTTTCAATTTCAGCCATTCGTATTATAAGATCAGTTAAAACATCATCAGGAAATTCAACTAAAATTAAAAACTATAATTAGAAAAATAAATATTTATGTTTTTAAATTAAATTAATTATTAACTTCTATTAATAAACACTTGAATTTCTGTTAATATATCCTGCAAGGCTAGTCCTTTCTTGATTTTTAAGTCTTGGATTTCTGATTATTTGTACAGGAAATATTTAAATTAAATTTGAATATAAAAATATATATTTTTTAAAAGGATACTATTGTAAGCAAACTCATAACTTTCACTTAATAACCAATTAATAATATTTTTTATATCTACTGGAAGTGGATGACCAACACAAGAATATACATTTACTTCATTGACACATCCAAATGCTAACCATGTACTTTGTAAAATATTTATTACTTTTCTCATATCACCACCACTTAAGGTCATTAATGCTTGTTTACCATCTTCTGTTACATTAAGGCTAAAATTGGTTATATGCAACTATAAATTAATTAAAATTAAGATAATTATCTTAAAATTATGATAAAAATTTTTATTAGAATTACTTTTCTTGTTTGATAACATGCTCTAAGCGTGGTAAAATTTGCCCTATAGCAAGAGGGCCAAATCTAAATTTTGTACAACGTGACTGAAGTGCAGGTATAATTTTACTTAAATAGTTACATATGATACAAAATCTTACATTGTCAGTGTATTTTTCAATAACTGGAATAATTCAAATATTTCGTTAATGTATTTATAAATTAATTATTATATTATGTAAAAAAAAAACTAACTTCTTCTAAGTGCATTTTGTGCATCGTGTGTCATAGCATCAGCTTCATCTAGTATTATTAACTTAAATCCTGATTTGTATATGGTCCCAGTACTAGCAAAACTTAATATTTGACCTCTGACAATACCAATTCCTCTGTCATCTGAAGCATTTAATTCTAAAACCTAAATATACAAAATATTCAAGTCTATCAAAATTAGATTATTTGATATAAAATAATCAAAAACATGTACCATTGAATTAAACTGCTGCAATGTATATAATTTTTTTGCACATGCAAGAATTGTACTTGTTTTTCCAGTACCTGGTGGTCCATATAATAGTAAATGCGGTAATTGATTCTCATCAATGAATTTATTAACTAAAAAAATTGTAATAAAGATTTATTAATTCATTCAATTAAAAAAGGTGTTGTTTTTAGAGTGATTTGCATTTACTAGTTTGTATTATTTCTTCATGAGAAATAAGATCATCTAACTTGACTGGACGATACTTTTCAACCCTTTATATTAACAAATTCATTAAAAACTTATTAATTATTTGCTTTTAATTAAGTTAACATTTAATTAAAAGATGTTAAAATACCACGGCAAATTAGGTGAAATCTCTGTTACATCTTGATACATTATTAGTTACTATTTATTAACAAGATATATATACTCAAATAATAAAATGCGCGAAAATCCGAGAAAATATTTGTTTTTTTATATTCGAAATTAGTTTTTTTCATAGGTCACACGTTCGAAACAACCAATGAGTCTGAACTTTGCATCGTGTGGTATGCAATAAATGAAAATGTTTAAAATCGAATTTCTTTAAAAATTATCTAAAATTAACAATTATAACACAACGATAAAATAAGGTCTTTCTCCAAAATTCCAGCCTTAAATGTTACCCTTAGAAGGGTCGAAGATTTCAAAAATGTATAAAGGGACAAATATTAATATTGGACCAAGTTTTATTAATGAATTGCACCAAAATATATTAAGTAGACAGACAAAAATTTTTCAACAAAAATTGACACAAAATGTTGATTTTAGTATATTTATATTTCATACAAATGTATGCTTATCTTAATATCCAAATAACGATTTGTATAATATTAATAAAAACTCTTACAAGAACGTTGCACGAAGTCTATTTCCAGATTCTAGCTTTTCATTATATACTATACGCCATACAAAGTTTCATTTCGAAAATCGGCGCGGAATTTGAATTTTGATGCATTTCCTTGAATAGGTATTTTTATATATATAGGTAAATGCGGACGTTCAGATTGTTAATAACAACTATCACAAAAATATTGCAGAACTTTTTTCACATTCTGACGTTTTTTATATACTAAAAGCACATACAAAGTTTCATTTAGTAAATCGCCACGGAACTTGATATTTAATGTATTTGAATACGTATAAAATCTTATACATATAATTTAATATTTAATGATTTGAATGCATATAGGGAGCTGTATATTTGTTAATAACAATTTTCACAGACAAATTGCGCAGAATATATCTTCACCGTCTCACGCCTTTTTTAATACTAAATCTATCCAAAAGGTTTCATTTTAAAAATTGGTGCATAACATGATATTAAATGTTTTTAAATCTAAATGTATTACATTTCTAATGAATACATTATAGCGTTTACATACAAGATTTTATAAATTTATAATTCAATTGTATTCATATTTATTATTCAATAAAGAATATTTTATTATATACATACTGAAACTCTTATTGTTGTATTTAACATACTTAATTTTAGTACCTTTTTCATTATAAATCGATTTTTGTAATTTGGTAATTAATAAAATTTGTATAATTATAGTTCAAAAAATTAAAATTTTCTATAATAATAACATTTAAAAATATTTTTACAACAATATTGCTAAATCTTTACAACTATAAATCAATCTATTCGTGCTCAAATGCATGCATGCATTCATATCTGTTTATATATATAAAGCATTATTTTAGAAATATAATTTAACGATCGTAGAAATTTCGTGATCATCTGTTTCCTTAATTATAATTTCTTTATCTAATGTAATTTATTTAAATTTAGAATTATATTGCTTTAAGAGGCTATATATACAAGCAGTATTGATGATAAATAATAATTTTGACCGGATTATCCCAATGAATTAGTGGATACTTCACTAATCATTGTGATAAAAATAGTGAGTCATAATAGAACATCTTATTGCTTATAAAAACTGTTTAATAGGGATTCTACAATTTTGTATTAATGATTTCTGTTGCTCGTATAAAAACAAATAAATAAATGGTTTAAGAAAATAATTCTTCATCTTCGTCAGAGTTTATTTAAACAAGTATATTTTATATATAAGTCCAGGCATGCGCACGCTTAGTATTTCGCGATCCGTGTTCATAATGAAAAAAGGTAAATAATAAGATAAAAAATAGAAAGCGCAAAGCAAATCAAACAAATAAACGAAAAGAGCAATCAAAAAATTTTTTTTTATTAAATAACTCTGTTTAATAATACTAGCTCACTTAAATAAGAAAAAGAAAATGGCGATCGATATTACGAATAACAATTTCCGGATGCCTTATGGTGAGCGGAAATGTTACGGGGTTCACATGGTCGTATCCATACACTTGATGCCAGTTCCCAAAACAAGGCATGTGCAATTAAATTAAATGAAAACTACAAACTTTAAGCGATAAATATATCAAATATAATACAATACAAATTGATAATGGTCTGGAAGTTAGCGACCTACTGACTGCAACCCGTAGCGAACTTCGCCGCTGTGGATTTTACAAGAAACATCGAATGTTACGTGGCCACGCACTTGCAAGCAAGACGAAAAATTTAGCGTGAAAGTTAGCCATTATGCGACTAATTGTAATGTTAGACTTCAACCGCGCTGTCGGTTGCATTCTTGCACACCGATCAGATAAAATGCGCCTTGGACAAATTTTCATTTTGATACGTAAGCCTAGGATGCGCTCACGTATTCACAGCATGTTGCGGCACCTCATCTTTGACAAAAGATGTCGAACACATACGACGCGCTTAATAAATTTTACCACGTTAACGGAAAAAATAGAAGAACAATCTCATCTGCAGACAATGGCTCGTGCCACGAAGTGGGAGCAAAATACCTTGAAATAAATTGTCGATAAAAAATGAGCTCCTATCAAAGATCTTTCTTGTTTACAACAATCATTCAAAATCACGTTTCTTTTCTTGAAAATGAAAGCACGATTCTTGGGATAAGCAGTGCACATTAACAGCGCCACGCTTAGACACCGAAATTAAAAAACAAGTCTTTGATGGATAATGCTCAAAAACTACTTGTATTTATTTGCACTCGCAGGGACTTACACATGTTTGAAGAAGAAGGGACTAAAAACGATCCTGCACAACTAGAGTTTTACAGGAGGCGTCGTTTGGTACCCTGCTCGTCATAATACTAACATATACTAGGAGGTAGGTAGTCTAGGTACGCAGTTCAGATCATGCTCTCGCTTAGCCCTCGCTTGATTGTCTGTGGTAACATCGTTAACGCAAGTTCCAAGGAATCGTCCATCTTTAGACTCTTGGACAAATCTTGCCTAGCAACTGTTGGCTTGCTGGTTCTTTAGTAACCAAATGGGGCGTTACAAGGACATTGTAGGTTCTAGTGGGTCTCTGCACTGTAACTTTAATATTCGAACCATCTGGGTAATTATTAAATCGTCGTATATGTTGATAAAAGCAATTACATTATTTTCGTTGCTGTCACTTATTTATAATTCTATTTTCTTACTTGCCCTAGTATATCTTCGTCTTTTTCATAGATTGACAGAACTCACGCAGATTTTAGGTGTTTTAAATTTGCTGCTATTTAATTAAAAAATAACCCAAAGACTAAACAGCTATTTTATTTTATTTCGTAATTTACATACGCATATAGTCGAAACTTATATCTGTCTTTTTCTGAAGACTAATTTCGTTGGCCTGAATTTTACGATTTTCAATAGGTAGGTAGATACGTGTATTACGTTAATCGCCAAAATTTGCGAGAGAAATATGCATGCATTATTATCAAACATTAAGTCAACTTAAGAAATGTTATCTAAAACTTCAAGATTTTGAATATACCGTCCAATATAAGGGAGGCAAAACAAATTCTGTAACAAATTATGACGTGCTTTCTTGAAGCCTCCAACAGCAAACTCTAGTATAGCATTTTACGTAACCAAAGGGTAACATAAATCCAACAGTAACTGAACTTGAAATAATATAAATTATGATGAACAAAGCAATAATAGACCAAATGTAGACGAAGACGAGGAATGCTATGAGTCATCCGATTTTGAGAACGACGTATCAGAGAGCATTACGATTCAAATCCTCAGTATGACATTAATTTCCGACAAAATGGAGACAGCAGTATAATTGAATTATGAGACAACGTTCTCATATTTAGCGATAATATAACTTATTACGTTACCGAGAAGAACGAGCCGATATGCTACACCACTACTCTTATAAGTAATACAAACGTCCTGTCTCCATATCAACAATTGAAAGTAGGAGAAGTCAGTTTACAAAAAAATTAAATTAAATTAAAAATAGCTTTATACATCACAACCTATAAAAGTACGCGAGTTGTCAGGTCTCAGCTCCACAGTGCCTACACAACTTTCGGAAAGACATTATGTGATCTCAATTTAAAAACAATTAGGATTTCTAAAGCCAACTTTGCTGATATACCACACGAAGTGAACCTTGAATATTGAAAGAGTTACCAGAAGATTGTCGAACATTAAAGTGTTAGTGTGTAATAACTTAGTAAAAACTCCACCACTGAATCAACGTTCCATCATTATTCGAGAAACACACAAAGCAGTAACAAAGAAGTCAATAGTGAAGAATCAGAGATTATTACTGGAATACGCTAAAAAAAAAAAAATAAGATTACATCAACACTTTCAGGACTTTCCAAATCAACAAGCTTACCAGGCAAAAGGTAAAATAACCTTTCATTTTAACAGCTATATCAGGAGAAACATTCGAAAAAATAGCTTTGGATATCGTCGGATCACTACCAAAAACATCCAATAAAAACAAATATATATTTACTATATAAGGCTTGTTAATGAAAAACGTAATTTTAATGCCACATCAATTAATATAGCTTGTTGTTAATATAATGAATTAATATAATGAATTCCAAAACTTACTTAACATCAGTGAATGTCCTAAATCAATTCTAACGGATCAAAGCACAAATATCACATCATCATTAATAAAAAACTCGATAAAGCTTTACAAAATAAAACAATTATAAACTATGGCTTACCGACTCCAGAGTAACGGAAGTATCGAGCCTATGCAACGCGTATTAAATTAATACTTAAAGAGTTACATAAAGGATGAAAGAATGATGAAAAACAAAATAAATATTTATGAAACCCAAGTTTATGGTTATTAAGTTTCATGGATTACCTTTACTTCTTTCTGTTATAATACGAGCATTTCCGAAAGAACAGGCTTAACGCCGTATGAATATATATTTGAAAAAATGGTTAGAGTTTCGTTTACGTCAAATTGTAAAATATTCAAATCGTGCGATATATATCGCAATTATATAATTAATATACGTAAAAAATTACTAAATATTCAAAAAATAGCGAAGCGAAATTTCATAAAGTCTGAAGAAAGATCAAAAACATATGATGATAAAAATTTAAATCCTTGTCAATTCAAAACTAGTGATGACATATTACCTTTGAAACAGCTGCGCAGAGGCCTTTTTCACTTCGAATATTTTGAACCACATAAAACCCTATGAATATTAAATAATAATATTGAAATAAGTATAAACAATAAAATAAAAATCGTTCACTTAAATAAATTAAGACTAAATTTAAAAATAATTCAAATCACATTTATTTGCAGATGTACAATATTGCCCATAATCAAGGTCTAAATTGGACATGCGGTTTCCCGATGAATAAGTAATTCCTGCGTTGCGAAAATTGCTTTTAGTCGGAACAGAAATTCTTCAATTATCTTGAATTCTAAGTTTCCTATCGTGGCATAAATACGGTACATTAATTTTAATTTTATTATTCATATTGTTTCTGGGTGTTGTTCTGTAGGAAAACTATTCTGAATTTTTTATATTGCTCGCGTGAATTTAAATATGTTTAAAAAAAGACGAAGGTTAAAAGTGGTCTCTTACACGTGATAGTTTATGTTATATTAGTATTATTAAAAGAAGAACGTTCACTTTTTGTGATTTCGGGAACTGCACATAATCCGGTCGCTGATATAATGCGTAGTATCTTTGCTTTAAATGATTTAGTCATTTCGTATATTTAATTACGATAGTGACTGGAAGCGATTTCGTAATAATCTTTATTATTATTACATGTATTTCTTATTCATAGTGTCTGAAATAACCGACGTAGAAATAACAATTCCTTAACTTAATATTTTATTTGACCAGTGTGAAGATAAAAGTTTAAGAGATCATTACAGTATATACACTGTGATATCTCACTAATTTATTACGTGTAAAATTTTACGAGTCCAATTGACTCTATACCATTGAACTTTTTAGTAGGATTAGTATCGTTTCATCTATAAAATTTTTGTAACTTAATAAAAGTCGCTCTTGTGATAAATATTTAATTCAGTTTAATTTCAAGTCTAATGAATATTAAATCTTCTTGTCCGAAACCTCTTAAAAAATTTAAATCATGATATTAGAGAAACAAGGTTCCTGCTAACGAATTATTTTAAAGCTACGAGCTGAGATTCATCCTAGGGGCTTTTCAAGATCCTGATTGAACATCCTGAAGTTGTGACAGCAGTTGTCAGGACGATCAAAGGACCGTTTTAAACACGCGACGCCGAACTGGACAATAAAACAACCCAACAGTTAAGTAAAAACCTTTTATTTCTACTAACAAATCAAAAACGGAGTGATCGGAATCTACCAATTGACAGGCATACAAGCCTTTGGCCGATTTTCTTGAAAAGATTAAATAGACTGGGTTTGCTTAATAGATTTTTGCTTGTAAGAAATTGTTGAGATGTCAGAATAAATTATATGTTGATATAATAATATAATATTATATCACAAATTTCAAACTGAAGAAACAGACTTCAAGAGACTGTATATACAAGGTAGTTGTCTTAAAGTTTGATAATAACGCATGCGTATTTCTCCCGCAGGTTTTGGCGATTATAGTATTACACGTATCTACGTAACTATTGAAAATCGTACAATTTAGTCCAACGAAATTACAGTCTTCAGAGAAAGACAGATTTAACTTTCGATTATATACGTATGTAATTGGGAATGAAGTAAAATAGCTGTTCAATCTTTGGTTTTTTTTATAATTGAATAGCCGCAAGTCCAAGACACCTGAAGTCTGTTTGCGCGAGTTCTGTCAGTTTATGAAAAAGACGAAGATATATTAGGGCAAGTAAGAAAATACAATTATAAATAAGTGAAAGCAACGAAGACACGTAATTGATTATATCGACGTACTCGACGATATAAAAATTATATTATTTATCTCATTTATGAACCTGTGTGTATAATTGTGTATTTCGACAAAAGTGAATTTTTTTGAGAGCGCATGCTTTAGCACTACAACAGTAAATCGCTGCTACTGCTACTGCTGCTGTAGCTCTAATACTTAGTATCTCGTTTAAAAAGCTGCTGTTATCATAGCCGCTCTGTACGACACACGCCAGGATGTCGAATGAGACGGAGCAAGCTCTAATTATCGAACCGCAAAATGAAATTCGATTCCGGGGTATGTACGAATGAGATATGGCTCATATATGCACTTGCGTGTGTTATATGTTTGCTATATCTTTCTCCCTTTTTTGCACTATTTCGAAATTTAAAAAATGGACGGTAGCTAGATCATCAATTTTATTACTCAAATTCTTATATATTTTAATCTATACGTTTTTTATACAATTCTTAAAGAATTCCTTTGTACTTTTCTTCGAATTTAATATAAACATGTCTATATGTGTATCGTGCCACGCATAATAATTAGATTGGTGCATTTTCGTAATATGTTTAATGTTCAAATTGCAATTATTGGCCACTAATATGGACATCAATTTCTTCAAATTTTAATGTTCAAATGAAAAAAAAAATATGTTTTTTTTTTAATATTTTTTAATATTATTTTTAATATTCTTACCATTATATTAATTATTAATTGTTTTTATTAGCATTCAAAATTGATCGTTTTTCTTTAATTTTCAATTTTAATTTGATATGTTTTGAAAATGATTGAGCATAATACAAAAATTTAATTTACACTTATTGAAAAAATATTTTACAATGATTTAGAATATTTCTATTACTAGTTTAATATATTTTTTTATCAAATATATAAATGTTATAATATATCAAAATATAATTATTATAACCAATTACTGAGATAATTAAGAAAATAATTTTTTAATTATAAATTATGATAATACTTTTATAATTACATAAAATTATAAATGTATTTATTTCTAATTCAAATAATAATATTTTTAATATTGTTATATTGGTTTTTTAAATATTTTACAAGTAAAGTTAATAATAAATGAGTTATGGTTTGTTAGAATTATATTCTTTAAAATAAAATATTTTCTTTCTTAAAAAATCTATTAGATTAATTAAAATATTAATTTATATTTATTTGTTTTAATAGAATATTAAATTGTAAACTTAATAGTTCATAAAAATTATTTATTTTAATTTCAGTTTTGTGTTACTTTATTTTGTTTATTATCAACTTAGCAGAAGATAAAATTATATAACACAAACTATTTTATTAAAAACATATTATAAAATTGTTATATTTAAAATTGTTTCATTTAATCAATGCATGTATTAAATGTTGATGCTAATATTTATATCTTTCATGAAAAGAGAATAATTTCTTATGACTAGGCAATTATTTTCAGTTTTATAATACAAGTTTTCACTTGTATAATGGCTTTTACAATTGTGTTTTTTACAATTTTACAAAATACTTAAAAAAAATTATTTTTAGATGCATAATTTTCTTAAGCACCTGTTATTTAATTAGATATTGTTTCATATTTTATTCATATTTAAATATAAATTTTTTTTAACAGTTTTAATTATTATGACTAGATTTACTCAGTAATAAGTTAATAGAAAAATTATAAAAATCATGTAATTTTTTATGCATTATAGAAACTTGTTTTTTTTATGATCAATATTTTAGATATATAGCTTATAATAAATATACTATTTATATTATTCTTTTGTTATTAAATAATATTGTATTTAAAAATTTGTTATTTACAGGACCATTTACAGGATCTCCAATTGCTTCATATATGAAGCTTAAAAATCAAACAAAAAATCAAAAAGTATATTTTAAAATAAAAACTACTGTTCCTAAAAGGTATTGTGTTAGACCAAATTCTGGTCTAATAAAAGCAAAAGAAGAGTGTGAAATTGCAGGTGTGACCATATATATTAATGAAATATATTTTCATAAATTAATATCAGTAGTTTAAGCATATATTTGAATAGTAGCTAATTTAAAGTGTTTTTTGTCATAGTTTCTTTGCAACCATATGAATTTGATCCAAAAGAAAAAAATAAGCATAAGTTTATGGTTCAAGCTTATGTAGTCCCAGAAGATGATCCTGATGAAGATACACAAGAAATAGTAAGCATATGAAGAATTAAATACATTAAATAGAGTTGATTACGTAGATTATATATTTAAGATAACTTGCCAGTTAGGTATTTGAAAATAGCTTATCAACATTTGAATTTTGAGAAATATACATAAAATATATGAAAATTTTGGAGGTTTGAAGAACCTCAAATATATACTTGTCTAAATGATTTAGAAAATTATCCAATGCATTTTTAAAATTATTATCACATTATTTTGAAACTAATATTTAACTAGGATATTGACAAATTATTTGAATTAATTTTATTGTAGAGATAATTATTTCATGTTTATAAATTCATTGCTAATAAATTAATGTATATTACTGATATTTGTAGTGGAAAGATATTGATCCTGGAAAACTCGTAGATACAAAACTTAAATGTGTTTTTGAAAATCCTATTAGTAGCACTAGTTCAACTAAAGCTAAAGCAACAAGTAAACCTGATTTGAATTCTACTGATGGTAAAAGTAAGAGTACTGATAATGTACTTAAGTCATCACCAAAGGTTAAAATTACTGAAATATTATCTGAAAAATGTTGTTTTTTATAATTTATAACTTAATACTATTTTTAGCCTATTAATGAAGTTGAAGAGAAGTTTTTAAAAGCATCACAGGAGGTGAATCGATTAAGGGTGGAAGAAACCAATCTTAGAGAGGAAAATTTGTTTTTAAAGGTAAATTTTTTAATATTTTATTAAATTTCACCATTTTAGTTTCTAATAGAATATAAATTATTACTTTTAATTTTTATGACTTATTATATTGTATTATTTATAACTATATATCATTTGTCAAATTTTAATGAATTTAAAAAATTATTTTAATATATTTGTAAAATACATGAGATTTTATAAATTACAATAATAGCCACTAGGTATATGATTTTCTGTTCAGTAAAATAAGTTACATTAGGATTATTTTACTGTAAAATTATATTATATGTCATCTTTGTAAAAATATAATCATTAATTTATTGACAAAATCACAAGGAAATAGGTAGTTTTTATTTTGTAATTTGAAAAAACTAATATAATGTGTATATATATCCAAAATAATATAAGATGTATATCTATGTAAACTTTTTTTTTATTTCTAAGTTTAAATTTATTTTATAAAATAATTGAAAGTCTAATTTCTTTATATATTTTTCATTTTATTCTTCATTAGAATCTAAAATTAATACTTGCATTTGAACAAAAAAGCCTCTACAGATTATATTTTTCAATTGGTACAATTTAATGTATACATACATGGCAAAGAGTTTAAGAAGATTTATGTCATAAAATCAACTTTATTCATGTGACTGTACATATACTACATACTAATAGTTATAGTAAGAGATGTTTATTACAAAAATTATTTTGTTTTATTTTAGAGATATATATCGCTATTAATATGTATGAATTTGATACATTACATAAACATGATACATCAAATTGAATTATAATTTGAAATAAATTAAATATAAAAATTATTAATGTACTAAATATTTGTAAAAAAATTTTAAATAAGTGGGACATATTTCAAAGAATTTATAGTTCAATTAATATAGTTTATTAATATTTTTAATAAACTATTTTTAATATGACTTTCATTACTAAACTAAAATAAACTACAAATAAATTTTAAAATAATACATTAAATAAGTTCAGTTTTAAAAATATTGATAATTCAAATAATTAATTTTTTTACCACAAACATAAATATTAAATAAAATACAGATTTAATATATTTGTTCTATGTCTGTTTTATTGAGTATAGAAAAGACTTCTTTCATTTATACAATAGTGAAATTTTAAAGAAACATTGATATTTAAAAATTTAATTATATTTAATTAATTACATTATTTCATAAAGAAGTTGGAAGAGTAAAATTTGTTATATAAATTAATATTTCTTTGATAATTTTAAGAATTACTCATGGTCCTTAGACTTAATTAATGGAAAATATACGTAATTTAGCGATTAAATTATTAAAATTATATTAATTACAACTATATCGATTAATATTTACATTTATCATTCACTTTAATGTATTATACTAAAATAGTTATTGTTAATTTTTTGTCAAGTGAATAAAATGTATATAAAACATTTAGGTTTCTATCGTATGATCAAAATATATAATGGTTTTATAATTTTTTCTATAAATTGACTGTGATGCTTTGTCTAAAGTAAAGTAGATATTTACCTCAAAATAATTCTTTTTAATAAGTGATTTATGTATAATAATTTTTATTTTGCTGTAAAAAAGTATTTGTATATGAAAAAAATATATAAATAAAACACTAAGCCATTCTATAGAATTAACAAAATAGGTAATGTAATATCCAGTTGTAAAAGGCATGCATTTTTTAATAAAATATCAATAAAAATAAATCAATAAAATGTTAATTTATTTTTATTTGAATACTGAGTATTAAAATCTAAAAAATTGACTTAGATATACAAACATATTTTTTAAATTAGGAGGATGTAATGAAGTGGAAACAAGCAGCATTGGTCAATGACACACTCCTAACTTCAATGCCAGGACTGACTTCGCATTCTAGTAGCCCATTGCCTATGACCACTACCAGTATCATCATCGCTATCGCTATGGTTGTAGTTGGTTATATCTTGGGAAAACTGATCTGAAGAGATTTCGCCTTATTTTAACTACTTTTAGCACACCATCCCCTTTTTTCTTAGCTTACCTTTTCTGCTTACCACCACCACCACCACCACCTCCACCATCACCACAACTACCACTACCACTACCACTACCACTACCACTACTACTATCACTACTATCACTACCACTACTTCTACTATTACTACATATATGCGAAAAGAAACAGCAAAGATGATTTCAGAATTAGTTTGTTTATAATAAATAATAATTATTAACTTGTAGTATGGCCCATATAAAAGTAGAGTCATTTGTTAGGCCAGTGTGCTTAATGCAATAAAAGTAAACAGGAGTAAAATCCTTTTTTAAGAACCTAAAATGTTCGTTTATAACATACTTTGTTTTATAATTTCGCCAACTCGATAGTGGTAAATGATTTTCGAGTAGAGTTGTAAATAATTTTATTTGTCACATGATTTATAGAGAAGAAAAATGGGATGCACAAATTTATGGTTATACTTTTCTTTTTTATTTCATGATAATATTTTATGTATATCTATCAGATTTTTCCTTATAAAATGATTTTCATATTATGTCACTGATTATTGTCTAACAGAAAAAAGATTTTAAAGTAAAAAAATAAATTCTATTATCTTATTATTAGACTTAGTAAAATGATATTAATTTGAACATTTTTAATTATATTATTTTAAAAGATATTGATTTGTCTTAATATTGTACGTAAAATAAATTGAGAATTTCAATTAATTCAATTCAAATAAAAATTATGTATTTTTGGTGATAGTTTAGATTAGATACACTAAATAAATTTGCAAATGGAAGATCATCCTGGTCATTGTTATGTGTAGTAAGACTCATATGATTCTTTGGAGGTAGGTTTATCCATGAACATCTAGACTCGTTTCTTGTTTCATAATTTCTGTAAATCACTTTACTAAGTAAAAGATTTATCATGATAAAAGATTATTCATGTCTTGTCAAGCTTCGGAATAATGATTTGAATTAGAAGCATTCCCACATGTTTACTCTATCTTCTAGTGGTTTAATGCTCTAGGATGAATTCTTCTTAATTTAAAGAAGAATTTAAAATGCTTCTTATCTATTTTTTATTTTATTATTAAATTTTTTATTATTATTTTAACATTTTTAAACTGTTGTTTTTTAGAGTAGACTTGAGGTCAAATCTGAAATTTAAATGTTGTCAATTTTTGTTACATTTTGTGAATAACAACGATACATATCTAACTAAAATTATTTAATTTTTAATTTTATTTGTTGAATTATGATACATAAAATATAACGGTTTAACGAGAATCGAGTCAAGATGTTGATTTGTCCAAAGGGTGGAAGAATGATATAGTGATTTGTTTGACTAGATAGCTTCCTTGCGAAAAAAATACATGTGATTCCGATTGAAATTCTTTCTTTTTTGAAAGCAGACTTGAATTATTAAATGATTAAAATTTATTGTGCATGTAAAAATGAATTACACAGTTTAAGGTGATAAGATGAACTATCCTACCTTTGGAGCATTCTATATATAAATGAAGAAACAGTAGCAGAGGCAGCCATGGCCATTTTATTTTTGGAGGTTCTTGTGACTAACAAGTGTAAACGTGAGAAATTTAATTTAAAGAATAAGTAGATATATAAAACTCGAAAGTGGGAGAGAGGTGGGGAATAGAAACAAATGTTATTTTTTATTTTTATTTTTATCTTTGTTTTTTATATATTTTTAATAAATACTAAAAAAGCTTTTATAATATTTGATTGAGACTGTTTAATTGATATATAAGGAAAGAAATAAAAAAAAAATTGATAAAAAGAATGAGGGTAGATAGATAGAGGGAGAGAGAGAGAGAGAGAGAGAGAAAGACATTAAAACAAGATAAACAAAAATTGTTAATCAATGTTTAAGATTAGATGAGAGTGTATATACATACACTTTTAAGAAGAAAGGTTATAGTTCTGTAATATTTTAGTATCGATCAACCAATGATCCTTTAATAAATATCTCCAACTATTTTACAATAATATGACACATTGTTCAGTTACATTTATGGATTATTTTAAGTAATTCATACTTTCAAGCATTTTTTAAAATTAATTTATATTTCAATTTTATAAAAAAATTAATAGAGAATTTAAAGAAGAAAAAAGATATAAAAGTGACAATAAGAAAGTGTCTCTGAATCTAACAAGTTTTGTGCATGTACTCTTACTACTTATTGTCTTTAAAAAATGATTATGTTGCTAATTATTTTGATCGAGTTGAATAAAAACATCAATAGTAGAAAGTATTTTTTATATACTTTTTTCTCTAAAGATATGTACTCATGAAAGAAGACTTGAGTATCTGGAATTATAATTATTAAAATCAAAATGTTAAAATAAAAATTTTGTATTTGTACAACCATAATGAAAAAGCAATTTTGTAATCAAAATTAAAGCATTTATATATTGTTAGTGTAATTTTAAAGTACTATTTACTATATTTAAAAAATTATTTGTTTAATTTTTTGTATTTAAGTTTGTTAACATTTATATTGTTTCAAATTTTAACTAGAAATAATAGTTTGCTCCAATATTTATTTATTTTTAATATTGTTACTAAATTTTGATTAATTACTAAAAAAAGCAAAGAAAAATATAAACGATCTATTTAATTCATACAAAATATTAACTAAAACTGTTTGGAAAACTCCAAAATATACACCATAATTAACTAATAAGGTGTTATAATTTTATAATTTGATAAAGTTTTTATAATTTAAAAATTTCAGTGGTATTTATTTGGTTTATTTTATTTTATAAATTGAATATAATTCTACATCTTCACATTTTACAGTTTCTATTTTTAATTGTGATATATATTTATTTAAAAAGGTTCAGAATTACAATTTAGAAATTATAATTTTTATAAATATATTGAGTTCATTTGCAAAATATGTATATTACTGGTACTGTATGTTACAGTTACTTTACAATTTTTTATTATGTTAAATAATCTATTTATTATAATTCATTATTTCATTTTATTTAACTAATCTTGTACTCAAAATTATTTGTAATAATAAACAACATATTGTATTGTAAAATGAATCTATTGAAAAATGTTTAGTTTATAAACGTATTATTTTTATTAAAAATTATTTATAAGGTTTAGTAAAGAAAAAAAACTGAAAAATTTGTTAAGATCTTCACGATTTTATGTTTAAAAATTACTTGAAAATTTAAATTTTATATTCTTCCACACATCTCTTTTTCTAACCAGGATTTATTATTCGTATTTCACAAATCCTTAGTTCTTGAGAAAATTAAAGAATACATTATATTATTTCACAAAAAAAGGAAATATTTAATACCACACGAGTCTAATTTAAATATAATTTTTATTAAATTGGCAGTTTATTGAGTAATATTTTAATAATTAATATTTTAATATTTATATTTATTAAATATATATTTATTCGATATAGGATTTATTTTAAATTTCCAACAATTCGGATCATAAATTATTGCCGGGAATACGTTTGAGTAATGCTAAATAAAATATAATGCTGTCAAATCTGTTAAAATTAATTCATCATCGCTCTAATTTAACTGTGTAAAGGTGAAGCTGAATATGAATAAATAGACTTAATCATTCTTGAACAGACTAAAAATGTTGGTGACATCAATGAATTCTTGAATGGTAATTTATTATAAGATCAATAATTTATACCTACAGTCTATAATGATAAATGCAAATTTGAAAAAATATAAAGCTCACGAAATAAATTGAAGAGATAGATCGCCAAACAGATATCATTTCTTCGACCGCATATATATATATACATGCTTGTGTGCGCGCGCGCGCATACTCGTGTGTGTAAAATTTTGTATAGGCTGATAAGACAAATAAACTACGTACTATATTTTTCGATGATGTCAGTCAATATTTATTCAGGAAACTATATATCAAGTATATGTGCGTTTGTAAATGGACACATCTACATCTTGCAATTTACTTGTACGGTACGAAGGTGTGTGGTTTGATTCCTGAACGCCTGCAACGCTTTTTTCACACTCACAATGGCGACTGTGAATTCATCCATGGTGGTGGAGTGTCATTCGTCGAGATGTCACCTTGAATCTCACTCTGTTCACTAGGTTGAATCTGACTTTTCAACATCTGCTTGCGTGCGTACATGTTTCTCCTTAAAAGTCTGAACCGTTATTGTTTCCACTTATAAGGGATCGTAATGAGCGTAACCATGTTGGCTGTTACTCTGAGGGATGTCTGCTTGAAGCTTCTTACTTGATGAGACAGCGATCATAAGTGATGGGAAGTAGGAGAATGAAAGCACAGTTAGTCGAAGTGAGGGACTTATCAAGTCGTCTCTTTGCTAGGGGAGAGAGTGAACATGATTGAGGTATTTTTTCATTAGCATGGCCAATTTGACCACCGATTAATTTGTCTGTAAAATATATGTCAAACTTTGGAGAGAAGGTTCAACAAACGGATTTACAACAGCGAGAAAAAAGTGTAGGAACCGTTTTCGTCGCGATACGTGGGACTTGACTACGCGTGTATGCTCGTTGTAAAGTTTGTGAGTTCAAGTTTTTCTAGGACGTCTTCAAACTTTTTAATAATCAGTTCTATTGACGACATCTACTAATGTTTTTTTGACGCACTGAAACCTCTCTTGTATGGCGAGCAATGTATATTCATGTTTACTCACTCAATACTTCACTTTATGAAGATAGAATTAAAATAAATAAACAATAAATTTATCATAGCACGGCGTGTTTGATTGGGGCCACTAATATAGAAAGTTTTGTAAGCTGGTCAAACCAATAAACTTCTTACGGGGGGGTAGTTTGATTTTTTATTTTATTCCGATTGGGCTAGTCAACAAACTATACACCGTAAACATTGCATGTTATTTACGCATATCTATAGCATGCAATAATTGAACATTAGAAAGAAAAGTATGTGGCGAGGGGTGCGATGAGCGCCATCATTGCGTTAGCGAAGTGTCAAACCCTTAGATCTCTAAATATATATATGTGGAACCCTGAGAGTGAAGCTCTTAGTTGTTGCACTTAATTAGCATTTACGTTAAACTTTCTAACTCTTGCTCTGATGCCTCGCTTGACTGATACTAACAAATGCCGAGACATAAATATAAAGACTAACTAAATCCCGTTTATTCTAAGTAAGTAATTTCATTTCTTTATTTATTCATTTAGTTACTTTTCTACTATTTCTACACCTACACGTGTATGTATGTACATATCAGAGATGATTTATTTTAATAAAAAGTTTTAGAAACATGGCTAATTTTACCTATATTTTATTTATATAGAAATAAAATTGTTAAATATTAAAATAAATTAATTTTGTTATACCAGATTTGACTATATAAATGCATATTTTCAAATATATATTTTTTATTACTATTATTTTATACCTATTTTAAAATGCGCATAAAATATTATACCTCTGAAATATGATAAACGAATAATAATTAAACATTACCCAATAACAAAATATATCTACAAATCATTAAATTATTTAATTTATAAAAAAAATAATATTTATGTATGTAACAATTTGTATTGTTTAGTGGATAGAATCAATTATCAAACCTTGATTTGAGCTTTAGCTTTCAGAACCGTAGACGTGCCGATTATAATACTTGTTATGTAAATTGTAAGATTGTTACAACGTCTGTAAATGTTTTCATTTTATATACTGTAAGTATAAATGGACACAAAAGAATGGCAGAATGATAAATAGTGCTAAACAGAGTCACTAATATATATAAGAGTTTCTTTTCGTTTTACAATTCATTTAAATATCTTTCGAATCTTTTTAGAACACTAATAACGTTTATTGCATTTTGTATACAAATATTTTTAAATAGAATATTTCAAAAATATTGTCGTTTATTATGAATTGCATCCAACTACGCACCATATACTATGTTAACGCATGTCAAAGATAGAAAACGTTTCGATATTTTTAATATACAAGGCGTAAACTAATATGCCAGATGAAGGTCTTATTCATGCATGTTTTGGTGACTCTAAAACTTCCGTGTGAATGTAAAGCTAAACAAAACGATTATAATCTCTATATTAATACTGAAATTAATATTATATTTCTCAGCATTAAAATAAGCACATATCTTAAGTTATTATGTTCTATAACCTTTGTATTAACACCACGCTGAATCTTAAATTTCTTCATATTAAAATAAAAACCGCACTCCAAAATATGTCTTATGTTATCATACTATATTTCCGTCTCACACTTGTTACAACATATATTTCTAAAATAGTATATTATCATTTTACTTTTTGGTATAGGAATAATATTAAGATACAAATATA